>LS992274.1:617294-985809 GCA_900535975.1 Dengshuqunia hispaniensis | reverse complement strand
CGGCTTCTTAGTTGACGAAGGTCTGTGAGGCTTCTTGGTAGACGAAGGTCTGTGAGGCTTCTTGGTAGACGAAGGTCTGTGAGGCTTCTTAGTGCTACTAGGCTTGTGAGGCTTCTTAGTAGACGAAGGCTTATGAGGCTTCTTAGTGCTACTAGGCTTGTGAGGCTTCTTAGTAGACGAAGGTCTATGAGGCTTCTTGGTAGAGGAAGGCTTATGCGGCTTCTTAGTAGACGAAGGTCTGTGAGGCTTCTTAGTGCTACTAGGCTTGTGAGGCTTCTTGGTAGACGAAGGTCTGTGAGGTTTCTTGGTAGACGAAGGTCTGTGAGGCTTCTTAGTGCTACTAGGCTTGTGAGGCTTCTTAGTAGACGAAGGTCTGTGAGGCTTCTTAGTGCTACTAGGCTTGTGAGGCTTCTTAGTAGACGAAGGCTTGTGCGGTTTCTTTGTAGACGAAGGCCTGTGAGGTTTCTTGGTAGAGGAAGGCTTATGAGGCTTCTTAGTAGACGAAGGCTTGTGTGGTTTCTTCGTAGATGAAGGCTTATGAGGCTTCTTGGTAGACGAAGTCTTATGAGGTTTCTTAGTTGTACTAGGCTCATGAGGCTTTTCAGTAGACGAAGGCTTGTGGGGCTTCCTAGTAGAAGAGGGCCTATGAGGCTTCTTAGTACTACTTGGCTTGTTGGGCTTCTTGGTAGATGAAGGCTTGTGAGGTTTCTCAGTTGACGAAGGCTTATGAGGTTTCTCAGTAGACGAAGGCTTGTGAGGCTTCTCAGTAGACGAAGGCCTGTGCGGTTTCTCAGTAGACGAAGGTCTGTGAGGCTCCTTAGTGCTACTAGGTTTATGCGGCTTCTTAGTAAACGAGGGTGGCTTCTCTGTTGGATTGTGGGTTGGTTTATAAGTATGTTTCTGAGAAGGCTTCAGACTTGATTCATAAGTAGGGGTAGGTCTGTTAGAAGGCTTGTGGGAAGGTTTGTGGGGAGGTTTGTAAGTAGGTTGCTTGTAAGTTGGTTTGTTAGGAGAATTTTGTGGTGGACTGTGGATAGTTTCGTGTGATGATTTGTATTCATGCTTGTAAGTTGGCCTGTGAGGTGAATTCTCACCTTGCGGGTAAGTTGACCTCGGAACAGGTTTTAGACTTACTTTTTCGCTGAAACTGTGACTTACTACCTTATGGACTTCCTCGTTTTCTGTAATTACTTTGGCTGAGAAAACCCCTTTACCAGTAATTTGAGAGTTTATCTCACTCTTTTCATTGGGTCCAACACCTGGCTGACTAGCTGTCCTTTCATTATTGACTTCAATATGTGTTCGCTTCAAAGAAATCACAGGTATTTCACTTTCTAATAATGGAGCTTTGCTAGCAACTGGGGGAGTTCCAGATACGAATATTCCACCTTTAGCTGGTGTGATTTTACCTTTAGCAGCTGGGGAAATTTTACCCTTTGCAGGGGGAATTTCGCCTTTAGCTGAAGCAGCTTCACCTCCGGCAGGTAGAGTTTCACTGTTGATCTGAGGAGCCTCACTTTCAGTTGGAGATATTTTACTTTCCGCTGCTGGGGATTCATGATTTCCTCCAGGAATTTGCTGGTTAGGTTTAGCAGTCTCAGATTCATTTTCATGACTTTCAACTATCAAATTTTGCTCAGTTGAACCTACAGTGGTTGAGGAGCCAGGTTTTATTTTTCCTTGGCACAACTCAAAACAATATCCAGATTCATCATACGGAGGTTTAGTGCCCTTTAGATAAGGTGGACCCGTTCCAAGTTGATTTCCATCTTTGTCAACAAATACATCGACAATGTATTCAACAGTGCTTATGGGTGGGTCAAGTGATTCAGCGACAGAAAATACTAAAGGGTTGGCCAGCAATGCCAATATACTAGCGAGTGTAATTCTCCGCATGATAACCATGGCTGCTTGGAGGTAGCAATCGGTTTTGAGCTTTTAATATAATCTCAATTTCAAGATTATCATGAGTGAAAGCCAAGGATCATTGTGTCAAAAGGGAAATGAGTTGAAGCCGTATTGAGCCACACATTAGACTTTAGATCATAGTGAAATTATGAACATATGCTGGAATAAGTTCCTCACTAAGACAGGACCTGTTTTTGTTTTTTTTTATTCTGAAATAATTTTGTCCTTCATAATTTCTACTGCTAATCTGGTTTTAACGAAGCCAATGAAGTATCAGAGAAACCGTGAAAAGTAAGATTCGACTAAGACAATCTACCTTTTATCATTGGGTGTAACGTTTTCCGCAAACATAGAGTGCAAAAAGGAATGAATCTCGCACAACCGTCAGTGGTCCCTGGAATTTCCAAACACAATAAGCTTTGAAAGTATTCGTTTAAAACCTAATTTAAATTAAAGGTCTTCAATGGACTTGTGTAATGAAGAGATTCGGACTTTAAAGACCAAAAGGGAAATTTTGGGTACCTCTTAAGGGATCAACCAAAATAATTCATTTTTGTTTTTTAAATTAAAGAAATTGCTTAATGATTAGACTGATACCTATCACAGAATACAATACTCAGTCTAGTTGATTCAAGAGAGATAAAAATGGAAAAACACAGACTTGAATCTGTGTTTAAGTTGGCACTCAACATCGACATAACAGTAGCGGTGTTGTAGATCACAAAACCAATTAAGGAATGAAAACTCTAGGGATTTATTATATTAAGCACACAAAGACCAAACTAATTGAAGATTAGATATCATGCCTAAAGCAATGCATAAGTGTCCTTTTGAGGGGTGTGTAAAGGAATTTGATAGACCGTCAAAATTACGTCGCCATTACGAAATCCACACCAAAAATAGCAAAATTGGGGCACCATTGAATGAATATACTCAGGCTGTTGTCAAATGTCAATCCCCTCATCGTCAAGATCGTCTCAGAAACAAAGAAAATTCAGAACGACGAAATTTTTTTGAAAATGAAAACCAATTTGGGCTTACACTTGAATCAGACCAATCACCATACTTCGCAGCTAAAGATGTCAGGCAAGCTGTAGAAACCCAATATCTGGCTATGAGACCTAATCAATTCTTAGAGTCTCAACAACAGCTGGCGACAACTTTTCAGTCCATCGGCAAATATCTTCATGATTTAACTTCAAATATACAGCATTTTGAAGAGAGACTTTTGACTCTATCTAATACGTACGAGTCAAGTCTCGCCCAAATGAATGCATGTCTTTTGAACCAGAACAACAAGATGAACGAGCTCTCCCAACAAATCTCTAACTTCAAGGCGTTTCAAGATCAAATTGAACAAGCAATATTATTATGGAAACAGTCGTCAATATGATTTAGAATAATCTGAATCAGGCATGAAAGTAAAAGTTACTTCAGGCCGATTGCTATTAAAATTGCTTCTGTGCCGATATTAAGTTGTTGCAATTTCAAAAGTAAAGGGAACAACGACTGAAAATCCGATTTAGAGTCTGGATGGCTATCAATCAGCCTCTCCAGTTCGTAGATCACTGCATTCAACTCGCGAACCTGTAATAAAGGCATAGGCATGGACCCCCGTATTCTTGCATCAGAAACGTATTGGGAAATGCAGTATGAGGCTCTTTGTATAACTTTCTCTTTAACAGTTTTCAATAATTTTTGAGAGTGTTTAATTGAATCACTACAACAAACTTCAAACAATACTGAAATGCACCGAATAGAAAATGCTGGCTTTAAGACAGTTTGGGGCTTGTCAGAATTTCCAAGAGCGGAATGTCTCGTGGTCCACACCAATGAGCTCGTGTATAATTTTTCAATGAATATCAATAAAGCATCAAATGGAACATTTGGATTGGCCAATTGATCAATTATCAAATTAAAGTAATCAAAAAAGGCTTCATCCCTCTGTTGGAGAAGAACAGTTCCAGCTTGCAATACAGTAGACCAGCAAGATGAATATTTTTCAAGCCGCAAAACCATCTGCGCACAGACATCCACAATCAGTTTCATTGTTGAGTTTGTAGGGACTGCAAGAATGAGATCCTGCAAAAATGACATGACAACTGTATCAGTGATTTCAGACTTACCAATCTCGTCAATTCTTTTGTAAGCAACTTCAATGCAATCTCTAGATAGAGCCTGAAATGAAGGTAGCAAATTCTTATCCAATTCATCTTCATCAATTAAGGAAACTTGAGACAACTTGATAATTTTGCCCACAGTATAGAAAAAAGGGGCAGCAGAAAACTTGAATGCGGCTGACGAAATCTCTTTGAGAACAGCAGCTTGAAGTGAAGATGGACTGGACTTATCCTCATTCGCCCGGGAAAGTTGAGGATGCAGAAGAGAGAGGCAAAGAACTTCTAAAGAAGAGTCGATGTACTTCTGATTATCGCGGAGCGTTACCAAGTTGGAGTGTAAGCTGGCATGCTTGATAATAGCATTGGCTGAACTAGCTTTAGACCAAGTTGAAGAGTAGTTTTTCCAAGGTGGTGCTAGCCAAAATTGCCAGACAAGATCGATTGCATTAGCAGACAGTGATTGAATTTGAAGCATTTCACTGAGGTAACCATAAATGATGAAGCAGTATTCTGGGCGTGCATTTTGCTGATTCACACAAAGCTCCGAGAAATAACCCAGGAATGATTCAAATAGAACATTAACATACTTGTCCGAAGTTTGCAACATTTGATTAAAGCCGTTGACAATAAGTGAAATGCTGTGAGGGTAGTAGCTGGCATCATTTGCAGGATTTGGAATATCAGGCAAAGATTCATTTGGAATGATGAACAATTTGGGAATCACTTTACTTTGGTATAATTCCATGAGATTGTCATGTTGTGGGTGACTGTCGTAAGTTTTGAAGAATGTTTGAATTGCCCCATTACGAACTTGTGGTCTTGAGTCACTACAAATATCCGCTAGTTTAGAAACCAAAAACAACCAGCTTGCAGCATAGTTTTCAAGACTGGGCAACTCTTCTAAGGTACACTGCTGGGGCAAATCGTGTAAAGTTTGTGCGACTGTGTAATCAGAAACATCCCAAAAGAGATTGAGACATGTAAATGAGAGGTTAGCATCAAGTATTTGAACACTTGATTTATGAAGTAGATTGACAAGAGAGCAAATGTTAGGGGGCGAGAGTTGGCCCAAAAAGTCATGAGCAATGATTTTAATTGAGTCAAATGCAGTTTTCAGAATGTTCACATTGTCAGTTATTCCACGTTCCAAAATATCAAAAACACTTGTCCATTTATTGAAAGTGGATGGGATTTTTTGTATCAGAACTTGAAAGCACTCAAAGTGCAAAAACACAATTTCCGAGTTCGTAGTGGAAGAAAGTGCCAGAAAAAGAGAGTCAAACGCTGAATCTGATTCCGATCTCTCAAAGAGTTTGTCCAATGTGGCAGCAGACTCCACTGTCTGTTGATTGATAAAATAAAGAACAATCGCATTCCACAAGTCAGTATCCACTATCGTCTGAATAGTATTCAGAGCTGTGATACCTAACTTTTCGTTTCGCCATTCGGACGGGGTAGCCATTAGAGCATTGCATAAATCAGTCAAAGCATCAAGTGGGTAGTCTATTGTTGATCTGAACAGCTTTTTGATTGCATTAGCCACGTTTTTGTCTTGATCAAATTCACCAGAATCAATAGTGTTCAAAACAATAGACCAGGATTCGCCTAATGTGACGCCCAAAGCAGTTCCAAGATTGACCAGTGCACGTAAACACAAAACCGAAGCTTTGTTATTCAAATGCGAAGCAGTAGCTAATAGTTGAAGGAAAGCATCTCTAGCATCTATTTTCTGACGGAAACCTGCAACATGCGCAAATTTTTGAATCGCCCGAATGGTAGGGTGAAGATCTTGAAGCTCGCTGGGAGGTTCCAAAACAAGTGGAGTGTAGAACTCACATAAATGCTTCCAAACTTGTTCACACAAATCTTCGCAATGAGATATTTTTGTATCATTGGGACTAGCTAAAAAAAATTTGGCAAGTGAATCGCAAAGTGAGTTTGTACAAGTGAGGGCTAAAAAATACGGGTATCCTGGCGAAAAACTGGAAGGTTGGGTTTTGTCCAATGTGTCAATGAAGGGAACTTTTGGAATGCTGTCACTGATACTTGTAGTTGACTGCAAATGCTTGAACATCAACAATATCTCCTTGATGACATTTTTTCGGTCGGGAACAGCATCAAATGTCGAGAAAATCGAAAGAACCAAATCTATATCGGAGAATAGTCCCTGGAGAATTTCCAGACAAAGAGCTCGCTCCCAAGGTACGTTTGGCTCATAAGAAAGATGAATAAATAGAGAAAGTGTGACCTCACATTCAGCTTGAACTTGGTTCAAAAATATTCGAATCAAAAGATAAAGCACTCTTGAAAACCTGACTGCCAAATTGAACTGCGCACCACCAGAAAGTCCCCGTAAAAGCATTGGAAATAGTAAAGTTCTAACAGAATAAATAAGAGGGGGGTGTTCAAGGAACACTTCATGTTGGTTCTGAAGAATACTTTCAATCAATTCTAAACAAAAGTCATTGCTGTAATGACCTCTCAGAAATTTGGTGGGTTGTTTATCAACAATTCGACAAAGATCGCACAATACATTTAATGCGTCTAAGACACTATCTGATTCCGCTGGATCGGCAGAGTTGGAATCAGTACTTTCATCCACATTAGAATGATCAACAAGTTGACCTTCAGAGCCCTCTTTATGCTGACCTTCTTTCAATTGATCGAATACTGCGACAACCAGTTGTTGTAATGTAGCCGAGGCCGAATTGATGACAATTGGAGAATTTGTAGGGGCTTTGAGAGATGTACAAAGAGCCAATAAGTCACCTAGACTGCTCCCTTTCATTTCGGAGGAGTAATTAGCCATTATGACAGGCAAACATTGTAAGATTTTCAATTGAATTTCTACCCCCAAATGAGTGGAGTCTTCCAAGGCTTCAAGAATCAAAGGAATTTGTTGTGGACCTACCAAAGATGAAGACAGCATTCTCTGCAGCAATGGAACCGAGATCGTGGCTAATTTTGCATTTCTGGTCTGACATGCTTGTATCAATGGAGCTGTAACGGATTTATCATTCACAACTTCGGATGCAGATTTAGACTGAACAATTTCCAATGCGTGTTCAGCAGAAGTTTTCAATTCTGAGTGTCGACGTTTGACCTCGGCTACGAAATTCTGAAATTCCGGGACCAGCAGTGCAGCACTCATTTGTTCCTAGTGTTATAGTGAATCTATTGATGACTTGTTTAGAGATTTTTACTTTATCAATTTAAACCTGCTCGTCGGAGTTGACTTTTTTTTATATTTCCACCAATACATCCCAAAAAGTTAAAGAAAAAACTGATTAGACTACGCCAATCAAGAAGACCTCATGTTGACCAGACGGGTATCCCATATGGCTCAGAGCCTCAAGCCTCTGATACGAGGAAATGGAATGAGTCGTAGAATTTCAATGACGTCATCCAAAGATTCCCGTCCCCGGTTCAAAAGCTTTGATCTACCACCCTCTCCAGTTGTTTCCCAATCTAATGAAGACACTCTTTTTGAACTTGCATTAAGCCAGCACCGTCCTCTATATTTGCAAACGGCAGTGGCAAATTTGTTCAGCGAGTCGGCTGCTAAAAAGCAATTTGACGACTATGTCAGAGCCACACCTGACCAACAATCGACTCCTCAGTCTTTGTTTCCTAATGCTGCCTCTATTTCTGGCCAGGTTACTAATGCTGACATGAAGCATTTCTCTCCACACGTCCAGACCGGCTTGAGACCCTTTGAAAAATACCATGGGCCAGACGCTTCTGATTTTGAGTGGACTACGGATCTGATTGCCATGCTTGAGCCCAACCTTGAAAAGTTTATAAACAATTTTGTCGAAAGAAATGGTGAGGTATTGGAGGCTACATCAGTCAAGCGAAAGAGAAAGATCAAAATGAACAAGCACAAGTATCGTAAACGAAGAAAGGCCCAGCGAGCTCTACGACGAAAATTGGATAAATAGATGTAAATAGCAAGACCAAAATATTTTTTAATGGTAAAAATAAATACATTAGTGAAATAAATAGCCAACACCTTGTCTTCAGGGTTGAGATGATGGTGGAAAATGCAGGGGGTTATGTCGAGAGCTGTAGGAAGCTGTAGTGTGAGGGCTGTACTGTGGAGTCAGAAGTACTAATTAAACATCACTTTATTGTGACAATTCAATTAACTTGATCCATTTCTTTCCACATCAGTATCATGGTGAAAGACAGGAACATCTCGGTTGCGATGCGGCTCAACGGAGGCTGTTCCTGAAGTACTGTAAAAATCTGAAAAGGTTGATGCTCTTGAAAACAACAACCCGTGACGAATGATACGATCAGACAAATTGAGAAAAAGACTCACCACCTTCGTTTGTGAACAATCCTTGAGCTTGGTATGTTTGGTGGACTCCTCCTCCATGGAAGATCGAGGTCGGGAAGAATGATCCTCTGACAGCTTATAGTCTTCGTCAAAATGTTCATCATCCTCGTAAAGCTGTCTACCCAAAAATCCTGCTTTTTCAATCTTCCGTTTCATTCGCTCCACACGATCGATCCACTCCCAGCCGCAGGTCAAAGCAAGGATAAGAGCAATCCATGAGAGAGAATCAGCCCACTCTACCAGCCATGCGTTTGCGACATCCACAATAAATAAGGCCAAAGGAGCTGCAGACGCTATGATTGCAATAATGGTCATAGGTAACATTTCCAGTGCAAGAGCACATCGCCTATTGGTGAGAAGGTAATAAATCATGCAACAAAGATAAAGAATGTTGTTTGCAACTTGAAACAGATACTGGAAGGCAGGGAAGCTCTCGGAAAAGTTGAAATCAAGAGCCATATCAATGGCTGTGATTCCAGCAAAGACCTGAGAGGCAATGGCCATGGTACCTCCCAACCAAAACACCAGTCGCTGCTCCATAAGACGATCAAAAATGCGCATCACAACCTGAACTTGAGCAAACAGTATAACTGTCAAGAACAGCAGTTTGAAAATAGCCAGATACAATCGATTTCGCAAGAAATAAATCAGCTCATTGCGATCCATGTATCCAGAGTTATATTGTCTTGAGATCAGTTGAGTGGACTCTCCGACAACGACTGAAAGATAAATAGCACCTAGAAGGACACCAAAGCGTTGTAAAAACGGTCTCCTAGCTCTAGGGTTTCGGAGTTTGCGAACCAATATGCTAATCCAATAAAACAACTTGGTGCGACAAGTCATTTGATTTTTAGTCTTTTCTTCAATACAAGCGTTTGAAATCTCGTCGTCTTCATGGCTATAGTTTTCATTGAAGGCAACAGTGCTAAGTTGATGCTGTGACTCTCCAATAGTGAGAATTATCACTACTAACCATGCAACTACCATGCTAATGACAATGCTGTACATGAGTGGAATAATGGAGTTGTCAAAGCTGCCGAGTCGATAGGTAGTCCACTCGTCCCATGTTTCTTTTATTGGCCCATAGAGGGGATAATGCTGTGCACTTGAGTCAACGGAAGCGACTGGGTGGCCGTTGAAACAAATTGGAGTATAAATGGCCTGGTTCTGGTCAATATCTAAAATTTGTTGTCCTAGAAATATTTTACCAGAGTCTAGGGGCAAAGGTAGGCACCCTGCCAGCGGTTCCATCCTGGAAAAGGCCCGCCAGGTGTCAAGACTTGTCATGTATAGGTAGGGTTTATGCGCTTGACGACCGGATGGCATCTTAAAAATAAAAGCCCAATTTGACTAGTGCGTAAAGTTGAACTTTGAATTCATCAAAATTTTGTTGACACCATTGAGTTTCTAGGAGAGGTGCCAAGATGCCAAGCCTCGGGTACCACGCTGTCTTGGTCTAGGCAACGATAATCTCCAAAAGAGTCTATTCAGACTGTTGTTTTTGGAACCACATTCCTAACAAGTTTAGTAAATTTTACATGTATTGAATTCTGGAATTTACTTGATGATGTGAACTAAAATGAGGTAATTTTTTTTGTTCAAAAAGTTGGGGAATCAGTTTTTTTTTCTTCTTACCAATAGGTATTGGAGGGTAGGGGGAAAAAATCAATAATTATTTTATGCATTAGTGACAGGAAAGGCCAAAAAAGGACTGACTCATCCGCTTTGATCAACATATTTCAATCAATCTAGATAACCTATGCTTTTAACCACATCTTTTTAGTTTTGGGACAAAGACTCTGAAAAAATCGTGTGTATGGTTGTTTAGGGTTTTTCTCTATCAGTCAATATAAGATTTTAGCTTAAACAATAAATGAAGAGTGATCAAACGTGTATTGGTAAATTAAAATGAGTGTATATCTTGATAGAATAATTAAAAATCACTTCTGGGCTATTAATAGACTAAAATAAATAGTTGAAAAAAAACTAATAGAATAATTTGAAAGTACTAATAGAATAACTTGAAATTGCTAATAGAATAACTTGAAATTGCTAATAGAATAACTTGAAATTACTAACAGTAATCTTAACTTTGGTATCTTCAGGGGTAACTTAACAAACATAAGTGATATTGTCATAAAGTGCTGTACAATAGACCATATACAAAGCGTAGTCGCAAATGTCAATAGTACGTAGTCTTTGCTCAAGATAAAGCAGAAATTATGAAAACCGGTTTCACTTTGGAAATACAAACACAAAAACCCTTACTTAAAGTTAGTCACGGGCTGTCATCCTTTGAGTTGAAGACTTTCAAAAAGTTCAACAGGGATCAGAAAATAAGCCAAAAAGTGCCATCTTTCAGATGGTTAAAAAACCCTTTGGGCTGGCTTCAATGCCCGTGGCTTTTGCCAATGTATATAAAGAGGCTGCCAAAAAGGAGGAGCCCGATTTCACATTTACTCAAGACGACGATTCCCCTGAAAGCGATGCCAATGATGATCATTGTTCAATTCCAGCTTCTTCACCGGCTCAAGAACCTCTCCACTTTGTCCAGAACTCAGCTGCTTTTGAAAATGTAATAGACTTGACTAGCAACCCCCCTTTAATTGCTTCATCTGACAGCGAGCAACCTGATACAGATACAATTATCGATTTGTACCGCAACTCGCTCTACGATGAGCAAAACGAAGAGGAGGAGTCTGACTTGTTGTCTTCACTTCCTGAAAATGGCCAGAATTCCGATGGGTCTTCATCTGACTGTGCATCCACCACTTCCCAATACCAAGAGAGCCGACTTAAAGCTGGCCAAATTCGATCCAGTATGGAGCTCAGCCCACAACAGGGTGATTTCCAATCGGGAAGCGAAAGAGACAGATACGGGTTCTTGAAATCAACTGTTCATTACAGCTCAAAAACATACGATAAGTGGTGGTTCAAGTATCAGCCCTACCTACAGCGTCGTAAACGTAAGTGGGTCACGCTACTTAAAACCAGTGGTTTGGATTATTCTCAACCAACTCGCTTCCCACCCAAGTCCGAGAAGCTCAAAAGATATGTTCGAAAAGGGATTCCAGCTGAATGGCGAGGCCAGGCTTGGTTTTGGTTTGCTCGAGGTTATGAGTACTTGAATGCCAACGAAGGTGTGTACGACCAGCTGTGCGAGCAAATTGAGACAATGGATACTTTAGATGCTGAATTGATTGAGAGAGATCTTTACCGAACTTTTCCCGACAATATTTATTTCCGCAAACAGGATCAATCTCAAGAGGACGATGCACCTATGATTGAAGCCCTTAGAAGAGTTCTGCGTTGCTTTGCATTACATCATCCCAAAGTCGGCTATTGTCAGTCTCTCAACTTTTTGGCAGGATTGCTCTTATTATTCATGGATGAAGAGCGAGCCTTTTGGATGTTGCACATTATCACTAATAAATTTTTACCTGGAGTACACGATACCAATCTTGAGGGAGTTAATATTGACCAAGGTGTTTTGATGCTTTTAGTTCAAAAATCACTGCCTTCAGTGTGGAAGTATATTGGAGTCGATTTTGCAACAGCCGATTGTGACAACACCCATAAAAACAATGGCAAGACTCAGGATGCACTTCCAGACTCTTCAGCACTTAATCTGGTTAGAAACTTACCCCCAATTACTTTATGCACCGCTTCATGGTTCATGTCGATCTATATTGGCACCTTACCTATTGAGACAACATTACGAATTTGGGATTGCTTGTTTTACGAAGGTAGTAAAACCCTGTTCCGAATAGCTCTTACATTGCTTCACACCATCGAGCCCTCTTTTCATGGACTCTCCGACCCCATGGAAATTTTTCAGGTAGTTCAAACTGCACCAAAACTAATGCTAGACGCCTCTGTGCTTTTGGAGTCATGTTTCAAAAGAAATAACAGCTTTGGCCACATTAGTCAAGAAGAAATTGCTCAGCTTCGAAAAATTGTCAGCAAGAGACGAGAAGACACGAGTTTGGGTGGAGGACTTTCAAGCAGAGAGGACATTATGGAAGAGCTAATCCTATCACGACAGAGACCCACATCTAAGGCGTTACTGATCAGACGATTGCATTTTGGTTCCAACAAGTGGTCCATGGATTAAGCAATTTGAAATAATTCACCCATACCAGCTCATCCGGTTTCTGCTTCTAACCGTAACCTATCTATACTTGCTTTTAATATTATCATATTTTTTCTCATGTTTCAACATGAATTTTAACATAAGCATTTTAACTCTATGAAAAATGAAAATAAACTGGACCCTTGAGCTAAGAAGATGGCTCAAGACTATGAAAATCAAGGAGTTCCAGCCGCTTGATACGCCTCACCGAGGTAAATTGTATGAGCTAGCGGTGGCGCAACTCTTGCAACAAAAGCTTGGAATTGAAACAGTAGTTTGTGGGAAAGCTGGTGACCGTGGAATTGATCTCGATGGCCGATGGAGCTTTGGAACTAAAAATAATACTATTAGTGGCCATTTTATTGGTCAATGTAAAACTAGGTCTAGTAGAACACCGGGTAGGGATGTTCGAGAATTGATTGGAAGCTGGCATACGTTCAATAATGCTAACTTGTTGGCGCTTCTCGTTTCAAATCATAATCTGACCAAGCAGGCATCTGTGGAATTTTTTGAAGCACGAGCACCTCTAGTATTTATCAAGGTCCCTTTGCCAACATTGAGAGATCCTCTGTTGTCCCATTATGATCTTGAGAACTACATCTTGCCTCAAGTTCAGGGAGTAGTGGTTAACAGTCTCGCCCAAACGCTGTGGAGTAATTAGACATACTTGAGCTAACATTTGAAGGTCAAGTTATTGAGTCAAAAGTATCTATAATAATGTATTTAAGAAGAGTAATAGAATTGGGCCGATCTGTGCGTCATGGCATACAATATTCTTTTATTCCGGTTCTCACCTTGGTTCTAGCAATCACTGAGTAATTTTCTTGGTCTCTTCAAGCACTTGCTCCAAAGAAAACTCCTCCGAGCCCTCAGAAAAGGCTTTGAGTAAAGCTTGACGTCGAAGTTTAGTTTCAGCATCACACTCAGTGCCTCCATAAAACTCCTGCAAAGCAAGAATCAAAAATTGAGCATCTTGTAGTGTAATAGTAGAATCTTTTTCAACCTGGCCATTCATCAAAACAACCTGTTTGTCCTGAGCCAAATCAGTATGGAACATGAGGGTTGTGTGAGGACGAGCAAAGTCCTGGTGAAGTTTGAATTCAGCCAATGTAGTGAAAATAACATGAACGAGATTCGTGTCAACGAAGTTCCACTGAACAAAGTGCATTTCTGAACCCTCCTCACGGAGTAAAGGCAGAACAAACATTGGGTTTTTTCGACCCTCAATGTACATTCTGTAAAAATTTTGAACATCAACAACAGCGCACAAGGCGTTTTCGTTGGAAATAAACCGGGCTCTCCAAAGGAATTCAATTTCCTGGGAGCCCAGGTCTCGGAGCTTTTCAACCTTGACAAAATGATCCAGAGTCTTAATCTCGGTTTTGGGGGCTGGAGGAACTTTTCCAAGCTTTTCAGTCAGACTCTTGGCTTCTTCTCCACCTTCAGCCAAGATTTTTTTCTTATCCTTCCAAGTCTCAGCCAAAATTGCAGCCAATGGATCAGCCTTGTTGAGTTCTTCTTTAACAGCTTCAATCTGAGGTTTGAGCTTCTCCTTCAAATCCTCAACGGATTCAGCTCCAACTTGCGCTGCTTTTCGCCTCAATGCCTCTTTATATCGTTCCGAAACATCGGCTTGGGTTGATGCTGATGCTGCGAGATTGGACTGAAGCCACGAAAGTGGTAATTGAGATGTCAGCTCAGGCCGAGTCCATCTGATTCGAAGATTAGACAAAGGGCCATTGTATCCTGACGCCTGTCTACAGGTTCTTGCAAAGGGAGATGTCAATCGTTGCATCGGATATCTGCCAATGAAATTTTCAAAAATGCACGAGTTATTAGAATAAAAGTTTATTTGAACAATCCACTGAAATTCAGAGTTTGGTTAAAGTTGGGTCGAAAAATTCCGAAGCCAGTGAAATTGTCAGAGTTTGGTGGAAAATAGCATATAACAACATCCAATGTTAAGCTGAAGTGACAATGACATTGTGGACACGTTGTAATGGGCAAGTTGCAGAAAAGTATTGCGGTGAAAGATTGACCTAATCAGCATCTACATGTCCCTTGTCACGTAAAAGCGAGAATACAGAACCTTTGAGTAGTGTTGAAACAGGCGCGACTTTGGTTTCCAGTTGAGCTAGTAAATCAGAGACCTGTTGGGTTTGAGCTTCAGTCAAGTTTTTGATTGATTCATTAAGAATCACGAGATTTCTATCTAACCGCTCTAGCTCGGCGAGCAGGCTTGTTTCAAGCTGTGACAGTTCCTCCATCTTACATCAAAAAGGGCAGGGAAAGGAGAGAGTTGGCGTTTTTAGCGTTTGCATTTGAACCTTGAAAACAATCGGATAACAAAAGTCAGACATGTGGGTAAGGTGGGTGGACTGAAGTTTTTTCGAGAGTTCCAACTGGTAGTTTGACAAAAACAAGCACATCATTGAAAAATTCTACTTCTAATTGGATAACATTTAGTTGTGGAACCAAGACAAAACAAAGACTGTGTCAAAAAGACACTCGTCACTTTCTTTGTTAAAAATAATCTGATTGAACCATGATACAATCTACTGCATATAACTGCATGTAGATCTTATAATCTATAAAGCCGCCTACAGTGTTTGTCGGACTACACACATACAGATATTACGTGATTATAGTCAAAATAAGGGTTGATTTAGCTTCAGTAGAAAGATGGACCTGATTTTAGCCATAAGAGTGTCTACAAAATTTTGAAACTCTTTAGAGCCTCATCAGATAACTTTATAAACCCAATTCACAACAAAGCCGGGAACCTTACTCAAGTTGAGTTTTTTTTGCTGCCGTTTTCATTTATATCAGAAGACCTTTTTATTGTCCCGATTTATCTGACTCAACTATCCCAGCTGGAGCTGGAAGAATTTCTCTTGTCTAGGTGTTTTCTACCTTTCCCTTTTTTTGATCTTTTTGTTTTCTTTGGCCGTTGTGGTCGTTGCATAATCCCCTTTTTGAATCACAACAAAAATGGATACCACTCGTCGTTGGTTTCTCTGGGAAACAAACCTCAGGCCCACCCCTGAATGGAAGGCTTATAGGACATTTATTACAGCGCTTTATGGGAACTACTCTTTAGCTTTTTGCCTAGTCTTTGTTTTGTTTTGCTATTCGGTTGTCAACATTTGCATTGATCAAACAGTCGCCCATCAGGTCCGAAAATCTTTGAGACCAGGGCCTTGGGCACAGAGGTTTCGTGAAGGATTACCTCTCAAAGTGCTTATCCCTTCACTATTTCTTATTGTAACCGCATTTTCGTTTATTGAAACCTACAAGGATTTGCTGTTCATCACAAAACGTCTAGGAAGAGTTTCTGCAGCACTTTATCCTGCCATGCTTTTGCTAGCTCTCAGACCCAGTCCTTTACCAAGAGCATTCTACTTGACTCTTTTACCCGTTCATAAGTGGCTTTCACGAATCATTGTGTTAAGTTCCTTGCTTCACACAATTATCTATGCTTACATTTACTGGACCCAGGGAATTTTGGGTCTCAAAATGTCGAAATGGCCAAACATCTATGGAATCATTGCAATGGTTCTTTTTGTGGTTATTACCATTACTTCTTTGCCATTCTTTCGACGTAGATCTTATCGATGGTTTTATGGAATCCACTACCCCGCAACTTGGGCTTGTGTGGTACTCATTTGGGCTCATGCAAGACCTCCAGTCCATGGCTTGACTGGAATCACCGTTGCAATTTTGGTGGGTCAGATTCTATATCGTCTCTTTTTCACATACCATGTTCGGCCTCTGTCGATATTTGCTGTCTCTCCTACCTTGTATCTTGTCACTTACCCAAACGTCTACAGTGCAAATTACTCCCCTGAAGAAGTTGGCTTTCCTGAGGTCGAAGTTGGCGCAGCTTCTGAAGACACAAAAGAAAAACAGCCATTTTCTCCTGCTTCTCACATTCGTATTTCATCCCCATTATGGAACCCATTATCATGGATAACCTCGACTCACCCATACACAATGGCTTCACGACCTGAAGACCCCCACATTCAGTTGGTGGTTCGCCAATCCCGGTTTTTCCCCAACCCTTACTATACCAAGCGATTGCAGCAGACTGCCCTTTTTGGACCTTTTGGCTCAGTAGCACCTTCGTTCTTTTTACCAGGAGCAGTGAAACGTGTTTTGCTAGTCTGCGGCGGAACCGGTATTTCTTTTGCTGCCTCAGTAGTACGCAATTTGGCAGATCGTGGAATTCCATGTAAATTAGTATGGGCCATTCGAGATGTACAGGATGTGGGAGTGCTTCCTCTTCTCGGTATAAAATGTGACACTTCCGTCAATGTCGAAATCGAAGTTTACATTTCTCAACCAATTAAGCATATGGGAAATGCAAAGGGACTTTTGGATAATTATCGAAATTCCCTAGTAGGCGGCTTCACTGGTGAACTCCCATATGAGGGTGAGACAGCTGCAGCCGCAGATGATATTCACATTAATGTTGAAGCATGTGGACACGGATGTTGTGTTCCTTGTCAAATGAACCCCGAACGAGCTCCATTATTAAAGGCTCAAAAATGGGTTGAGGAACAAAAGAACTACACTCAGCGTCGACAATTAGATCACATTGATATGGAGACTCTTGACTTCAGTAATGTAATGCCCGTCGAGGCAGTTCCACTGACTCGAAAGCCACGCAAGATGACATCAACAGTTCTTAGAAAATCGTGGATTCCCAATGAGTACGATTCCCCTCTTTCTCAGTTTACGATTATACAATCAAAGCTCTCGCTTAATTTAGATATGGCCAAATGGCTTTCTGGAGTTCTGGAACCACCTTGCGGAACCCGCCCATCATTACATACCACAGGTGGAACTTGCTGTATGCAAGTCCCAGGCCTTGTTGACAAATCGGGCTGCTGGGTCCTTGCTTCAGGATCCCCTAATCTAGTCAGAGAGACAAATAGGTGGGCTAAGGATAATGGCTTCCCCTGTGTTAAGGACGAGTTCTCAATGTAGCACTCTGTTCTCTCTCTTTCTCTACGATTATTTATATCCAAACCCTTCACAATGATATATAAATAAAATGCAATGAATTCATGACAAACCCCTTGTGCAATATCTTTCTACTAATGGCTGATTTGATGTTTTCGGCATTAAATATTTGTTGCACGTCTTTTTCTTTTTTTTTTCGGAAAAAAACAACTTTGTGTCTCAACTCAAAGTCCTGTAGATTTATTTGTTTAAAAACACTTTTAGTAATCTACTTGCTCAGTCCATTCGCTATTTTGTTTGCTTTTAGATGCTTGATGGATAGATATATCCCTAAAGCTGTTGTTACTGTGTATAAATTTGATGAAAATGTGTATAGAAGTGATAGAAGCGCGTTTGATGATGATATATCATCATACTTCGATAATCTTTTGAATTACGATGGGAACACCTTTAATTTTGATGATTTCACGTCTCTTCTCACCGAAGAAACCGAGATTGAAAACAAACAGGCTCATGATGCTCATGCTGCTGATAAAAGTATAAACAATCAAGTTCTTGCCAAAGCTCTTGGAATCGATAGCACTAAGATAATGAACTGGAGCCCTAACCAGGGCCATCGAATAAGAGCTCGACAGCAACATAAATCAAAGGAGCATATTATCGCTTTTGATGATCGAGATCCAGCAATAGAGTTACTTTCCACCAAATATGGGCCATTGAAGTATTTGATGACCAGTCCTTTAACCTTTGAGAGTGGAGTGAAACTAAGACGACATTCGAAATCGAACAAATCTAAATCTGTAGGAAGAAATCTTCCACATCGACTTCTAGATGCCCCTTCACTTCGAAACGATTATTACTCAAACCTGATATCATGGTCTCAGGTCACTGGTAAAATAGCAGTAGGTTTGGCTGAAGAGCTATACCTGTAGCACAGCAGTACTGGGGCTCAGCTAGTTACTGTTTCCAATCGCAGTGCTGTGATGAGTGTTAGCTTCAATGAAGCAGTTGATTTGTTAGCTGTGGGGTATCGTGATGGAGCACTTCATGTTGTTGACTCTACATCGAGGTTGGAGATTGCCATATACCGACATACCTCACCCTCAGATGAATGCGGAATTTGTTGCAGTCTTTGGATTCCTGGAAGAAAAGATATCATAGTGTTTGGAGATGAAAGTGGCACTGTGGGCGTTCTGTTGCTCAAGCCGCATCCAATAGCTATATTGGAACTTATGGCAACAATTGGTGATCATCACCAACAAATATGTGGCCTCGCTGCCCCAGCCACTGGTCATGAATTAGCTGTTGGATGTAATGATAACAGCTGCACTATTTGGGATGTATCCAATTTTCAGAAACGGCTTGGTTCACCCATGACAATAAGTTTGAAGCAAAAACTGCTTCACCAGGCCGCAGTCAAAGCAATAGCATACTGCCCTTGGTGTCCTGCGCTACTAGCTACAGGCGGAGGTTCTCATGATCGCACCATTAAGTTTTGGCATACAACCTCAGGGACGTTATTGAAAAAGATAGACGTTTATGCTCAGGTCACTTCAGTGTTTTGGTCCAAGTTCCTCAAAGAGTTTGTGGTTACATTTGGATTTTCTGATCCCAAGAATGGATCTCTCATATCAGTCTACACTTTCCCCGAGTGTGAGTTGAGAGTTCAGGTCACTAACAAAACTGGAATCCGTCTTTTATCGGCATCCCAATCACCTAATAACGGGCAAATAGTTGTTGCAGCCAATGACGAAACAATTCGTTTTTATGAGGTTTGGTCAATATCTCCCAAATTAAAGGTCAAAATTCCAGAAAGTGGAGTTTATGGAAGCAGCTTGATTGATTTGTTGGAGGGGCTGGAAACAAAATTGGATTTTTTCCGATAAGATGGATCCCGTTCAAGCAGGAATTGACTGATATTCAGCCTTTTTAAAAGCCTGGGTAAGTCTTTTCCATCGGCCGTTATTTTTCTTAATTGGTTGGGAATCGAGCTGTATCAGTAATATTAAGAGTCCCAAGCATACACTGACGCCAGAAGCAATAGACAAAAGAGCTACACTGACTGACTGACTTTCAACCGCTCTATAAGGGCATCTCGCGAAGGGACCACCTGCAACCCAACAGTCCTCCTGAGCTATCGAGTTTAGATCTATCCACACAGGAAAGCCATCTTTATAATCAATTGAAACCCAGTTGTCAGGATCTCGGCTATCTCCTCCTTTAAAGACTCTTTGGGTACCAGTAAAATTCAATAGGGTAATGATGGCAGCAATACTTTCTAATGATGTGCGCGGAGTGCTGAAAGAGTAACCATTTGGACATATGTCTGTTTCATAAGTGTCGAAATAATTGATTTTGCGAATACCAGGGACGAAGTTGTACGATCTGTCGTTTTGGCGACATAGAGGGTAATAAAAATCATAGCAATTAGATACTTGCCATCCGTTTTTATTGATAGTTGCACAGTTGTATGCAACAGGATTGTTTGGACGTGATGATATGTTGTAACATTTAGCGGGCTGTCCTGATTCCCAAGACCAATGCGAAGAGGAGATTAGCTGTTGAGGGTCCTGTAAAGAACTATTCAATAACGGAGATATACCGCAAGTTAGCATCTTTTCAAATAGCGAAGCGCTAATAGGGAGCGAATCGTCGTTTTCAAAAATACGCCAGGAAGCTGCCCCTGTAGCATTGATTGTTGTCAAAAAGTTTGAGTCCAAGTTGATGCAATTTTGAAATTTTGAAACAATCTCAGATTCATTGTTGGGTCGACTTCGGTTGTCTGATCCTAGAAGAGTAGTCTTGTTAAAGATCCAGTCAGAATCAACACTACCCCAATGATATCCTGGAGGCATTTGTTCGTTTAATGTTGCAATTAAGATTCGTTTTTGAAGGGTCAGCAAAACTCGATGCTGCAGTGGAAATCCAGTAGGACTGTACCCTTCATAATCAAACGTAAGTGGGACATCAAAGTTTCGGTCATAGTCTAAGAGAGCAGGTGTATAAGCTCGATAACTAACCTGAGACCCTGAAAAAATATCAACCAAACTGGAATTGGGACTCGAGCTACTCGTAGGCAGTGCAGTCGCTGTATGAGAAAGGGTAATTTTTTGCTCAGAAAGTTGGTTATCTTCGTCAAGAGTCTCGTTATCATACATAATAGTATGATTTGAAGGAAGGTCACTTGCTTGGCTCGAAGAAATCTTAGTCACGCTTTGAGCTCTCCTAACAGGACGTAACGACAACTTCAATATGATTAAATTGACATCCAAGTTGTTATCAGTAGCGACAAAATAGGATTCCAGGGTGTTGAGAAAGCTTGAGATATCAGTTTGAGTCTCACAAATGATGGTTTTATTTTTCTCATGAAACTCATACCGGCCATTTGCAGAGACTGGGAACTCGTAAGGACAAAGCTGCCATGACTTCGTTGAGTTGCGCCAAAAGAAATCAATGCCAATTAAATTTGATCCGCCATAAAGTGTTTTGGTGACTTGTTGTAATCCTTTTGAGGTGTACCCTGAATCCTTATCGAAAATCAAATGAGACAGTTCTATACCTTTATAGGTAAGCTGATCAATAGAAACGTTGTATGAAATGTCTCGTTCTGCTCTTTGAGCAACAACTTGCATTGGGGTAAGCACTTGATTTTGACGGCTACTAGTTGAACTTGGAGTTGAAGTCCAATACTGACATTTGGTTGAAGTTCGGCTTCCTTCCTCTCGTTTTCTCAAATAATCGACATGATCTGAAATGTCTAAGGCCACTATTTGACTGAGTAGAAGGCCCAGGCTTATCAAGACCTGCCATGTCAATGGCATATCGGGAGTAATTAATAAAGTAATAATTCATTGAATTTTTTTATAAACCTCAAGTAATTAATGAAATAATCTACTGAACTTCTGATTATCTAAACCTAAAACTATGGTTCTGATTTTCAATGAAGTTTTATTAGGCAAATAATATGTATATATATTTTATAAAGATATGAAATTAACTGTGTCACCATAGAAACCGTTGTACTCCAGCCTCATGGGTCCATTCAAATGGTTTATAAAGAAACATGAATGCTGTGCCTAAGTTGATCAAAAAGTACCAAACAAACTCTCTCAGATTTAGTTGCAAGATCCAAGATTGCTTTCCAGACGAAGAGGGAGTCATGTAGATTCGCCAAAATAAATATGGCAGAATGTAGTAACGAGGTTCAATCAAAGGGGACGGCACAATTGATAAGAAAGATGCAATGAGACCGCCAAACAAAATAGGCCAAGTCAGAGTTTGGTGGGTTCCTTTCCTCAAGAAAATGGAGGAGTGAAGAGAAGAGGTGAAAGTGACACAAATAGTCCAAAGGGAAAAAAATATCGCGCTGGACAGAGCGTACTTGAGTACAACAGCCGAAGAAATCGATTGGTTAGATTGGTAAACATCGAAAATGGATGGAGCTGAAATGGCAGGTTTTAAAATACGTCTCCAGAGATAGAAGGTGTAGTGACGATTATCAGCAAGTAAAAATGGATGTTCGACTGAATAGTTTTCCAAAACAAAGGGAATTCCAATAAAAATGGCCAATGGTCGAAAGGCCAAGTTGAACAGACTCGGGGTTAAAAAGTGTTTCATATGAGATAAAGAAAACCACTGAGGCAATCCAAACCCGGTAATGAATAAAGCGCAATAGAAAATTTGTGCAAGATGAAAACAAGACTGGTGGTTGGACTTATCACCGAGTGTAATGGATCCATTTGTGTAAACAAATGCACCAAATGCAACAGCCAAAGAACCAAAAAACACAATAACTGAACTAGCTTTCCAGTTGGTAAAAGTGAAAACCACCAAGTCTTGAAACTGTCGAAAAAATCCGTAATGAGAAAGACTGAGGTTTGAATGTCGTAAATTCCGGTATTTCATATTTTCGAGAATCACAACTGCAATCCAAGCTGACCATAAAATGTTTGTTTGACGAAAAAATAAAGAAACTCCAGACAAAAACGCTGCTACAATGACATGATAAAACTTGATTTGTCGAACTGTAGCGAAGCGTAGAGCGAGTAAGACAAATGTAGTAGCCCAAACGTCAGTGTAAAACAATGCATTGAAAAACCACATTAATGGGAACCCAGCCAAGACCCAATGATGAAAATGAGGCTTGCCCCAAATGTTGGACTGAAGAGATCGATAGACTAAAGGTAATATAGCTATTGTAGCTGTCAAATTTATGGATCTTAACACTATCACGCTGCAATGAGATGCAATAAAAGGTGACAAGAGTTGGCTCCACCATTTTCCAAGCACATATAGTCCCGGAGGTGTTGTGATTTTGGAGTCCCAGGTCCAATCGCCTCGACATATACGTTGAGTTTGAGGAATGTGGAATATTTCATCCAAATATGGAGAAGGTTGGAGTTGATTGGTTTTGATAAAAAACAGAACACTCAAAGATACTGTAATAAGTCCAGTCATGGCCATTAAAATGGACATATTCTTTGCAATGACCAGCATTTCAAAAGTGATCTGTTGAAAGAGTTTTCACCAGATGGGTATCTCAATAAGTACATGCAGTGGGAATTCCACCTACAAATTAAAGGTCCAAGTCAAAATATCTTCGATAACAGTCAATTGCTCTTGATGCACTGAAGGCTCGCACTCCCACAGCTCTTTACCTGCAAGATTTGTAATAGAATATTTTTTTGATATAAATAAGGTTTCTTCTCCATAGTATTTCAAGATAATCTGATAAATCTGTTGAAGCCCTTGTAACCCAGGTTTGGGAGATTTGCTTATCGTTTTCAAGTCTGAACCATTTATTAGCTAACCACCTTCAACAGGCTGGTCTCTGAATCTGTGACTTTGTGACCATGACCAAACCTCTTTATTCCATATTGGGTGTAGGTGAAAATGCAGATTTCGAAGCACTGTTCATGGCGTATTTGCATCAGTTCGCAATAAATTGCGATTCCAATGTACCTGGTAGTGGATTTCGACTTGCAATTGTCTCCCATGCTTATCAGATATTGACCAACTCATACTTGAGACGTCTATACGATGAAGGGGAGAGATGTGCTGACCAGTTCACAGTTATGCATCCTCTAGACCACTTTGAAAAAGTAGTGGAAGGAATAATTCGTGCCCCTTTTTACCATCACGATCATCGAGTTCACAAGCTGGCTGCTTTGGGTAAACATATCAAAGCTACCCATTCTAATCCAGGTTTTCTTTCATTTTTGAAATGCCCAATTAAGCGTCTTTTTAACTCCAAAACTGAAGAGGTCGATCTCGGCTCAATTGACAATGTCAACACTCTTGCACTTCTTTCGGGTGATCCCGATCTTATTGAAACAGCTTTGGCAGCAGGTGAATCAATGGATAAAGAGTATAGAGCCTGGTATGAGTTCATCCTAGTCAATATTGACAAAGATCGAGATCTACCAGAAGACTTTGATTTTAATCAGCTCAGCCCCAAAGCAAAACTTCTTGAAAATGTTGATTCGTCGTTTGTAGAAATGGTGGAGGATAATCTGGCAGATCTACGGCTTGAGGACTCTTTTCAAGTAGAGCTTCTTTTTGCTGTGGGTCAAAAGTTGATTGCTCAGGCCACTACCAAATTAAAAAGTCTTTCACAACCTCAAGATAGATCCAACTTGTTGGCCAATAAACAAGGCAATATTGCTGAGATCATTGGTAGCTCGAAAAGTACACCACATGTTTTGGATGTGAAAACTGTCTGGCAAAAATATTGCGCATTTATACTTGATTCAGTGTCAATGTCTTGTTTGATTTGGGAGTTAGCACCTCCCAATTGCCAGAAGACACAATCAATTTTGGTACGTTTCTGGTTGATTGGTCTACTTATGGTTGATCTGGCAAGACAGATAGGACCCAATTCTGCGCCAGAATCAGACATTCAATCTAAGCAGAGTCTTTTACATGGAAACCTGTCATCCCAGTGGATTGCTGGCGATTTTGCAAATAGTGACCCCGACTCATCCTTGTCACAACGCGATGCTATGGTAGCACTTTGGAATTCAAGGTACGCGCTTTTAAAGCTTGTCAGAGAAGATATTGGAAATTTATTTATTTGGGAGTCTGTGCCTCTAACCGCTTCAACCCGATAATGGTCTTTACAGATAATTTGATGACTTATGAAATTGTTTTAATGTTTACCACCCTTTGTTGCTTTGCTCTCTTGATTCTTTCGATTGAAAGGGTAATAACAAGAGAAAATAATCGTGAAAAGGTTCATTCCTTGCGTCCCTGAGGCTTGCTTAAACTATATTTATCTTGACCACTTGCTACTTTGGAACACTTCTTGCACCAATTCGGCATAGTCAAACCTTGATCTGAAACAATATTGCTTGAAGAAAACTTGTATATAACTTCCTCGACCTGTAAGGTGAAAAGTACAATCCAACCTCTTATTCTTACGTCTTAGTACACAACTTCTTTACGGCAATAAACTGTATTGACAATGGCACCTTCAGTCCCTCTTTACCCATGTGTTCATTGTAAAGAGCTCTTCACTTGCAAACAAATTGTCATGCACGTGAGAGGGTGTAAATGGAACCCTAATCCCCCACACGACTGAGCTCTTTCTCAATCTCTTGCGAGCTGGACTTGCAACCCAATAGATTGAAATTATTCGGCAATACCGCACAGCCTTGTGGTTTTTTTATTTAATAAATTATTGTACAATTATTTTAAGTATCGAGTTCTGAGCCAAATAACCATATAGGAGATTTTTGTTGGTTTATTTTGTTTCATATCACAAACCTTAGAAAAGACTTCTAAACATAGTCACGTGATAATATTCATGTTTCATTACACCCACCAACCAGCCATTGGACCTAGTCATGTAGCATATTTGGTTGATTTTTGCTTGATTGTACGTTCTATTGATGACCCAAGCAGGTGCTTGTCTCTTTCAATTCAATCATCGGTGGCATCGCGTGTTCAAAATTTAGTCTGGAACAATATTGGAACACTACTAGCTCTGAACACGCCTAAACTAGTTCTGCTGTTCAGCGTATCCAGTGATGGCATAAAAAAGGTGTCAATGGAATCTCCAGACTCGGATGTTGCCGCAATTCAATGGATTTCTTCAAGCCACTTAGCTATTTTCAGTGTAAACGATCTTTTTGTTGATATTTGGTGGGCTGATAGCCTTGGGTCCCAGCATGTGATGCGAATAACTGATCAAAAGCAAAACAAGATCATTGAGTATTCACAAGACAAATTTCTTTTACTGACGCGAGTTCAAACCAGTGATTTTGTGGTTTGCTTGGAGCTTGAAGGAGTGAACTATAGTAGCAAACAGTTTCCAGTAGCACTTGTTGACTCTGCATTGTGTAGTGGGTGTTGTGGAGATCTTGGTGCTATTGTTCTGATAGAAAACCGGGCTCTGGGTCCCAAGTTAGCCTTTTATTCGTTCAACGGATCCCTACTCAATGTGTGGAAAGGGCCTTTAGTTTTAGCAGACTTGGATGAATTCTCGACAGTAGATGTAGTGAAAAGCTGCACAATCGAGAACACGCATTTTGTAATGGTTGGAATTGGTAATCTTGTAGCGCTCTTAAGCACTCTCAATTTCCAACCACTGCATGTAATGGCTCACTCAAACCGGGTTGATTCGAGTATTTACTTCGTCGACTGTTACAAGCTTGACAGTCAAATGTATTCGAATCGAAATCTAGAAAACCAGAACAATGATCGGATCTACGTCTCATGTTCACAGCCATACTTTCCATTTGAAAACCCAGCAAGAGCCCAAATTGTTCATCTTGCAGTTTCTTCAACCCACGCAGCGGTAGTTTGCTCAACTACTCCAAGAACAGTGTGGATATGGCGACTCTTATCGGAATCACCAGCTCTTGACTCAGTTCTAGATCATGAGACCGCTGTATGCAATTTGCGTTGGGATGACCATGGCAATTTATTATTTATTGATGCTGGACACTCTACTTCAGTTTGGGACTTGAAAACTTGTACTGGTCAAGCTCTGAATTCCCTGGCTGTTCCCATTGAATCAGGATGTATAATCTTCCAATCAGGTAATTTCTCAATTGAGTCAAGTTTAGTTGGAAAAACTTGAACAAAGTTGCTTCTCTGTCATTCAAACTTGTCTTGAAGTTGGGCTTTCTCATTTAGCAGATCATCTATCTTACTCTGCATTTTACTGATCTTTTCTAGATTGGTTCGGTTCATGTGTTGAAGAGACTCAATCTCTGCCTCTCTTTGAGCCGTTGTTCCTATAGCCAATTGTTTTCCCAGCTTGGTGTTTTCATCAATCAGAGATTCCATCTTTGCGCAGACTTTGAACGCCAACCCATCATCTAGGTCGCTTTGAATCAAAAGAGCTTCGATTTTTTGCTCAAGCTGTTTGATTCTGTCATCTCGTTTTCTCACTTGAGAGCCCAATTCTTGAATAGTCTTTTCAACATGCTCATCAACGTTGACTCCTGCTTTGGCCTCTTCGTTGTACGAATCTATACTTGACGAGTTTATCAATGGCCGAGAATCTTGAGAATGCTGCGATGTGATGGAATCATAGGAAAATGGTTGAAGAGTTTTACGTGAGAAACAATTGGTTTGGAACGCCTGAGAGTCAACCTGGTCTTGTTGAGAGGGGAAAAAACTGTTTTCCCGTAGTTTATAATTTCCCTGTCCATTTTGCTCAGCAGGACTTTGAAAAAAAGAGGACCTGGGTGCATCAAACAAAGAGTAGGCTCCATGGCGCTCTCTTCCAATTGGATTGGAGTATCCAAAACCATGAAACGATGATTGATTTTCTGAACTAATCCTAAGATTTTGAAAAGGTGCTGCAGATGGCAAAAAGTGCATCTTGGACATATCCATCAGCTCCTCGTCACTTCGAAATGTAATACTATCAACTCCAGTTGAGGTCAATCTGGATGAAACACTTTCGCGTGTCGTGGGATTACCCCTTGATGCTTGCTCACTAGAAGTGGAATTGCATTGGGCCCCATTGAACTCGGACTCGTAATTGAGAATACTGGAGTTTTCCATGTTGAGGCTGTGGTCTCTTCGTTTGGAAGCGAAATTGGCTAGGTTGAGGGAGTTTGAAGACATGTTGTGTGGGTTGGGCTATGGACCTTATTTATAGCAGTGGCCTCATTGTCGTATATCTTAGGTAATGTACATATTCTGTCAAAACAGATACATCACATGAGTGAAATATGTGGGGAAAGATACTGAAAGCAAGCAAAACAATACGGACAAGCAAGAATAAAAAAGTACGGGAAAGTAAAAGAAATGAAATTAAAAAGAGCATCAGCAAGACAATGTAGAAATGAGTATCAAATAAGCTCATCCATGATCAGTCAAGACGCTCAAATATGTAAACATAGGCTTGCTCGAGCAATTCGTTGGGATTGGACAGAACCACCTTCTCGTCATTGAACAAAACCCATCCTTCGGGACGATTAATGTAAGCAACATAATGTCCAGTGTGAACAGAAGTGCCCTTATGACATATTATCGATTTGAGTCTAAATCTGTGGGGTCCTGTCTTTCTCCCAAGCTCAGTCGCTGGTTCCTCTTCATTTAGTTCCTGGGGCTCCTCACCAGGATCTTGTGAGTTCTCAAAAAGCCATGACACCGCCATTTCAACATTGCCGTTACTAACACGCAAAGCTTTTCGAGCCTGGTTTGTAGTAAAGCCCATGTCTGTAACAGTACTCAAAAGTTCTTGATGCGGCTCGGAAGCTTTTGAGCTCTTAAACACCTGGACCTCATCAATGTCAGGATCATCCATATGAGAAAAGAGCCAGCTAGTAGCAGCGTCAATGTTTGAATTTCCAGTGTGATATAAAGCCTTTTGGCATCTGATGGAAGGAAAACCCATATCTGTCAGCATTTCCAAGAGTGATTGATTGGGCTGAAAACTCTCGGCCTCTTCTGAATCCTCATCCATGATTTGTTCGTCAGTCGATTTTACTGGCGCAATATAAGGACTTACTTCCAAGTTGGAATCAACAATTAATGGTACGTTGGCCTTAGTAGGGACCCAGTTCTTGATTTGGAATTTGGTGGCATTGATGACAAGAACCTCAGGTGTAGATGCAAAATGTGTACATGTGACTGCCTTGGACCCTCCACACTTGCAATTGTAGTCGATCTCCTGAGCTGTTGTCAACGACAGGAGGCACTCTTCAAGCCCAACAGGTTTGAAAGTAGAATCAGAAAGTTCAGTGATTGGAACTGCCAATGACAAGGACTCCTGAACATCAACAGCGTACTTTACCTTAGAGCAAGTTAGACACTGAACTCGTCGTTCCAAGTTGAAGCGGAAAACTTCGTTAGTAAGGTCCTTAGCACCTTGTATGTTTTTGTCAATTTGATCAATGACGTAGCCCCAAAACTCGAAGGCATCCTGCTGTCTATTGGTGCAAAATTCAGGATGATCTGCCCCTAATAAAGCTTTAATAGAGGTGGGGCGGATACCTGTTTGAAACTGGTCAGCTCCAGGGTTGGAATAGCGCCCAGAAGCCAAGCCGTAGGCCAACTTTCGGAATTGAACCAAATAATCCTTGTAAGGAGCAGAGGAAAACTCTTGTGAACCATTGAAGAAGTTGGCGATTTTAGGAATATCGAAGAGACACTGCATTGTTGAGTTGAGGTAACACGAGTTGCCGAGATTGGCCATTCCGGTTAAGCCGGCTCCAAACACCGGAGTGATTTCACCTGACTCGGATTCCAGCGAAAAACTCCAATTCATGTTCTGTTCAAGTTGCAATTCAGTCAGACTTTTTTCAGTCTTAGACAGTCCTTCTAGCTGAATATCGAAATGGGCTAAATGCTCTTTCAACTTGGGATCGACCCGTTCTTCATTGCAAATGTAGCAATAAACATCGGCAGATGTAGGAGTAATAGATCCCAATTTGACTACAACCCCATGGCCTGTGGCATCTGAGTGAGCCAAAGCATGTGAGCTTCCTCCCACACCTCCGAACTGTGCTCTTCCACATCCAACATGACCACAGACTAGACAGAGCCAGAGGTTTTCGTCAAGTTTGCATGTTTCACATTGCTTATTCAGCTCACCAGTAGTTGAGCTCGATTCGCCCTGTTGTAACGAAAGGGTATGTGAACAAGACTCGATTTCATTCTCCCATGCCTCGACTTGCTGCTTATTGGTAAACGATTGAGCTGATTTGATTGCTTCTATCAATTGAGGATATGGATCCGCATCGCTATCAACAGGATCAAAGTTATCTGTGGCACTGTTATATTGGATCACTTGATAAAAGGTCTCCCACTCATCCTCTTCTCGGACCGCTTCAATGACAAGTTTTTTCAAAACGGGAGCCTCTCTGAGTTTACGAGTCTTCTTGATGTTGACGTAAACCTGGTGATCGGTGTGGAGGAGGTGGAGGGTGGTGTAGCCCAGTGCAGGGTCAGCAGACAAACCTTGATAACAGCTCAGACATACATTAAGTCCCAGAGGAGAATGAGGGCTGTCGAAAGAGTAGCCGCAGTCCTCTTTATGCACGCTTGTGTTTGACGTTGGTGGTTCCAGCATTGTAAAGTTGAAGTCTACAAGTTTGGTATACAAAACTGAGTCGGAAACCAAAAAAGTATTAGTGAAAAAAAATTAAAAATAAATTAATATTTTGATATTAGATAACTGGCAGGCAGGCAAGTGACTTTCTTGACATTTGTGAATCCCCTCGATTGTGAATTTCACAATACTGGGAATCCCTGGACATTCTGCAGCTGTTTTTTTTTTTTGTTGCATAATGATTTACGCAGCAATAAAGTCGATCTTGCCCTCATTTGCCAAATCTTGTAGTAATCGTGAATCGGAAATGACCTTGCCTTTAATTAGCAAACGGACACTTTCAGGCTCGGTATTCAATTGCTGTGCGACACTCTGCTTGACAACAAGCACAGATTCATCCTCGCTGAAAGATAACTCAAGTTTGATTTTTGGAGGTTTGAGTGTTTTAACAGAAACCACAACAGTCTTGATATCTTGAGACTTGAGCGCTTCATGCTTTTGCTCAGACACAACAGAGAGACCCTCAATTCGCACACCTTGTTTGGTTTTGGGGTTGGGCATCTTGGGGAGAACAACCAATGAAGATGGCTCTAAACCAGCCGGGTCTTTGACATACGATTCAGATAGAAGGGTGGATTTGTCTATCAATGAGACAAAAGCACGCGCAAAAGTGGTTTCGGAGGCCATTGATGAATAAACTGTTTAGTGATGTGGTTATCTGGGTTAAGGAGTCTGATCACGTGTACTTCTTGAGATTATAGTTTCTGGTCACATGATTCTGGGGAAATGTAGAATCTAGTTTGGGCTTTTGGTCAGTAGCCAATGAAATGAAAATGTCTCAATCGTGTTGGTTCACTGACATCAATTTGGAACTATGAATACAAACTAAGAAGGTGCCAAAAAAAGACACAAAGTTCTCAAAAGATACAAAGCACACCAGAAGAAGAAAACAGATTCAAGAAAGATGAGGATAATGTAGACTTATCAAAAAAAACTCAAATGAAATGCTCAAAAAAATATACACCAATGTGCTAGTTGAAAACCACTTTTCGACTTGAATTGTGTGTGACTCCGAGTCCAAGATTATTAATCAGAGCAATATACGGAGCTTTAAAGTTCATGAGACTAATCTCAGATAAGCTGCAATTTGAAACCTTTTTGCTTTTTGGTTGTGATTAGCATTAAAACCCGTGCAGCCAGATTAAATGGTTTGCCAGTGGCTTGTTACCCCACCATATAAGTTGTGAAGAAAGGTAGAGATGAGTTAATTTGTTGAATTGTAATTTATGACTGTCAGTAACGAGAAATTCGTGTGGACCACACTCATTACGAACAGCAAGTATTTACCGGGGCTGTTGGCATTGGAATATTCTCTGAGGAAAGTTAACTCCAAGTACCCCCTAGTTGCTCTATACACTGAGACTTTTGAACAGGAGGGAATTGAGGAACTGAAGAGACGAAACATCAATTATCAGAAAATCGAGTACTTAATTCCAAAACAACAAAAGGACTATTCTAAAGATGAACGGTTCTACGACTGTTGGAGCAAATTACAGCCATTCAGTCTGACCAACTATGAGAAAGTCGTCCAACTAGACAGCGACATGATTCTTTTGGCCAACATGGACGAACTGTTTGACTTGGATCTGAGCAGATATGCATTTGCTGCAGTTCATGCATGCACATGTAATCCTTACAATAAAAAGCATTATCCGAAAAACTGGGTCAGAGAAAAATGCAGCTTTACACAAACAACCAAAAGCTTTGACGCCTCTCATCCAACCGACATTCCTGCCGACTACGGATTGGGCATTTGCAATGGAGGTCTTCAGGTTGTTCAGCCCAATGCGAAACTCTATCAAAAAATAATTGATGCAATCTCTGATGACCGTGCAGCAGACTACGATTTTGCGGACCAGTCTTTGCTTTCCGATGTTTTTGCAGACCAATGGTTTGCTTTATCGTATCGTTACAATGCATTGAAAACCATGCGAATATTTCATCCCGAGTTATGGGACGACTCGGTGGTGAAAAATGTACATTATATCTTAACTCCCAAACCATGGGAAGTCAATGAGACTTTTGAGGATGACACAGGTACATTCAAGTGGTGGTGGGATTTGAATCGGGAGAGACTTGAATGGGAATCCAAACATTTACCCAAGAAACATCTTGATTTGTAATCGGACTGCAGCCTTGACTATTGACTCAGGTTTAAGCGGAAATTTGATTACTAATCCTTACGACTCTGACTCATGCTGCTAACTAAACATTCTGACTCAATGCTGACCACAGCCCAGATCATTTCTGCTTCGAAAAGGTCTACATACTCACTCAATGAAACCAGACTACTTCACTGCCTACAACTCAACTTAAACTAGCAATTCCTGCCAAGTTAGTTGAACCACCAACCTAATTATAATTTCAGTCTATCAATTAGTCATTGATGTTCATACCTTTAAACGTTTGATAAAGATGTAGTTTTGATTTCTACTCTTTTGATTCGATCGCAATGCCCTAATAAGTGTTTACTTATTGATTATTATATGCCCCTCCTTATGCAATTGTCACTTTTTTGCATATTCCATATTCTTGCAAACTTTCCATTTTTTTGCTATAGTCCCCTCTCAACTGTTGTCTCAATCGGTATCTTCCATTATATAACACATTCACACCCCTTTTCCCTGTTCAAAAGCTGAGAATACAATGTAGACATTTTTTTGTGGTTTTGCCAATCTTTCAGCCATTTCAACTTATAAAGATCACCACCAAAGCTAATAATGGAAATTGCATTCTTGGGCCCATTATACACATACTCCCATGCTGCAGCTCTTGATTTCCAGAAACAAATAGCTTCTGAAACTAAACTTAGACCTGTTGAAACAATTGCCCAATGTTTTTCACTTCTGGACCGAGGAGAAGTGGCCTGGGCGGTTGTTCCCTACGAAAACTCTACCAATGGAAGCGTTGTTTGGACTATGGATTCACTGAGACAGAGGCTTCTTGATCCCTCTGTTGCATTCAAAAGTCGGGCCGTCGCTGAATTGTTTGTTCCCATAAACCACTGCTTTTTTTCCCGAGAAACAGACATGAGTGCCGTCACCAAGATCTACTCACATCCCCAAGTTTGGGGTCAATGCACATCATTTCTGAGCAAGCATCCCAATGCCAAACATGTGGATGTCAATAGTACTTCTCAGGCAGCTAAGCTTGCCAGTAATGAACCAGGCACTGGAGCAATCTCCTCTAAACTGGCGGGTCAGGCTGCAGGAATACCTTTGGTTGACGATGCCATTGCCGATGACTCACGAAACACAACTCGGTTTTTAGGGCTAAGTGCTAGTGGTGATTTTCCACCTCCAACTGGTAACGACCTCACACTATTGACATTTACATTAAACCAGAACTCTCCAGGCGCCCTATGTAGCGCCTTGGAGGTGTTCAAACGTCATAATATTGATCTGACCTCGATCAACTCACGACCATCTCTACAATCTGCATGGCACTATTTATTTTTTGTAGAATGTCATGGGCACTCCTCGCAGCTGGATGAAATCTGTCTCGAGCTGAAAGCCCATTGTTCTACAATAACTATTGTTGGCAGCTTCCCTAGCAGTGCTGATCGATTGTAAATTCGCTATAGAAAAGTTTAGGTAACACTCTACTCAGCTATTGACAGTGTATTTGTTAACAACTTGAGACATTGTATTTGTAAATAACTCTGGACATTAGTATTGGTAAACTGACAGCTTTGGACATTATTGTACTTGTAAACTAACAACCTTGGACCATTGGATTTGTAAAATGACAGCTTTGGACATTATTGTATTTGTAAACTATTGACCATATCGAATGAATTCCCAGTCCTTGGAGTCTAGTGGACATGTGTTTCGAGACTTGAGCCATCGAGAAATGCAATGAAAGTGAAAAGCATGGTTACATTTACCCCATGCAACACTGCATTCCTCTTGTGTGTTTGCAGTATTGTTGGCCTGACAATCAATGCAGGGCTCCATAATGTGGTTCTTGCAAATTGCACAGGTCTCGACTTGTATATCCCATGACCAGAAGGCAACAGCACTCCATTTTTTCACCTCCATTCGTTTCTTGTTCTTCTTGGGTTCTGTGTTAGATACTTTCTGGCTCGCAATTTGACTATCTCAACTCACTGTCGACCTCATTTCCAGTGTTGTCAACCTGGTTCAACACATCCTCTTTCGAATCCACCTCCATGTTAAGGTTCAATGTTGAAGATTTGAATTAGTGTGGTAATCTTTGTATAGACCTTGTATCTGTCATAACTTGATAAATTGATAAATTGATAAATTTAGAGTCATGTATATTTGTATTGTTGACTGTTGTCATTAAGGTGTCAGTACTACCAGTGGTCACTGTGTCATATCTACATAACAATGACTGCAATTTTTACATATCACTGCGATATCTACATAAATATATCACTGACATATCTACAAAATCACTGTCATGGCTTCAGATTCCACCGTTTTCTTTACGAGTCACCACTCTGTCGTCTCCACAATTCAATGGTTCAAGTCATTCACATTTGTCATAACTACTCATTATCATGTCTATAGTTGGTAAATCACAATCATTCCATCGGCTGCAGTGGAGGAAACACTGGTTACTCGGTCTCCACTCACATCCAGAGCCCGCAATGTGGCAATGGGAGATTGATGCTGAGTAGCAAGAGCGCCCGAATCGGCTTGAGCTGTTCCCTTCAAATCCATAGCTCTAAACATATCGAGAGCAGATCCAATAGGGTTTCCATCCTCATCATACTGCATTCCAGAGGAAACCTGCTTTTTGGCAGGGGCATCAATTGCACCTTTCTCCTCCCAACCAGATTCAGAACCCTCAAAGATCCAGGGATGGCAGTCATATCCGCCAGCCACAATCTGATTTTCAGCTGTGAAAACCAGCGACCTAAGCGGCTGATGGGAAGTGTTGATAACATAAACGCCTCGAGGGGGCTGTTCTGGGGCAGAAGGATACACAACAGTCACAGATGAGTCATGAGATACAAATCCCAATGCATTACCACTAGGTGAAAACGCAACATCATGAACCCAAGCAAAAGTGTCGTTGCTGAACTCTCCACACAAATGCTGGAAAGGAAGACGCGCCCCCCAAGCGGTGGGCTCAGGTTTGTCATCCAATCCCTTGATGTAACCGGAAAACACTCGGGCATGGCCATCAGTAGATCCACCAGCCAACAGAACTGAGTTGGGATGCCAAGCCACCGATGTCACTGTTGATCGAAGAGGCTTCTTAATATGTTTGGAGATCCACCATTGATTCTCATCCTCAAAGTAGCAAACGGCAATTACTCGGGCGCCCGAACCAACAGCAAACTTGGTTCCATCAGGAGACCATCTTACACAAGTGGCAGCTCTATTGATTCTCAACACAACCAAAAAGGGCTTCCAGCTTCCATCCTCCTGTAACTCCCAAACAGTGGCGTTTCGGTCCTGAGAACAAGTGACAATTCGTCCATCTTTGGAAATGTCAACCCCAGTCACAGTCTTGTCGTGGAACTTCAATTTTCCAGAGTCACCAGGTACAGGTACCAGCTTGTTGCCTTGTTTCAAGTGCATAGACACCTCATTGTCTTGAGCAACAGCTACCAATGACTTTTGGGAATTGAATGCATGATCAGCAATTGCTGTCGTTCCTAAATAAAATGTTTCCATAATAATTTTGCTTGAGTTCTATGTTCTAGGAGCTCGACTCTACCAGATACCAGTGTTGAGTTTCAATTGGAAATGGTGGAATAGAGTATTTACGGATCACGTGACGGCGCCCGAGGTGGGGTCATTCACATTGGCAGAAAACGAGGGGCTATTAATACTCAAAAAATGCTAGGTACGAGTCAAGGCATGAAATCAGCTCTAATTGAGTCCATATCTGGCTCATAAACCAGAACTGAAATCATGGCTCCTCACAGAGTCATTGTTCACTACAAAGTATACCAGGATTTATTTCCAACACATAATGTAATAGTAATACTGAAAACCTGAGCACCAATCAATTCAAGATTAACAATCACTATGGGGGGCTATAGCTATTGTAACTGTTTTGACTCTACTCACGTTTTAATGGTCCGATTAAAAAGCTCCCCAAAAACGCCCAATTTAACCTTGAGTTTAAGCAAAATTTATTTCTTTCAGTCATACCAATGTCCAACGATTCGTACTCCACCCCACTTTCCTCCAGATATGCCTCCAAGGAGATGTCTGGTCTCTTCTCCATGAAGACCCGATATTCCACATGGCGAAAGCTCTGGTACAACTTGGCTCTTGCCGAGAAGGAATTGGGAATTGACCAAATCACCGACGAGGCTCTTGAGCAAATGAAGCAGCATTTAGAAATCACTGATGATGAAATCGAAGAAGCTACCAAGCAGGAGGCTATTGTTCGACATGACGTCATGTCCCATGTCCACGTTTTTGGAAAGACTGCTCCTGCTGCTGCTGGAATCATTCACCTCGGTGCAACCTCTTGTTTTGTCACTGACAATGCCGATCTTATCTTTTTGAGAGATGGTCTTGACATTCTTATCCCCAAACTCGTAAACGTCATTGACCGACTCAGCAAATTTGCCCTCAATTACAAAGACCTGCCTGTCTTGGGATGGACCCATTTCCAGCCTGCTCAATTGACCACAGTCGGTAAGCGAGCCACACTCTGGCTCCAGGAGTTACTTTGGGATTTGCGAAATCTCGAGCGAGCTCGAAATGATCTTGGATTACGGGGTGTGAAGGGTACTACTGGAACCCAGGCCTCTTTCCTTTCCTTGTTCAATGGAAACCACGACAAGGTTGAAGCTCTGGATGAGCGGGTTGTTGAACTCCTTGGTTTTGATTATGCCTATCCATGCACTGGTCAGACTTATTCCCGAAAGATCGACGTCGATGTCCTCGCTCCTTTGGCTTCCTTGGGAGTCAGTGCACACAAGTTTGCAACTGACATCCGACTTCTTGCTAACCTCAAGGAAATTGAAGAGCCTTTCGAAAAGAGCCAGATTGGCTCCTCTGCCATGGCTTACAAGCGAAACCCCATGCGATCCGAGCGAATCTGCTCTTTGGCTCGACACCTGCAGAGCTGTTTCCAGGATGCTACTTCTACAGCCTCTGTTCAATGGTTTGAGCGAACCCTCGATGACTCTGCCATCCGACGAGTTTCTCTCCCTGGTGCTTTCTTGACTGCTGACATTGTTCTTTCAACTATGCTTAACGTTGTTTCTGGACTTGTTGTTTACCCCAAGGTCATTGAGCGACGAATTAACGCCGAGCTTCCCTTCATGGCCACTGAGAATATCATCATGGCTATGGTTCAGAGAGGTGGAGACCGACAGGAGTGCCACGAGGAGATTCGAGTTCTCTCCCACCAGGCCGCTTCAGTAGTCAAGGAGCAAGGAGGTGATAACGATCTCATTGAGAGAATCAAGAATACCAAATATTTTGCTCCTGTTCACAACGATCTCGAGTCTCTTCTTGAGCCCTCAACTTTTGTTGGTCGTGCTCCTCAGCAGACTGAGAAGTTTGTCAAAGTCACTGTTGCCAAGGCATTGGAAAAGTACTCTGACAAGATCAACACTGAGGGATTCCAGCTTGCTGTATAAATTAATCTAGGTTAACTTCAAGTATTTTGAACATCAACTGATCTTTTTCTTTTCCTGCAACCACAGATATCTGTGATGACGTTTTGTTCGAAGACGCGTCCGTCATATCTTCTTTAATTTCCACCTGGTGGTTTTGTATGCTTAATTGTCCAATTGTGTGTCGTAACTTTGCACAAGATGACTGAATGGATTCTAGATAAGCCTCTTTCTCAGCAATTTGTTTTTTCATCATCTCAATCAATGTCTCCCGAGCTTGGTGAGGTCTGTATTCGTTGAGTACGTGATGAATGTTGACCATCAAAACGCGCATATCTTCATATCGTTTTGGAAATTGCTCAGGATTTATGCTCATGATCCCAATCAACTCCAGATACACTAACACCAGCGATCGTACCAACTTCTTCAGCTCTGCCTGAGGGCTTTGCAAAACGGCCTTTGAATCATATACCTGAGTGATCCCAGCATCTTCCAGTGTGGCTAGTCTGTCATTAACCTGCCAAACACTCCCAAAATTGATGTATGTTTGAGGTGGAATGGGTGGAGGAGTTAGAAATTCCTTTTCCGGAAACTCACTTGAATCCTCTTTTGTTTTGGCCAAGTTTTCATCCGTGAAATAGCGGTAATACCAGGGAGGAGGAGGATACACTGATGACAGGCCCTCGTTTTTCTTTTTACGCTCCATCTCAATACCAGAAATTAGTTGAAGTGCAAGATGTCAGTATTTGGGTGCGGCACTGTAAAACTTAAAGAATGTAAATCTCGAGCCAATTCAATAGCCAAACCTGAGGGGTTGAGTCAATCTTAACGAGCTTGGAGAATTCTTCCAAGTTCAGTTTTGACGTAGAGGTGTAACCGCATGATTCAAAGGCTTTCCAAATAACTTCATTGAGACTTTGCTCTGCACATAAAAGAACTTCAGACAAAGACTGCGAGTCATTAAATAGAACAGGAACGCCGACATTGATTATTTCTTGTTTTTTGAATGTGGCATTCAAAAGACTATCAGCTGGGCCAAGATGTTTGGCTGTTGTAAGCGTACCCAGAGAAATAGTGCTTGGCGATTTGTAAGTCAGTCTTTCCTGAATCTGAGACGATTTCTTCTCCTCAAGGAAAATAGCCTCGTTGTTCATTTTCATTGACCAGAGATAATAGTTCCATAAAACCAGCTTGATAGACTGCATTGAGACATGAGCCTCTTCTGTTTCATAAACAGTGAAAAATTTAAACGCCAGCTCGACCGTTTTGAGAGATGGAGGACTTAGCACAGTTTGCATGAAAACCACATAGTCTGAAAACGCCAGTATATCATTAAAATGGTGATTCATCAATCCCAAAAGCAACTCGTCATCAAGTTTCAATAACTCCTGGTATCTATGCAGAGTCAGCCTTAGCTTTTCTCCATCCAAATCATCACACCACCTAATGAACTGTTCAAACAAAAACTCAACCTTGTCTGAGGACATGGACGTGTAGCCTTCCAAAGCCCCTGTGACATTCATATCGCTATAATCTGGAGTGTCTTCGTCAAATAAATCATCAGTCCATGATGGATGCGAGTCGGCAGTGTAGAGCAACAATCTGCGACTATGACAAACGTCCTTTTTTATTTGATATAACATATGCGATTCGTCATGTTGATCATTGCCTTCGCAGTAGCGACAAATCTTCTGTCCTCCATGTACACAAATAAAGTAGTTGTCTGTTATGAACTGCTCACATAGTGAACATTTGGAGGGGGGAGTAATCAAAATTCGGCTTTGGTTGTAGTGAACAACGGGATCACTGTGATATTTCTTCACTAATGCTTGTAGGGCTATGAAAACCTCCTCTGTGTCTCTCTCCTCATCAAAAGTTTGGTGGAAAGCCGTGTGCAATCGCTTAGCAGCCTTTTTGTAATTGGAGTTTGTTGATAGATTGGTTTGTTTTCGGTCTAGCCGGTGGGATTTCCATGCAAAGTGATTCCACAAATAAGAAAGTGTCCCTTCGTGTAATGCCAATATCAAGCTTATGGAAGATAAACCAATGGCTACTGGCCACACTAGTTTATCTGAAATCATCTGAATGCCAATCATCAATAAGATTCGATAAATTAACTTAGAATGTCCTTATCTCCACGTGATCTAATACTTGGTATCACGTGTGGTAATGAAATTGTCTGCCCGTTTTTTTGGAATCAAACTTTAGCAAGTTTGTTAGATTTTCAACAACATGTCAGGTATTTTGTAAGTACCAAGATTATTCCTGGTGGGCACGATTCCCTGGGCTTGATCTGGGTCGGTCTCCTTCGAAAATCAGTCTTTTCCCTTTGATTTTTTTCTTCTTTCTCTTTCTGATAGCTAACCCAGTCTTTACTTAGGTGCAGTCTTGCTGAACGCAGGATCTCTCTTTTTTCAAGTGTTCTTTGTGGTCATGTACTCCGATTTGGAGGCTGACTTCATCAATCCCATTGATCTCTGCTCCAAATTGAACTTGTATATTAGACCCGAAGTATTTTTGCACCTGTTCACCTCATCTCTGCTTCTCTTGAACGGCAAATGGTTCTCTTTTCTTTTCAATGTGCCCCTTATTGCCTTCAACGTCCGTTACATTCTCATTGACTGGCCACAATACAAGTTGGATGCCACCGAAATTTTCCGAACTTTGTCCAAGTACAAAAAGCAGAGTTTTGTGAAACTTGGGTTCTACTTTTTCCTCTTTTTCTATTATCTTTATTGCATGATCATGGCAATTGTGGAGAGCGAAAAGTCCTAGTTACCCGTTAAATACAAAAGATTATTAATATGAATTGCCTTGTCATTAATGATTAGCAGGTTGTCTGATTGACTTGATTGGCTAATTGGCTAACTGGCTAGACTGATCATGGCTAACTGATCATTGGCAGACCATTGAGACCTTCGACTTTAACCCTATTATACATTCTTATCTTTGGCGACTCCAGTTAATTGTTAACCTGGTGTTTATAGTACAAAATACAAAATAGGTGTTGTTCAGGTTTTTTTAGTTATTTGCTCTACTGTTGTGTCTAACTCTCAAACATGCAAGGTTTGATGAAACCTTAATGGCGACAACTAAGACAACCCTTTCCCTTCAAGGAATAATCATCTTTCAGGCCACGCAAATCCTAGTGAAAAGTAGACATCATGGCGGAGGACAATAAGGGCCAGGTCACGATGAAACTCGGAGAACAGCGGGAGGTGTCTCCTCAAGCTTTGGCAGTTGCCAACTATTTGCGCCGGCACAAACTCCTCAAGCAACGGCCAGGAATCTTGAATGGAAAACGAAATGATTTCTTTCGAGTCAAGCGGGCTATTCGAGCTTTGATGGATCCTCAGTACACTGCTATGCAACAGAAGCCCAACTCAAAACTTCCCCCCATTACCAACAAAAGCGAGGCAATCGGAGTTTTTCGACTTATGCCCATCAACCAGTTAGCTTTAAGGGTCAACAAGGTACCTACTCAGCAGGCGATAATGTCAAATCAAAAGCCCGAGCAGGGTGTTCCAGTTCTTCAAATTAACCCCCAACAAGAATTTGATGACGACATGTATTACACATGGCTGTATAACCCTGTTCCTCTTTCAACTTACCTCTATGCTGCTCTTGCAGTGGTAGTCATCTTTGCTGGAGTATTATTCCCGTTGTGGCCAATGTTCTTGCGATTAGCAGTTTGGTACTTGTCTGTTGGATTACTTGGTTTTATCGGTGTCTTCTTTGGTTTGGCTATTGTTCGACTGATAGTCTTCATCATCACCTGGGTAACTCTCAAACCAGGCTTCTGGCTTTTCCCTAATCTTTTTGCCGATGTTGGGTTTGTCGACTCCTTCATTCCCTTATGGGCTTGGCACGGGACACCTGAGCGAGAGTTGTTACCTCAGAAATTCAAAAACAAAAAGAAGAAGAAGGCAAAGACTGAAAAGGGGTCAGATGCCATCAGCAATAACCCCTTGGCTGCATTGGCTGCAGCTGTTAGTGGAAACCAAGATGCTCAAAAGAACATGGCAGCCATGGGTGCAGACTCACAGGCTCAGGTAATGGCTATGCAGGCCGCTTTGCAACAACAATTGGTCCAGCTTGCTCAATCAATGGGCCAAATGAAAGACATGGCTCAATCTGATGTTAATCCAGCCGCCCTGTTGGCTCAACTCGCAGCACAATACCCAGTTGAACAACAGGAAGCTACAAAAGCTGAGGCTGAGGCTGCCCAGCAACGGGTGGCTGCCAAGTTGGAGCAATTAAAAACCATGGTGCAACAGAAAGGGGAGGCCGCTCAACCTGAGGGCGAAAACAAAGATAAGCCCGTTTCTAAGCGGATTGTAACTCTGGAGGAAGAGTAAAAGAATAGATTATATCAATTGGCTGTGAGCAACTACACTTGACAAAATAATTTATGGTTTTGATGTGTCTATTCGGGGGGTTTATTCAAAAACTACATTTCGAGGGTCTTTGAGAGCATGTTTGATGTACTTTGTGTGTCGACCTCGGGCAAACAACGACATGTCTGTTGCATTGAAGAAATCCATCGAAGTGTAGGCGAGACTACCTCCGATTTGATCCAGATAACAATCTACCAAAATCTTGTTTCCCACCTTTCCTCCCGATCCTATGTATGACACATTAAGGTCAGTTGAAACTCCTGTAGCAAACACTCCAGAAGAAGCAACGGCTAGTGAGCCACCCAAGTCCACAACCGAAGCAATTGTACCCCCATGGAGGATGCTCAATCTGTTGGTATGAACATGTTCTACTTCCAGAGCTAAGCGCACCTTTCCTTTTACTGCTGATTGAACAACCATTCCGCTGAGGAGAGTTGGTTCTAATCCACTTGTAGCGAGGAAGTCGCTCCAGACCTAGATTAGACAAGCTGCAAGCCTAAACTTCTTCTCTCTCACTCACGCTTCTAACATGTCGCAATACTGGCGAAACCATCTCAACTGTCTTCCCCACTTTTGGTAAGCTAACTTAAGATTGAACCATGTTAAGACGGATAAGGTTTCTTCTTGGAACCTTAAAAAACCGTTTTGACTTGATGCACTCTATAAAGTATCTATCTGGCTCTGTTTCTATATAATCGATTGAACTGTCCAAACTGATTGTACAAACCGACAGTACAAATTTTAGTGAGCTGACTGAACTTCATAAACTGGACAAACTGAAGTGACAAAACCTAATTGTCTTGCGACTTGAATACACAAAAATCTCAATTCTTACCTGCATCAATAATGTCCGATATTTGGAGTGATGGTGATCCCAAAGAGGTTACCCGAGTCCACCGCGACCATTCTCAAGCTGGCTATTTAGATGGTGTGACTATTGCAAAGGATCAGCATCTTCAAAAAGGTTTTGATCAAGGATACCCCATTGGAGCAGAGCTAGGAATTGCTGTTGGCAGAATTCTGGGAACACTTCAAGCTAAAGGATACTATGATTTAGAAAATCAAGCCCGTAAAGAACTTAGCGAACCTTGTCTATTTGACAAAAAGTACTGGACCAAAGACACAAAGCCACTTTGGGAAGGTCAACATCCTTTGATTGCCGAATGGAATGAAAAGTTACATCAACTACAACAATCCTAAGTATTTTGACTGGTGAAATGAAATTTCCAAAGCTTAAAATGAAAAATATTCGGAAAGTCGCTCATCCACCCATAAAGAGCTCGGGGAAGCTAACAAGAGGTGCGATATTAAAGAGGCTTGCAACCAGTGAGCTGGCTGGTTCTTTGCTTGACCAAAATGCGCGAGTACAGCAAGCCAAAACCTCTTACGCTGAAAAGCAAAAATTCAGATTTCTAGATTTCAGTAGAGGGCCAAGTTCGCCAACTTTCTATAATGGAATTTCGAAAGAAACCCGTTTCATTGAAACTTATACTGGGCTTCTCCAAGCCAGCAGAATGGCTTTGTTTTTTGAATCCAAAGTGACTCCCTTAAAGAAATACGAACTGGATCCATCAATGGAATCTGCTGCACTTTGGAAGAGAGATGTTGCAATGCTCGATTCTTGGGTTAAATGTGTTTCTGATGAAATACAATGGCCTGTTTTGATTCAAGTTCTACACCCCTATTTCTTCTCTGGGACTCTCAAAAGTTTTGAGTCTGCAGATCCAGCATTAAAGGATTCATGGCAAGATGGTTTAAAACAGCAAGATCCATTAGCCACTTCGCTAGTCAAATCATCATCATCTACAATCGGTCTTTTTTTTAATCAAGAAATAGAGCCATCGATGTTAAATAAGCTACTCCAAGCTCCAGCGCCACTACCATATCAAGCTGCACTCTTGGGCAGTGATTGGTTGGAATCGTTACCTGAAATTGTTGAATGTCTTGAGTCAGGTCAAGAGAACAATTCTTTACCATCAGAGATTGCATCACTACTGAAATTGCTTGCTCATAATAATCTAACCCGCTCTGAAACTGGTCCAGGAGGCCTTTTATATCTTCTTCCAGCTAATTAGGCAAAAAAGTTTCTCACTCTTTTCTCAATGGCTTGTAGCTCTGTTGGATCAGAATTGTGTGAAGCCATGAGATAGACAACATTTCCCAGTACTCTACTGTGAATGTTCCACTCACCTTGATCGTTCAACAGATACTGCTGGAGCGATTTGCTAACCTCGGATGCATAGCCACCTCCACATTTATCATGAAGAGTAATTGCCAAGACGGTGCCCAAAGCAAAAGCTTCATCGACCTGGTTGAATTGAGAGATTTCTTTTACCAAATCGTGAGACCAGCATGCCCATGTGTCTTGTGGGCTGTTACAGTTCCAGTCCTGTTTAAACTTGGACCAGTCTCCACTGTTTCCACTGTCCAATTCTCCCAGTATATCGAGAGTTTCGACTGCCACCGAACATCCAATTGGATGAGCTGTGTAAGAATGTCCGTGAAGAAGCGCGTCTTCTTTGTTGTCGGAAACGAATGAATCAAAGATGGGCTCTGAGGATAAAGTGGCTGCTAAAGGAAGAATTCCACCAGTCAGAATTTTGGCATGGACCGAAATGTCAGGCTCAACTTGCAAGAGACTGGCAGCCGTCACCGCTCCTAGTCTGTAGAGACCAGTAAACACCTCGTCGAATATCACTGGTAATCCACTCCAGTTTCCAGGCTCGCTCGAGATTGTGTCGGAAAATAGTTGAGAGTTTCGGACTACATTGATCAGAGCCCTCTGATATTGCGGATCTACCAACTTCATACCTCCCGCACCAAGTAGAATAGGCTCCATCATAAGAGCTCCAAATTTGTAACCATCTTTTAAGAGACCCTCCAATTTGTCATGAATGTATTTTTCATAGAGCTCCTCATGATTTCGGTTGGCAAACACTTGCGACAGAGAATTGAACTCAACATGATGGCTGATACCCATAGCTTTTCGCATGTCAGAAGGGAATGTCACGGTCCATTTTCCTTGTTTCATACCTACTGTGGGATAGTCCAACCAATAACCTCTGCCAGTATACCAAGGCACATTCTTGTTATAAATTGACGGCTCAGCCATATCCAATGCACCGATTGTATCACCATGATAAGCTCCTTTCAGATTTAAAACCCCTAGAGACTGGGGTTTTGATTTGGATCGTTTAAGGTAAGCGTTCAATGCCATCTTTACAGCAACTTCGGTTCCTGTGGATCCATTATCAGAGTAGAAAACTCTGGCAAGTCTTGAGTTTCCACTATGTTCAATCAGTTTCTCGGCTAATTTAACAGCAGGTTCATGAGCAGTATTGGCGAAAATCACATGACCATATCGTCCAGCAGCAGAGGCTGCAGTCAGTGCCAGCTGGGAATTGCCATGACCTAGGGTTTGAGTCCACCAAGAAGCAGAGCCATCGAAAGATGAAGTGAGAGCTGAATCGCCATCTTGCTTTGCAGTCTGCCAAAAGTTACCATAAGCAGAATCAATGGTGGTTATTGTTTTTGGCGAAATCTCCTGATGCTGAGTGAAAGGATACCATACCGAGGATGCTGCTCGCTCAGGAAGAGACTGCAAAGTTTCTAGCCGAGCTTCATGTTTAGATCTAAGGATTTGTTCAGCCTGTTCAAAAACTCCACTATCTGTCAAGGAAAAATAATAGTTGTCCATCATTTCCATCTCATCTAGAGGATCAATTTCTGGACCAGGTGGTGGAGGTAATACCTTGTCAATAGTCAAAACCTTTGTTTGTTTGAGCGTACCTGTCAAATAAGAGGGCAAGTATTTGGCGTTACGATGAAGATTGTCGGGACCCTCAAAGAAAGCCACTAGGTCGACATCGTACCCTCGCAGTTTTAATGATTCCAGGGCAGTCATTGTAGCGGAAATTCCTCCTAATCTTGAATCACCAATCAAAATGACGGGGAATCGATTGACCCTTAGCAGATCAGCTTGTAGTGACCCTTCCATTGTAGGAGACAAAACTCCACCCGCAGTTTCGATAATCCCCCAGCCTTGTGAGGACTGACTCACATGAGATGAGATGGTTTTTGACAGCTTTTGCAGTACAGCCTTATCGCCTAACAAGGGAGTCTCTTTGACATCTCTTAGTCCAGTCTCGAGTTCCATGGCTAAATGGGGTGAACAAGGGGTGCTTAACTGTGCAAGACAGTAAGAGTGGATCTGTGGTACATGTCGTCGGATGTGACTATCATCAGCCTCCGACAAATCCCCAGTTGAAATTGGTTTGATGTAGAGAGAGTTTGGTGAGTTGACCTGACGAAGAAAACTGGTTGAGAAGACTGTTTTTCCTACATCAGTGTTTGCTCCAAAAATATAATGAATTGGGAACTTTCTCCACAATGTGGCAGCTTTTTCCATCTTTCAAGAGCCGTTGAAGAGGAATTGTTGAGGTTGAGAAAAGATTCTTCTAGGTGGTAGAGGAGATGACTCATGAGTCATCTCGGGTGAAATTGAATAGTTGAGTCGAACTTTTTCCTTCGTATTGTCACGTGACTGGTGTATCTGGGCTTCTATCTACTGGACTGGTTTCATGAGAGACATGCTTTAGAGCTTTAGTCCTACCTTTTATACGAGATTAAAAAAGAATAATATAGGCTGTTAAAAATTGTCACATGAACGGACTGCTACTGAGTTCAGTAGTCTTTTCTCGTTCATAAATCATTCGTTGTGAAAAGCTCATGTTTCCAGGCTGAAGAAATTTTACCTCCTGGTATCTGATTTCATCATCAAAGGATCGGGAAACATCCTCGTCTTCTGAATCAGGACTTGGTATAGATTCAGCATCGGTTTCTAGTCTCAATTCTTGTTTCTGTCCAGTAGACAACCCTACTCCCGAAAAAGAAGTTCCAAAACGAGAAGGTTGTAAGTCATGTTCAGCCAAAGGTGTGGGCTTATAAGAGGTAGAAAAAGCATTATAAATTAAGGGAACTGACCCAATTTTCAGGGCTTCAGAGTTAGAGTGTGAGGACTCTTTCTCTTTCTCCTCCTTAATGGTATTTTGAGGAAGAGACAGTTTGGTGGGATTAAGAAAGTCACCTTCGTGCACCCACATGTCAAAGTTGGTTCCTGCGTCATACCGGTTGGTGTATTGAGATCTGGCAGCTTTTGTAAAGCCTGAAGGGACCGGAGCTGTGGATGCAAGTTGATGTGCCTGGACACTGTTTTCATCTTCCACTAGTTGGGCTTCATCGTTGTATTCCAATGGAGCAGCAAAATAAGTCAAGTAATCCATCTTGAGCTTCTCTGGGAGTGCTGGCTTGGTAGTAGATGTGGGAGATTCGGGCTCAAAGTCGAAAAGATAGTCGGACTCACCCGTTTCGGCTTCTTTGAAGGTGTGTGATGACTCCTCCTTGTAAGCTCGTGTTGGGAGATCTAGCTGGCTACCAGAAAAGAGAGGTTCTGCCTTTGGCTTGGGTGTGATTTCTGGTGAAGAAAACATGACTCTCTTTTCCTTATCTTTTTTTTCTTTATTATCTGCAATTGAAGATTTGGTGGGAGCTTGACTAGGTTGAGATGAAGAACCTCGATGACTATTTCTTTCTTCACCATTTCGAGTAGAGCTGTCCTGGTCAATCACGTCGTTTCTTTTCGATTGTGAGTCATCCCCCTTTCCCTCATATTCATCAGTTAATGCTGTTACTGTAGAGTCTGTTGAGTCTTGAGGAAAGGACTCAATGGTCTTGTCTGCCACTGAAGACTTTGGAGACTCCAATCTGTCGACATTTTCTTTTTCTTTAGAAGATTCAGCTATCGACGATTCGACAAGCAAAGAAAGCTGAGAGATGCTGGCATCAAAGTTGATTTTGAGCTGTTTGGCATGTTCAGTTACTGCCAGATCCAGGACTTGATCTTGGAAATCGAGGTTTTGCGGATACTTTCCAGCGAGATACTGGACAATCAGTGTTTTGAAATGCGCTTCGTCCGCCTGGAGCGTTTTTTCCAAGCTTTGCTGAGCTAGGTCAGCCTTTTTCTCTAACATCCACTGAAGTGCTAATCGAGTCTGGATGTTGGTAAGATTAGAGTTTGGAGGTTATCAGTTGGACTAAAAACAATAGTCCATCTAGATAAGTTTGTCTTGAGTTTGTCAGCCCTACATACTTTTTTGCAGTATTGTTTTGGAGTCTCCCTTATATTTGATTTGACCTTTATTTTTGCACTTTTTTCAATCCTTGATTCAATTCGTCTTTAAATCTTGTTTATAACTGTTTAGATACTGTTTATACACTGCTTAGACACTGTTTATACACTGTTTATACACTTCTCACTCATTCGTTTTGACCATATCCTTCATGTTCCACAAGCACCTTACTAATAATCTGGTTCAAACTGTTGGTTAGTTAGTTGCATAATAACCTTAGCCAAAACTTTGATATAAACATTAACTGCAAAATGGCATTTGATTAAATATGTTCTCAATGCCCAAATCGCGACTGCGATGGATTAAGTTACTCACAACAGTCGCAGTTACATTAGCACTGACGTATTGGGCAGTTTCTTCGAGCGAAAACTTGGCTGGTCAGCAATTCACGGTTCCGAAACCAAAGACGGTCTCCAAACAAAAGCAGGTTTCAGGCTGTCCTGACTATAACGAATATTCTCAACAGCGACATGCGCCATTTTCTGATGGTCCATTGGCACTTCCCTTTATGAGACCTCGTCAGGAGTGTCGGACTTTCCACTCCGACGTGGTCGAGTCGTACATTGAATCAATCGTTGAGCGATTTAAAGACAAGGATTTGGCTCGACTGTTTGAAAATACTTTCCCGAATACCTTAGATACAACGGTTATGTATCACCGAAAAGAAACCAATACTGACCAGGCAGAGTCTTTTATTATCACAGGTGACATCAACGCTGAATGGTTGCGGGACTCTGCTTGGCAATTAAGTGCATATACCCATTTATTGGCGTCAAGTCCTGAGCTTCAACAGTTATTTAAGGGTGCAATTAATACTCAAAGCGAGTTTGTTGCATCTTTTCCATTCTGTAACGCATTTCAACCGCCTCTGTCGTATCTGAAAAAACTGCACAAGTGCAAAACCTGTCCCAAGCTGTCACACCCCCACAAGGACATGGTATATCCTCAAGTGAACCCCAACAGGGTGTTTGAGTGCAAGTATGAATTGGACTCTTTAGCATCTTTTTTGAGTCTATGCACAAGCTATTACGAATCTACTGACGACATTTCGCCGTTCCAGACTATGGAGTGGAGACAGGCCATTGACATGTTGTACAAAGTAATCAAGTCTCAGTCCAAACCGACTTACAAAAAGACTGGGGCCTTACATAGATCCAATTACGCATTCCGGCGTAAAGCAAATGTCGATACTGACACTCTGGGTAATGGAGGACAAGGCCGGCCTGCTGCAAATACTGGAATGATTCGATCCGCTTTTCGGCCCTCGGACGATGCCTGTACTTTCCAGTATTTGGTTCCAGCAAATGCTTTCATGTCAGTCCAATTGAAGAAAGCCTCCAAACTCCTTAAAGCCCTTAAACTGGAAACACTTGCAAACCAGTTTTCAGTGTTGAGTGAAACTGTCCATGAAGCCATCATGGCCCATGGAACTTTTGAGCATCCAAAATACGGTCGCGTCTTTGCATACGAAGTAGACGGATATGGGGGGATTGTCAATATGGATGATGCCAATCTGCCTTCGTTATTGTCTCTTCCTGTTCTTGGTTTTGTCGAAACCTCCAATCCTATTTATCAAAACACCAGAGCAATGCTTCTGTCATTAGACAACCCATACTATTACAAAGGATCCGCTTTCGAAGGAATTGGAGGTCCACATGTGGGTCTTCTGTATGCTTGGCCCATGTCGCACACCATGGTTATTCGAACTTCTACATCAGAAAAAGAAATCGAATCATCGCTTAAGCTACTAAAGAACTCAACTGCAGGTTTGGGTCTTATGCATGAAGGTATTCATGTTGACGATGCTAAGATGTTTACTCGGCCTTGGTTTGCATGGTGTAATGCTGAGTTCGCCAAGGCAATTCTTTACGTGTCGGAGAATTTTCCCCATCTTATATTTGACAGCTGAGCATAATAAAATAAGTAAACGTAAGGTACAAATATCTAAATAGCAAACGATGAGGTTGTGGTGGTTTTGGGATGCAAGTTGCAGAAGAAAAATAAAAGAGAGATTGATCACAACCCACTCGACTTCATATAATTTTCCAGCGACTCCAGAGCCTTGCTGTTACTTTCATTGCCAGTGGTTGCGGCCAAAGCTGCTTTGTAGCGAGCGATTAAGGCTTCATTAGAATCATCGCTAATCTCGGGCTCAGCGTCAAGATTATATTCCCGGCCACCAGCAAACTCATTCCCTTCATCAGGCTCAACCTCTCCTTGAAGGTCTTCATCATCCGTCTCGTAATCTGATAGTGTGTTGATGGGCTCCTTATCGCCCTCAATGCCTAAATCAGACATGAGCCGAGACAAGTCTTTTTCTTTTTTGGTAGCCCGCTCCTTTTCTCGTTCTTCCAAAACTCTTTGACGTTCAGCAGCGTAGTCCTGATGGTATTCCTCCACCTTACGCTGAACAGCCTCCATGAAATCATCGAAACCCTCTCCGGTATAGGCGGAGACTGCAACCACATCTAAATGATTGTAAAACTCTTCAAGCATGAGTGATAGAGAAGTCATCAAAGAACCCATGTAACCTGAGCCATTTTCGCCCTCCCCATTCAATTCGGGATCATTTCGCAAAACAGATTGAAAGGTCTCAAAGTCCCGCATCCACTCAATAGGGTCCGAAGCATCTGCCACATCGGTCTTGTTAAATACAATAATCATAGGTAGCTTGGTTTTGTAAAGAATGGAGCAGGCGTAGAGCATATTTGACATAAATGTGGAGGGAGAAGAAGCTCGAGGAGTATCGACAATGTAGGTCAAAACAGTGGGGAAAGAAGTAGCCAGTGAATCTGTAATGATAGTTCCTGAAGCGGACCAAATAAAGCACTCGATTTGGCCAGGTGTGTCAACCAAAATATTTGAAACTGCTTGAGACTCAGCTCGTTTCTCCAATAGACCCAAGACCTGATCGATCTTGGTGGAAAACAAGTTCAAACAGGTCATAATCGCTCCATTGGGACCAAGATTGTAGTTCTCCATTACTTTTTTGTATTTCACCGAGTCTCGAATGTCGATATTTGTGTGGAAAGGAACTTTGAGCACTGCGGGATCGAGGTTCATGACATATGGTTTTTTGCCATTTTGCTTCTCTCTGTTTGCGTACAAGTGGGAGTTGAGCCGTTGCATAAAAGTGGTCTTTCCAGAGCCAGCCATTCCCACGCAGAAAATCGCCGGGGGAGCATTCTGTGGATCTACAGGCATTTTGCAAGACTGAAGTATGCAAATTGAAATATCAAAAAATTGAAATATTTCACTCTAATCAAAGTTAATTCAGTAATGCCTAAGTTCGTTATTCCTTCGGTTTCAAGCGCCAATATTCCCCAATTGACGGTGGATCTGCTTATATATTCATTAGATTTGGATCTGGTGGAGAGATTTGAGGCCAAGTTCCAACATCCGTTCGTATCGCCCTTGGATCAATCGACGTCCACCAACAAAACCAAAGAACTTGATCCTGGCTCGGGGAAAGCAGAGGTTTCGACTCCTTTGGAACTATATGCCAGCAAAAGCAGAGACCTCTATGTGATTCAAATAAGATCACCGCCAGTGGCTGAATTTGTGACTAATTTTGTCGAGCAATTGACCCATATTGCCAGAAAATATGTCGACAATCCCTCTGAGATTATTTTATTGGGCTCTTCCGATGCCGCATTTCGAGAGAACGTAGGAGACTGCCGGATTGAAAGCTTTTCTTCTTCCCTTTCTCATTCGTCGGATCAGACGTCGATCGAGGGAAGAATGTCCCAATGTAGTTTGGATGGCAAGTCTCTTCCCGACTTTATACCTGGAAGCGGTTATTTAATTTCTTTGGCAAAATCCACCGGAGCCTCGGGGTTGATCTGTCATGCGTATGAGGGAGACAACCGAGAAGATGCTTTTCTCTTGGCTGATGCTGTAATGGAAAAAGTTGGTGGCGCAAAGACCGCTTGGCAAGTTCCCTTATCTTGGCAAGGAATCTATGGAGCTGATCCTAGTGTAGGAATTGAGTCTGGGCTCTACGCTTAGAGAGTGCAGAAGTGTGGTGGTACCGCTTGTTTGATTGAAATTATCGATTGACAAGTCTCCATTGCCATACTGAATTGGCAAGTCTCTATTTTATTCTTCACATTCAAGTATTTATAGTATAACTTTTTTCAATGCCTATTTGGTACTGTAGATCTTAACATGTTATTGTGTATTTATTGTCAAGGCTCATCAGTATCAGTAAGTCATCAGTAGATTTCCACCACCAAACATTTCCATCGCCAAACACCCCCCACTCCTCTCCTATCTTCACCTTCACGCAGCCTTCAGCAGTCTTTCTTCAATATCGTCTAAAATGCTCTTGGGGCTTGCCAGAGATAGATTCTCTGCTTCGACCATAAAAAGCCGGCTGTAATCAACATTCGGTGCTGGCCCTCCGGTGGCCATGCCTGGGCCCATTCCCATACCCTGAACTCCTCCAGCGGAATTGCCAGAGCCAAGAATCAAGCTGTAAATGGAATTGAGACCAAAAAGATTCAAAAAGTACCAAGAGAGCGAGGAGACCCATCGTACATCAAGATCTTGGGTGTTGACTCCACTTTGGAGCATTTCCTTGAATCTCACGGTCAAGGGAAATGGAAGTTTCATCAGAATGAAGCCCGAAAAAAACGAGTTGACCCATCCCATCATAAGAGTCTGAGGAACAACCATCATAGTTTGGCCCTTCATTGACTCCATCATTGACAGAAACTGGCTTGGATCAGACATCATGTTTCCAGCCTGGGCTTTCTTTTGAGTGACATATTTGCCCTCTTTGAAGTTGGTCACAAAGAAGGACTGGCGAGTCTGGAAACTGGATTTGCTCAAATTTGCACCATTGGCTCGTAAGTTGGAAGCGTAGGCCAAATAGTTTTGCATCTTCAAGTCCTTAATTGCACCCACCTTCACTTTGGGCTGAAGGAGAATGGTGACATAGTGCCGCAAAATGCCCACCAATATCATTACCACCAAAATTGGGAACAAAACCCATGCTCTAAGGCTTGGGTCGATAATGAGATCCATTGATGAGATGTTGGAAATAAGGTTTCGGGGCCGTTGAGAGAATGGTGTACTGTTCAAACTGTTTTCAAGGCTACTTGACGACAACTACATATCTGCTCTCATGGAAAACCACTAAATAGGTTCATTTTATAACTAATATTCATCCTTACCGGAAACAATAACATCGTTGATTTTGAGAATCATTCTCGTCAGCTGCGTAGCAAGCAACAACTGTTGTCGCTTACCAATAAGAGGATCGACAACAAATAGCTCCTTCATATTTGAATTGCCGGAGTTCAAGCAGTCAATACCAAGTCGGGAGTTATTTTCTTTGACTTGTCGAGACTTAACATTGGCCAAACTTTCAATGGAGTTGAGTCCGGAATTGTCTGCCAGGGCAGTTGGAATGGCCTCCAGAGCTCGAGAAAAGGCTCGGAAGGCATGCTGGTCGATGCCTCTGAGTTGGTCTGCAGCCTCAGAAACAGCGATGGAACATGTGATTTCAGCAGCTCCTCCACCATACACCACTCGGTTATCACGAACCAAGTTTCGAACAACACACATGGCGTCGTGAAGAGCTCGCTTAGCTTCGTCGACTATCATCTTGTTGGAACCTCGCACAAAAACAGTCACAGCCTTGGGGTTGGCGCAGTCCTCCACCACCAACATCCGGTCCCGGGTGGTGCCGAAAACGAGCTCTCTGACCCGTCCAGCAGAACCAAGTTTAGATGCAGAAAGATCATCAAATCGAGGAACGATTCGAGCACCAGTGGCAACAGCCAAAAGTTCGATTTCAGGTCCACCCACCCATCGAACAGCAGGTAGATTGTTTTGGAGGAGCAAATGATTCGCCTCATCGTCAAAGCCCCACTGGCAAATTACCAGGTTGGCACCAGTATCCTTGACCTTATGGACCATTTCCTCAAAGGTCTTTTGTTCATACTGCTGCAGCTTCTTGAATTCGTCAACAGTGGAAATGTTGAGTTTGTGCTTGGTCTTGGGCTTGGGAGGCTCGAATGGACATGTCAAAATGGCAAGTTTGACGTCTTCCAAATCTCGAGGCATTTGGGGATGAGACATATCCTTGTCTAGAATGATACCTCGAACAAACTGGGAGTCCTCTAAAGCACCTCCAACCTTGCCGTCTACTTTGATGAGATCAAAATCGACATCCTTTCGCTCAAGGTCAGCTACAGACAAAACCGCGTCCACAGCAATTTCAGTGAACTTTTCATGTGCCTTGGAAACAATTTTAGATCCCAAAGATGTTCGAGCTGCTTTGAGTAAAGTGCTTCGATCATCGTCGGACACAACAACCTCATCTGCGACTTGATCCAGCCGTGAAACTGCAACCTTGCATGCCTGGTCAAACCCATTAGCAATTCGAATGGGGTGAATTCCCATCTCAATGAGCTCGTAGGCTTGGTCCAATAAAGCACCTGCAAGAACTACGACACCAGTGGTACCATCTCCAATCTCGTCATCCTGTGACTTTGAAAGTTCCACCAAAAGTCGAGCAATTTGATGCTCGACCTCCATTTGGCTCAGAATTGTAGCTCCGTCATTGGTAATAGTAATATCGCCATCAGAAGAAATCAGGATCTTGTCCAAGCCTCGAGGTCCCAGTGAGGTTTTGATGATATCTGTTACAGTTCGGGCTGCCAGAATGTGGTTTTTGACAGCTTCAATGCCGTGGGCCCGCTGTTTTTTGCCCTGATCACGCACAATGATGAAGGGACGTCCCATTTCGTCCTGTGCCACAATGGCGTTGGACATGTCGGGCATGGGCATTGTCTGGGACATGTTTAAATGAGTATCTGGTGGATGCAGACTTTTTGATTTCGTCAAGGTTATGAGTTGGAATTTTACCTTTTTTTTCTTCTTACTTTAGTTCTCTATTTCTCTTTTCATTTTTCGTTTTTTTATTCCTTTCATTTTTCGTTTTTATCCCTTGCATTTTTCTTTTATTCCATTTCATTTCTTTTATTCCATTTCATTTCTTTTATTCCATTTCATTTCTGTTCTTCCATTTCATTTTTCGTTTCTACTCCCTTCTACTCCATTTCATTATTCGTCTTTACTCCATTTCCATGATTAAATCATTCTTCTTCCGTTTCCTATTAGAGCTGCAGTAATCAAGTTTGCACTTATTCATCCCTACATGTTAAAATGAAATATATTACACTCACAATGCCAATAGAATTGCTACCAAAGCTGCGTTTCGTATCTCAACCCTTTTTCCTCCATTAGCTTGAGGAGGTGGTTCAGATGAAGAAGGCTCCACCAATGGATCAGATGATGACACAGAGCTGCATCCTGCATCTTGTGGGCAATTATGTGTTTCTGTTGATGAAGTCGTCGGCAATGTTGTAACACAGTCCTCAGACAAAGTGAAGCTATTGTTGCAATCGTCGCAATCTTCAGACTTTGCCGAAGTTGTGGGTTCTAAGGCAGATTGAGATCCAGTTTCCCAACAATCGTCTTCATTCGAGCTACATGTAACACGGGGTTGGTGGGACTTTGACGATTCGTCAACGCTTGTTGTTCCAGTACACTTGCCGCACACTTCAATAGTGGTAGTAAATGTTTTGGTGCTTACATGGCAAGTTCCAGAGACAGGGCAAGAAGTAATTGTCGCTTCAGGGCAAACAGTGATTGTAGTCGTAGAAGATTCCTCAATTGGACACTCAGTCACATGAGTGGCACATACATCTTCCTCACACACTGTTACAGTTGTGGTAAACACATTGGGCGCAATAGGTGTAGCAGTGGCATTAATCGGGCTATCAGAGCTAATCGTACTCCAAGTGATATTTTGCCCAAAGACAAAGGGGAGAAAAATAAGAGCACAGATTAAGTGGTTCATATTTGTTAGTGAGAGATGGTCAATTCAGATATTCTGGTGTGACCTGGATGAATAATGTGGGATTTTGGCGCTTTTATGTTTCTATTCCACTAACGTGGAATGTTAACATGCTTTACTCAACACACTGTACTGGTATGTAGGAATGCGATTTGCATTTCATACATGAATTTGCGAGCAATACTAAAGAGATAGGAAGAAAAAGTGGTGAAGGACGAATCGTTCTGACAATGAAGAAGGAGTGAAAAGAAACTAGTCTGACAGCTGCTTGTATTCAGTTCTTGGTTTTGGATGTGCCAAACTTCAGCAGACTTGGTTTTTTTCCCAAATAAATAACATTTCTGGCATATCATATGTTGGAGAATGTGCATGGACATTCTGAGATGATCAATTTCTCATGATTTTCCAATGAGGCCTATGCCTCACTGGATTCACTTTTTTTCCTCCTCCTCTTCATCTTCCATTTGCTCATCAATAAACTCCACAGCTTCTTCGAACCTCTCTTTGGCGATTCTGTGTAGACCCACACTATCCGCTCTGAGAACCCGTCCAAATTTACGTCGCGGTTTCTTGGGGTTAGTAGCAACATCCCAGCAGCTATGATTTTCAGAAGTAAAAACTAGTGAAGATCTGTAATACCAATCAGTGATATACTCGTCGATTATCGACACAATCGGTCGAAGTTGTGTCTCGGCAATAAACGAAATACAGCAGTCCACTTTTTCTCGAGTATCCCGATGTCCTACCAAATGAACAATTCCACCATAAGCATCGCCAAAACCCAAAAATATTACATGTTGGGCATCAAAAACTGAAAGATACTTATCCCAAACATAAAGGCATACTTCCTGAGTCGCAAAGAGAGAGTAATAATTGTCGTCATCAGCGCCATTTAATGCCTTGGGAATGTTAATGTCCACTATGCCGTAGTTTCGAGAGTGGGCCCAATCTAGCCACTGACTTGTAGCATCCACCATACATGAGTCAAAGTCAAGCTCACCAGTAACACCATCAACCTTGCCCCAAATCTGTGGAGGATCGTGCACTAACACCACCACCACCTGTTTAGAGTGGATCTTAGGAGATGCTAAAATCTGATCAGCCAGGCTGATGGATGCGTTTCCTGGAAGAGCTCCGACGTTTGGCAAGGTACTGAGCTGGTACTTGTCAAAGAGTTTTCTGGCCTGGTATGATCTAATGACATCCCCTAACAAATCATAAGTGGTAATTTCCTTGGGGATAATAGTTTCATAGCCAGGTGTGAGAGTTTTCCAATATTGAGATTGTGTCTCAATTACATCTTGGACTACTCGAACTGTTGCAGAAGTGGGTTTGAAAGGACTGGTGAGTGGAAGAGGAGTTTCGCCTACAAGGACTTTAGCAACGGCTAAAGCACTTTTGGCTGTGGCTTCGAGTGTATACCCACCTTCAAGAACAACAGTCATGTTTCCTGAAGCTAGTGATTTTAGCATATGAGTCATATGCCCATATCCTGACGGGGTGATTTTACATCCACCTAAAAGATCGCCTTCTGCAGCATCAAATCCAGCTGAAATGATCACAAAGTCTGGATCGAATTCCATTGAAATTGGCATGACTACTTTTTGGAATGCATAAATATAATCTGCGTCTCCAGCACCAGGAGCTGACCAAGGAATATTGACAGAGTATCCTTCACCAGCACCGGCCCCAACAGTGTAATGCGATCCAAAGGAGCCACCAGGGTAAAATTTTCCATTCTCATATTGATGCAAAGAGATGTATAAAACTCGGGGGTCTTCAAAAAATGCTCGTTGAGTACCATTACCATGGTGAACATCCCAATCCACAATCAAGATTTTGTTGATTCGTTCTGGGTATTTTTTTAATAGTACTTTGGCCGCAACTGCAACATTGGAAAACATACAGAACCCAGCTGGGTTTCCGGGCTCGGCATGATGGCCGGGAGGGCGAACGACTGCGATGGCATTTTTCACCTTGCGTTCAATGACTGCCCGACAGGTCTCGATTGTGCCTCCACAGGAGAGCTTGCCAGCTGTGAAAGACTCATTGTTGAAGTACACTGAGTCTCCTTTGTCACCTTCTTCCAGTAGTTGGGGTCGGTTCATGGTTTGTGTACTGGCAATAAAGTCCACATGGGCTCTAGTGTGAACCTCCAAAATCTCATCTGCTGATGCTTCTCTTATGGGGATTTTTTCCATCAGTGGGCCAATGTCATCTATTCCCAAATATTCTGGATCCACCACTAGTCCTGCATCTACCAGCGCCTTGTATACCGCATAGATTCGACGGGGATCCTCAGGGTGAGGGTCTACATAGTCATATGAAGTAGAGACCAACCGGGCGTGATACCGCATTCGCACATCGTAGCAGACACCTGTTTTCAGTGGAATGTATCTAAGCTGTGGCGGGATTTTGTTTTTAGACAATATAAGTGTTCGAGAACGCTCAGTGTCAGATTCCAAATCTTCTATTTTCCGCTTACTGGGGCCATTTCCATTTATAGTGACCCTGGAGTTGGCGGAAGTTGCGCTATCCTCTTCAACTTCCATGGGTGTCATTGACAAGGTCTTGGGAGATACAAACCCCGAAAAGTTGGAAGAAAACGGTTCTTCATGATTGTTAGTTTGCACAGACATGGCTGATTTGATTTGATCAGCCACGGATGCGCTATCATAAGCACCTAATTCAACAGTCTCCATGTTAATGTTGAAATCTTTTTCCAGAGGCTCATTTATAGAATTGGTGGATGGGGGTTCAATCAAGGACTCGGCAATTGGCTTGCTCTCATCCTCAGTCATTTTGATGTCACTAATAACAGCAGACTTGTCATCTTCAGGTTCTTGTTTTGTCACAATTTGATCCAACACTTGGCCTGAATCAGGTCCATTGGAAGCCTGCGGTTCCGGCAACAATTCCACAGCTGTTTCCTCCTTACCCTCTTGTTGCTCGAGTAAGGGTCCTTCAGCCTCACCAGGCCCTGAATCTGTAGTTTGGCGCGACTCTGGAGCGTCTGGAAAATCCGATAACCCATTTAGCTGAATGCCAAAACCAGATGATATGCTAGGGTTGGTGGGCTGTGACATTTTTTCTATCCAAATAAGTCCGAAACTCAAGGGTCCTCAGCACAACTAAGGATTGAATGAAAAGTTGAAATTTATTCTACCAATACACCTACAAGAAGGAGGGTAAATCAAGAGTTCCAAAAGGTGAAGCAAATTATTCTATCAATACATGACAGGTACATCTCCACATACATATTCATGTACATATTTATGTACATTGAGAGTTGATCAACATTATGTTTTCGAGCTCACGACCTCGCTTCGAGCTGAAATTCCGCATTTTGGAGTTGGCCAATATCCCACAACTGTCAGGACAATCACTGATTCGATGGAACCTCCCTCATCATCGAAAAAGAGAGGGCAGAGGCCGCACAGATGTAGTCTCCATTCGCAATCATCGCGCAGAATTCAGCCACCAGGTTGTGCTTGCCATCAAAATGTCGATCGATGGTAGTAGAGTTCTCGAATATTATCCTCTGGAGTTAGAGGTCCACATAGATAATTCTAAAGGGTCATCTTTCTGTCATGACCGCACACTGGTAGGCAAGTTGGTTCTGAATCTGGCTGAGTATGTGTCTGAGGAGCCCATTACCCACCGATATCTGTTAAAAAAATCAAGACTCAATTGTTTGCTGAATTTGTCAATCGAGCTTGAACAGATAAAGGGAGATACAGACTACGAATTACCGCCATTCTCAACTGGTAAAGTCTTTGGAATGGTCAACTCTGGTCTTAACAAAAACTCCGAAGAGGGCAAATCTGGACACAACACACCTTCCTACTGTAGATCATTTGCTCGTCATTATCTGAAGTCGCCCCAGGGTGTTGGTGTTTCTCAGTGTATTGACGACTTGTTTCATGGAGGCGATGGTTTCTGTAAAGCAAATTCCAACAAGCATTTGCACAACAAATCCAATGAAGCCGGTGAATCAGAAACAAGCATTGTTAGTCGTGGCAATGATTTGGATCTTGAGCGACATCGTTCACTCATTAAGTCCATGCCCGATACGGGTAAAAATAGCCTGGCGCCAGCTCATCAAAGCGACCGGCTATATGCTCCAGGAATTAATATCGGCCCCAAAATATCGGAAGCCATTACCGATGACATATACACTGGGGTTTCTGACTATGGCACGTATCGACGAGCACCAAGAACAGATCGGGTGTTTGTTATCAACTCTGCTCCAGCAGGGGACACTCTTCCAGAAGTTCACGATATTTTAGAATCCTTGGCATCTTGGTATGTCGATTTGGATGATGAAGAAAAGGATCCTATTGAGAGAGTTCGATCACGCCGAAGAGTGTCAATTAGCACTTAGTGCTACTCTTAACCTCGTAGCACCACTATCACCATCCTTACTAACTCTCATCAGCTTAAGCAACTTACTCTGTAAATTGACATTTAAAATATAGTTACACTGTCAGGGGAATAAATAAATAAATATTAGTTTGTCTTTGAGCTTCTTCTTCTTCCTCGTCCACCTCGAACTGCAACATCAGGTAGGCCAGGGCAGGCTCCTTTGTGAATGTGCTCCTCAATCCACCTCTCATTAGAGGCAAACTCACTTCCACATCCACCACAGACCCCGGCAGTTCTTGATCGCTCGCTGCACTTAGTACCAGCAGGGTAGATAAAGTGACGAGCTTTCAAGTGTGTCTTGTATGTATCACGCCTTGAGAAGCCTCCAGTTGGATGACAGGGTTTGCTTGACATGTCCTGCTTGTTATAAAAAGGACATGTGTGAGCCTTCTCGTCTGAATGCTTTTTCAAGTGTCTTGTCAAGTAGCCCCGAATTCTGAAGGTGGCATTGCAGTGAGGACACTCAAACCGAGACTGGTCACAAAAGTCTCTGTCATCTTGTTCAAATGGCATTGAGTATTGATGGGGTGTTTTAGCAGAGGCCAGGTTTCCAAAGTCCAGTCCCAAATCAATCTGAAATGAGTCCTGGGAAAACAACAAACCGTTATCTGCATGTGTTGGGGAATGAGGCGAAAACTGGTCTATGGCTTCCAACTCCAGCTCTGAATCTGTTTCAAGCACGAGTGCACCTCCATTATGACTAACTGGGTTGGAATCCAAAATTTCAAACTGAGGAATTTCAACATGACCAATAGAGTCGGGACTTTGCAAATTCATTGGATAAGTCTCAGGGGAACTGTATGTAAGGGATATGGATTCTGGGCTGGAACCCGAAAATGATTCCAACCGAGGTATCTCATGTAATGATTGGAAGGGCTCATGAAAAGTCTGAGGGGGTAAAGGCAGCAACGCTTCATATCCAACTTGTCTTCTATTCATGAACAGAGATTTGTCAAAACCGTACGAGTAAGAGTCTGCGTCCAAAACCAAGTCTCCAACTGGGGGCTGTGGAAGTGAATCAAAGCCATCGCCATCACAACACATGTCCCAACCTACAACTTCGCCATTTTGGTTCATTAAAGGCAGAAGTCGAAGACTAGCATCGGTGGCACATGGGCTGGGTCCTGAAATGCCCTGCTTAATAAGTTGAATGTTGTTTGCAGGGAAAAGTGATCGCGACTTAGTTTTTGTTGCGGATGAGGGTGTCTGTCGAAGTGAAAGCCAGAAAGAAACCAAGCAGAGTGCAGCAAAAAGCTGGAGCACTTGGGCTGTGTGCCCTAGTAGCTCTGAAAAAGTGTCATAACGGTATCCAAAAGTGGAATCCAAAGAAAGTGAAGGCATCTGAGCCATCATAAGTATTTTTGACATGTTGTAGCAACAAAATGTTTTCAAGAAGGAAAAATATCAAAGGTGCAATACAGTATGACTTGGGTGTGTTCGAGCGATAATTAACAGCAGGCCAAAAGCTCAAGTTGACGATTCATACACAACACTGGATAAAATCCGCAAAAAAAAAGGTAAAAGTGATGGCCAAGCGGTGGTTTAAAAACCCAAAGTCTCCGACACAAAACAGTGAAAAACTTTTAACTCTAGTTGAAAAGTCTATTTCAAAATCTTTGTATGAAATTCTTTGTTTAGATTACTTGGGTAAGTAGTTAGTGGGGGAGGTGGATTAAATATGGGGATAAATTTTGTTTGTAGGGAAATAAGAAAAATAATTACTAAGGCAAAATCAAATGGTCCAAGAAATGAAAGGAGAAATTAGCCTTATGGATCAAAGATATTGCCCTTCGTCAAAACAGAGCTATCAATAGTGTGAGGTTGTGATAACTCAATACCAGTCATAGTTTGAGATACTAATGATCTTCTCTATTGATAACAGCCACAAATGAAAAGCTCCAGAACAACTCAGGTTATCACCGATACATACTTTCTCCTCGGTGATAAGATCGCTTTTGGTTTTTACATAAATTTTCTAAGATAGCTGGGAAAGTGCTGTCGAGAATACTAAGAGAATGAACTACATCGCAATGGGAATTGCTCACCCTGTGTTATAGAACCTCTATCTACTATCAAGTTTTCTGATAGTCAGCCAACTTTAAACTCGGATGATTCTTGATATCGAAGTCTGCATTGAAGGGATTAAGCTAAGTCGGTTGAAAATTTAGTAATGTAGAACTTTACCCAAGAAGAATGTCATGATATTGCATAGAAAGTCAGCTTTTTATTGTTCGTATATTGAAGGAATTACACCGTTTGCAAGCTAGCTGTAACGGTGTAATTATAGCTATCGGATCGTCAAATACGACGCCACACGATAATAGTATCGTGTTGAAGTGAAACAACAGCATTTAAGGTCCAATTGGGTTCAGTCATACTTCAAGCTATTTCCATTCACTAGTGGGGCGGATTAAAGTTGGTGCCGTTCCAATTTTAATCACAATCTTACTATTATTATTAATTCACGTGATGTGCAGTAATCCTCAATTTCTAGTGTTTTACTGGGACCGAGGCTGATGCTCGATTGTGTTCGGTTACAGTCTTCATTCATCAATAAAACCAAATACAGTGTGCCCTCTTTTTTTGGGTGTTTGTTGCAATTATGTTGTTGCCTTGCCCTCTCTATTTTCCATGTAACTCAAGTAGTGTGGGGTACGGCAATCGGAATTGATGAAGTAGCAGCAAGTTATTATTTTGAATTAAAGACATTAGAGGGGTTCTAAGTAACAGACAGAGGGTGAATTCTATTTTGGTTGGGGATTCCACATTCTGATGAAGAAGTTCACCAAATGACCATCTTAGTCTGGATACAGGATATTCCGAAAATAACTTGACCGGTTTTGATGTGTAATGTCGTATCTCCGGAATATACATCAAAGTTTAGTATATCAACTAAAATTAAATAGAGTGGAAAGAATCATACAATAGAGCGGAAATAATCATACACATACATTGTAGTAGAAAGAAAAATAAAGAATCATACAATGTAGTAAAAGGTTACTAAGTAAAATGAATCAATGCAATGAAGGAAGATGAATCCATACATAAAAACAAAACTATTGAATATGCACAAAGTAGATAAATCATTATCTGAGAGTAATCAAGTGGATTTTGATGTCATGATTAAATGTCATCTCAAGATTCTCTATTATATAACCAATACCTTTGAACAGCATGTTCAATACTAGAATTCAAAGGTTCGCCATCGATAAACATTATACGCAATAATGGCAACCAGTGAGATAACTAGTCCTATACTGTTAACAACTGATAGTCTATCGTCGTAAATCAGGGCTCCGGCGCCAATAGTGAGAATTTCTTTGAAAATCCCACCAATCGAAAGAGTAATGACGGATGTTTCCTGAAGTAGAGCATACTCCGCAACAGTAAGAAAAAAGGCAAATAAGCCAGGCACTAAAAGTAAAGCCACGCTTAAAATTCCATGATTGCCCCAAAATGGTGAATTAAAGAAATTCACCGGACCCTCAACGAAAAGTGCAAAGAAAAATAGCGATACTGCCATTGAGGGTGCTACGTTTCTGATTGTAGAAAAAGGATTGGTTGTAGCAGGACACTGCTTCAATAGCATTTGAGTAAGAGCCCATCTTAATCCTGACAAGATGGCAGCACCCAAAACAAGGGCGAAACCAATACCGTCGAATTTGGTTTCCCCAGTCACCATCATAATGACACCAACCATCAGTACAAAAATCACAGAAATTAATGTGGTGTTCAATTTTTCCAATTTGAATAGAAATCCAAAGAGCATAACCCACCCTAACGAGGAAGACTTAACCATTGTATAAAACGATACAGTGATATGACTCAAAGAGATGTTGCCTAACCCAATATCTCCCCCTGAACATAAGCCGCAAGGAGTCATTGTGGTCAAATACTCTTTCCATGTTAGCGGAACGTAGCCATCATCCTTGCGAGGGTCAAGTTTGGGGAAAATGCGCAATATCAAGCTGGCCAGCATCCATTGGACCACTTGATGTAATGAAGTTGCAAACAAGGGAAACCGAAAATTAAGCCGTTCCGGTGAAAACATCCACTTGTTGTAAAGCGTCAATGATAAACTAAACGTGTACCAACACAAGAGATAGGCAAGGCAAATTGCCAGATGTCGAATCCACTTCACCTTTTTGATTTTCGCTTCTGGCAAATCGTCAGGAAAGTCGTCATAATCTAGCTCGAAAAAAGATGAAGCAGCGCCAAAAGATGTTCGGCTCGATCTACCTATGATATCCTCTTCATCATGGACTGCATATTGCTCTGGTGATGGTTGAATTAAGGGCTCTGCCGCCAAAGTTTTATCCATGTCATGGACCAGTGATCATTAATCGTGTAAATGCCAGAACCTTAATGGTGAAAAATAGGTGTGTAAAATCAATTGTACATAACATACCTGTTAGATAACACATGTAGTTACTTAGACAAATCAAAAATACATGAGAAGAGGTTTAGTAGAACAAAATGGTACTATTTACAAGATGAACCGGTGTTAGCACTTTGGGAACAAACTGTTCTAAGAGACTCATATTGTTGATCAAGACAACCAGGACACCAACTATTGAATTGAACCATTAAAGTCTAAACACCAACAACAACACGGAAATGACTGAGTTTGTTCTTTAACTAAACTCAATCTTATACTTTAGGCGAAAATTATACCTCAAAACATCACTTGCAACACCAACTTTTCAGTAATAAACGCATACATCTCACTACTACCAACTCTCACTCATATGTATGTAAAAATGAAATCATCTTCAGCCAGTGCTCTCTTGCAATCACGGTCTGGGACAAATTTACAACCAACCAAACCTAATAATAAATAGCATTGGTAACGACTTTTCAAACCTTAAATAATGCTCAGATGCAGGTTTACGTCACCAGACATTGTACTACACAATCTTTTCTCTTTCTGAGAAACGGTTTTGTTTGGTTCACAATGAGACCCTCAATACTGATATTGGGATGGCTCATTTCTTGTGCCTGGGCCTATATATCTGGTGACTTAATTCGGACACCCTCGGTATCCTTTGTTGATTCCTGGGATCAAGACTGGAACCATCTTCCTCGCTCAGTTCAAACTGCACTTTCGATAAAACATAAAAGCCGCTGGCAAGCTCTTCTCTCGAGGATTTCAACCAATATTTATCACACAAAAAGATTTTTCAAACGCTTAGTCAGCGATGAGGAGGCTTCTCACATTACGAGTTCGGGACTCACTTTAAATATCACTGTGGCTGGTCAAGGTAATCTTTTGGATGTTGATTTGGCCATGGGAATATCTGCAATTCCATCCTCAGCTAGATCAAACCTCACTTTGCTAAACTCTGCCTTGAATGGCCCCATTAACGAAGTTTTTGGCACTAAGAGAGCTGCAGGAGATTTAGTCACGAATGCTGATGACACAACAATGGGTGTACTGCCCCTGAGAAACTTCGCTTGGATGGAATCTTACAATCAGAGGTATCTGGGACTGGCACCAGGAATTTATCACCAGGGCTGTCTAAATGGGCGAAATTATACCACGGATTTTTTGGGTTCCTTAATGATTGGTGGATACACAGAGTCTCGATCTTTTGCCCTTTATCTGGCCAATATATCTACCCCGTCCCCGCATATGTTGTTTGGAGGTTTAGATACCAGTCTGGCTGTCGACAATTACTTTGTTACATATCCGTTGCTTTTTGGCAATAACCTAACTTATCCCAGTCAATACATGGTAATGCTGACGGGTATTTCTATTACTTCCGAGAAAGGAAGAGCAGTGAATATGGATGGACTGATGAGCTGCCCCAATGGAAGAGGCTACTGCAATCCCATTAGCTTCGATACAGCGAATTACTTTTCCTACCTCCCACTTTCCGTCTTAACTAATATAGCTGTTCAACTCAATGCAGTTTATTTGAAAGAATTTGGGTGGGTACAGTCCTGCGACTATCGAGAGTTTGGTGGCTATCTCAATTTTCAACTGACATCCAATGTATTCTCAGTTCCCATTTCTCAAATTTTACTTCCACTCATTGACAAAACAGGTAACTCTCTCAAAATGAAAGATGGTCAAGATGCATGCTATCTGGCGCTAGCAGATGACAGCTCCCGTGGATACAGCAGTCTTGGGGTTGGATTCATGCAAAACTTTTATATGGTATTTGAGCCTGATATGTTAAGAGTCTCATTAGGAACTCTTAAGTCCTCCTACTCTCTGGAAATGGAGGAGCAATCATTAAGGAAATGGCCATCACCCATCAAACCACTTAAAAGTGGACAGCTCGCTAGAATCGCAAACACAACATTTGTGACCGAGCAGCCTTTTGTCACTTACCAGTTCAAAGCTACATCTGCTTTTGCCATGGCTCCTTCCCCATTAGCGTCTTCTGTTGTGGGAATTGTGACTGATACCAGAGCAGCTGCTGAAATCCCAACATCTATAGCAGACTCAGACATTGGAACTGCAACCTTTGTCAATGAAACGGCTATATCAGGAGCTCGAATTGGTCCAGCAAGCTTCCCATCCACAACCACCACCTATTCCAAGCCACCAGTGGTGGAAGTTGCTGGAGTTTCCTACTCAGGAATTCAAAGGGTTTTCCCAACAGGTGTTTCACCGAATGAGAATACATCCGCTGACCAAACTTCGGGTTCTGTAATGGGTCCCAACAATACAGGAGGAATTGGTGGGCCTCTCGTATCCAACGCAAACTCGCTACCCCCTTCCTTGCATATGATGTTTCTGTTGATCATCGCACTTATATAATTTATTCATAAAATTATTTAAAAACTTAGAGCCTACCAAGTAAATGTCTCAAGCTACTTGCCAGTTCTAGCACAAAAGACGAAGATCCTGAAGTATCACTATCAACATTTCTGACTCGTTTCAGTCCGCACTGCCTGCTCTTACTGTAAGCTGTGAGCAAGTCAAAAATGTCGCGTATGAAAATGACTAACCCAGCTCCAATGATGTTTAGCCGAACCTTGCTAAGATGTGGAATGACTTTGCTCAAAAAGAAACCGACAGCTGATGCATAGAATGGGAAAGCGAGAGAGTTCCCCAATTTGACAATTGTGGACTTTTCACCCAGAAGAAACGACAAGTCAGGGTCTTTTTGGGGTAATGATGCTTCGAGGGAGCGCACCAACGCAAAACCTATGATCCTCTCGAGAATTCTTTCTGTGCGTGAACTTTGGCTAGCATCAATAATGTTTTCGTCATTTTCATTTTCATTGTTGTTACCATTCATGTACCCCATTCTTTCCGTTAAAGCAAAGTCATCGTACTCTGAACGTCCAGAGTAATCAGAATCTTCTGATTGCGAGTCACCCACAACAATAGTGGCAGTTAATTGTGTATAACCATAGTTGTTTGAGTCCTGAGAATCATTTTCATGATCATAGCCGTTATCAGTTATTGCGTCCGTATCAGTTGAGTTATCAAATTCATTGTTTGACTGACTATCAAGATCGATTGAGGATGTATTCGCGAGAGTGACCTCGACATGATTGGTCAAATCGGTCAGAGTAGTCAAAACGAATTGAGCATCGGCCATATTAGCCCGTCTCTGTAATTCCGAGTCCGAGTCCGAGTTTGAGTCCGAGTCAGAGACTGGGTCTGAGTCCGATACAGGGCCCGAGATCGAGTCTTCTTCCTCGGAGTCATTCCTATTAAAGTCATTTTCTTCAGAGGTACTGTCTTCCCCAAAATTGCTTCCTCCATCTTCATCGCTGTTGCCATAAATAATATTCGGGTCAGATTCCGTAGCTTCCATAGCAGCAATGGTCTCAATGGCCCCTAAGATATTGGCCATGTCAGCCTCTTCCGTTATTGTATCAGCATTTGAGGCAAAGAGCTCGGGTCTTATTTCCATTGCACATTTTCGTAGTAATGGGTAAACTGTTACCTGATATAAACGATCATAAACGATTTTGGCCAATGGCCACCACCAAAATATCCCAACATCGTCAAAGTATGTTTCTGGTTTGAATGCAAAAATGCGAACAAATGGCACAAGTCCAAAAACCCATGGTATTCGAGCTCGACTGCTGAGAAGCCATATAGGAATGGAAGGTACAACCAAAGCCTGAGCAAATGTAGGAGGGAGAACCTCAATTGTAGTTGCTGTGATACGGATTCCAAGAAATTCAGATGCTCTTTCTGGAGGAAAAACTGCCCTAATTACACCAGCTCCAAGACCATAAAGTGATGCATGCACAAAGTAAGATATCGCAGCGCCCACCGTAATAATGCCGACTCTCACAAAAGCCATTCGAGCCAGCTTTTCAACGATTTTTCGAAAGGCCAAAAGAGGAGGTAAAGGCACTTCAATTGTAATTGGATCTCGACATTGAGGGCAGGGAGCCTGATTGTTACCGAGTGTCTTTTCTGGGCTATTTTCAGCCAAGTCGTCAAACCACTTTATCAAGCAATACTCGTGAGCCTCTAGAGAACATTTACAAGGTCTTCTCCAGTGATTACCTGAATCAGAAGGGGGAGGATCCTGCTCTGTTCCCAGACAGATCCAACATCGATGTTCCGATTGCATTGAGTAGATAACTCAAATTCCCACTCACGTGAATATCTTTGGAGATTTGGAAGAGGCTATGGCTCTTCGTGCATTTTGAGTTTAGGGGTTATTTAACAAGACAAGGAGGCAAAAGCACAAAAGAATCCTCCACACACATGGTGAGGCTGTTACCACATCGGAACCTTCTGTGGAAACAACTCAGATATGGATTTGAAATTTCTTCTTCCTAAGGACACTTGAACACATTAAAGTGAAGGCCTTTCTCTCTCTTTTTAATATTTCATGAGTCACTTCTTTGCTTCGGCTCAAAGACCTCCGCTCTATAATTAAGGTTTTCTCTTTTGATACCTTTTGAAAAGATAAACGGCTTTGTAGATTTCAAAGTTGAAACGCCGTTTGTTATTCTTTTTCATGCGGGGAGATGGGGATTCAACAATGCAATGAGAAAGTTGCAAAAAAGGCTATAAGAAAGATTCCAGATTTCTAGGGGAGATAGTAAATCCGAATGATGTCACATCGAGAGCAAATAACATAACTAACCAGAAAAAAGGAAAAAAGGAAAAATCTACCTTGAGAAGTTGTGTATTTTCCAAACACCCAAAATTAAAATATGGATGTGAGAATGACCAACCAGAAACCTCTACTGCATTTAGCAGTGGTCAAGCGAATAAGATTATCTTCTTGCATATAATTATTACAATTTTGAAAGTTTAACCTATAAGATGACAATTTAGACTAAAAGCACGGCGTTTTTCTCTATTCTTTCCCTTAGAAAGCACACTTAGAGCACCTTCTTGTGATTTAGAATACCCCACAGAACTGTTCCTACAAAGCTTTATCAGGATCTGGACCAAGAACCATTGGAAAGTTATACCACGACACTTTACAATCCAAGTGGGGGAAACATTTTTCCCATGACCCACGGCTCAGACTCTCCGCAATTATCATCTAGTTGTTCTTCAGCTCAGTCATCCGCTCACAACAGTCCCTTTTTACGGGATCAAGCCTTCAACAATGATCCAGAACCATTGTCGTTGAGTGATGCGAACGATGTATTCTCGGAAACGTTGCTGGTGCACCCTGGAGGTGAAGAACAAACAATATTACAACTAAATAGCCAGACCAACGTGACAACTGGCACCAGACGTAGGTACGAAGCTGATGTCATATACCAAGAATCAAGCAACCAACAGGTTGTCAACCCTCTGTGGACTCAACAGACCCGTGGACCCCAAAAATGTTTTACTTCTAATGAAAATTTATCATTAATCGAGCAAGCATCCAACCAGGATCAAAATCTGCTTGAAACCCAAAAGCAAAAGAGCCCGTCGGCTCCAAAGACAGACCAAAATAGCCGGAGTCAGATTCGGAGCAGCCGAAACCCTTTTCCTCCAACAAACCTTGCTCAATTTCAACCATATACAAACGATTTCATTCCGTTTGATTACACTGTCGAGACAAGATAGTGTCCCTTATTTATTATCAATCAATTTCAGTTTTATTATAATTTACCCCAACAACAATATCTGATTCCAGTGCAGCAACTTTTAAACTTTCCTAATGGATCCTCATTAGATTTTATAAAGTACTTTTGAGCATGAGTATTTTTGTTATTCCTTGTTCTTCTTGGTCTTCAGCAGGTGGACAAGTTTAGATTCATTGGAGTCACCATAATGTACATTATATGTATCCCTACAGATAAGCGGTTACCAAAGTGCATAGATTACTCAATTTTATAAAACTCCTACTCAGAGCCAGCAAGGAGCTGCTCTCGCTTCTCAGCAAGTCGGGCAGCTCGTCGCTCTCGCATGGCTCGGTTCTTGGCTCGTCGAGCCTCAGCCTCAGCCTTGAGGTTCTGCTCTCGGGTGGCCTCAGCCTTGGCCTTGATAACGTGCTCAATAACAGCTCGCTTATGCTTGAAGGTGTTACCCTTGGCAAGCTTGTAAAGGGAGTGGTAAAGGTGCTTGTCGATCTTTCCGCTCTCTCGGTACTTGGCAAGCAATCGTCGGATAACTCGCTGTCGTCGCATCCACAAAACCTGTTCGGGCATTCGAGCGTTGGCAGTACCTCGTCGCTTACCATAACCAGTGTGTCGGCCAGCTCGCTTGGCTTCCTGGAGGGCTCTAGTTCGAGCTCGAGAGTGCATGGCATTGGGCTTTCGGATAACAAGTCCATCAGCAATGAGCTTTCGAACCTGCTGTCGAGAGTTGGCGTTGGAAATATCAGTCAACTCGGAAGGATCGAGCCAGATCTTTCGCTTTCCAACTCCGAGGACACTGGCGGCAAGTCGCTTGGTGGTCTTGAGATTAGCCATTGCGATAGTTGTGATAGGGACTTGAGTGAAAAGCTTTGGGTATATGAGAATTACGTTCGTCTCACACATGTGTGACGTTCTTTCCTCATTGGGAACACACACGTGACTAAACACAGTCACTCAAACATTTTTCATGCATCACTGACAAGTTCTGATTCATAGATTGAAAAGTAAGTTCGAAACATGTGAACGCCATATTAAATTGCAATATTTGGTATATTTAGGTTTACAGCTATACTTCAATACTGTATCACTCAAAGGTTAATGAAGAAAAATTCAAAAAAGTTCAAACCCTCGAAAACTTCATCTTAGCTACAAACAATGGGCAAGTCGCTTCGATCTAAAAGTGAGCAGCGAAGACGCTCAGTCATTCGCGATAAGCTCTATAAGCCTGCTGCTGACAAGATGGCACTCAAAATTGCAAAAAGATTGCATGGTGATAATATCGAAGAAAAGCTGAAGGAAGCCAAGGAAACCAAGGAATCTGAAATGGATGTCGACGAACAGTCTAAGAGCACCGCCTCCACTGGCTCTTGGAAAAAGAAGAAGAAGAAGGCTCGAAACTCCAAATCCAAGTCCACCTTTGACTTGGGTAAAAAGAAGAAGAAATAAAGGCCAATTCTATTTATTGTAGCAGATTAGCTTCACATAACATAACATATAGCAACAGGAAATTTCAACTTCAAATTGAGTCTTAGCTACTACAACATATAACATTAGTCAAAAACAAACGGAGAAAACAAGCAGTGGGAATAAAATGAGTTAAAAATAATTGTTTGTAAAGACCTTACAAAATCACATTGGCTCTACTCTGCCCGGACATGTCCGCCATGATGAGAGTTTCCTGACTTGGCCATGTGGTGATTTGAGTCGCTGCTAAATTTACCCTTGTAAATTCGTCCTCGTACAATCTCAGTGATTCGATGTTCTCCATTAGGACCAACTTCAACTGCAATGACTCGACGAGGGCCACCATATACACGGTTAGGGATAGCACCTTCACTGTTAATCGAAGAATGATGTATTCTCATCATCTCCTGGTGGTGAGACATGCCACTTTGAGCGCCACGTGAGCAACCCTCAGGGGCGAGTAGTGAGAAAATAAACAAAAAGGTAATGAACGAGAAAAGGAATCTTCTGAGACGACTCCTAGGTCGTGCTGGTTCATTTGATTCATCGTCGTTTTGTTCGTTCGACTCAGTCACAAAATCTTTGCTCTTAATCTCGCTATAAAGGGGTGGCTGATCTTCGTTCTTTTCCACAACCCCTACATCCTTTTCGCTCACAAACTCAACCTTCTGATCTTGTTCATGAAGCAATGGTTGTTGGTCTTCGTTGGGTCCAATGTTTTCTTGAGTCATAATTGTGCTATGGATAACAACAGACAAAATGTGGTTATCTTATGTGGAGTGATAACGCATATAATATCGATAATGCTCACAAGATAGCGTTCTCCAATTTACACAGAAACTATAATTAGAATCATAGTTCAATTCGAATATGGAGGAACAAGTAACTACCTCAGTGGTTGGAGGTAGATAATATAATATATAGTCAATAATGGTATTTGGAGGATATATAACATACAGGGAAAATTAATTTTATCATTGCTCACCATCCTGTTCTTCGACAGACCCTCCTTGCTTGCAAAGAGCATAGAAAAGTGAATCCTTTCTTTGGAGCAATTTCTGTGGAGTATCGAATTCAGCAACTTGGCCCTGGTTCAACACCACAATTCGATCAGAGTCCAAAATTGTGTTAAGTCTGTGAGCAATTGTTAGAATAGTTCGGTCCTTGAATTCTGTTCGAATGGTCTGTTGAAGAATCTTGTCAGTCTCAACATCAACAGCGGCAGTGGCCTCATCCAATACCAGAATTGCAGTGGGTGTCAGAAGTGCACGTGCAAGACACATGAGCTGTCGTTGGCCCACTGAAAAGTTAGAACCGCCTTCCTTAATTGGAGCCTCAAGACCACCTTCCATGTTGTTAAGCACATGATCCTTCAAGTGAGACAATTCGAGCACTCGCCAAAGTTCGGCATCAGTATGGTCCTTATTGGGATCAAGGTTATCACGTAGTGTGCCCTCAAATGCTTGAGAATCTTGTGGAATGATTGCCAATCTAGATCGTAAATCATGAAGACCAATTGTTGAGGTGTCTACACCATCAATTGTAATATTTCCTTCAGCAGCTTCAATGATTCTGAACAAAGCAAGGGTCAACGAACTCTTTCCAGCTCCAGTTCTTCCAACAATGCCGATTTTCTCCTTTGGCTTGATGTTTAAGGAGATCCCCCTCAAAATGAGATCCAATCCTTTTCGATATCGGGTAGAATAGTTATGGAATGTAATCTCACCCTTTTGAGGCCACTTAGGCTCTGGCTGGGTTTCGGGAATAAATTCAGGAGCTTCTGATTCCAATTTAGAATACTCAAGAATTCGCTCTACGGAAACGATATTGGTCTCAACTTCAACAGTCATTCGAACAATCCAGTTAAGTGACTGGGTAATTGAAAGAGCATATGACATTGACAAACCCACCAAACCAGGAGTCATCAAATTAGGCTTAAGTTGCCAAACTGCAAAAGAAGCAGCAGCCAAAATGATGATGGAACCAATGAATTCCAGCCTTACAGCCAACCATCTATTAGCGCTGACAGAGGGAAAATATGCAGCCAGGTTGAGATCAACCCTGGCTTCATTGACAAAATTGAATCGGTCTTGTTGATCATAAGCTCGAATAGTGGAAACTCCTCCCAAAGTCTCCTGAAAATGGGCGAAAATCGGAGAACGTGAAACAGAATCCAATCGTTTAAGTTCTCGTGAAGTTCGCAGATAATACCTTTGATAGTAAACGTAGAGGAAGAAAAGAGGAATGATGAACAGCATAAAAGGTGGAGTGGTGAATGAAATCACCAACAATGTAAACAAAACTTTGATGGTGTTAGCAAAGAACTGCATAAATGTTCTTCCTAGTACCTGATCGACCTTGTTGATATCATTGGAGAAACGATTAATAACTCGCCCAAGTGGTGTGATCTCAAAAAATGACATGGGGGCACGCATAACGGATGATAACATCATATAGTGAAGCTTTCGAGCGCTCTCGACAATACAATACATCCATAGGATAAATGTCTGTAAAACAGTCACAGAGGATGCACCTAGCCCAAAAAACAAATAAAATCCAAGATAGTAACCAACATGTGGATTACCTCGAGACCTGCTATTGACTTCAGACCAATGCTTAAGCCACACATTTCCAGCTGTAGTGAGAACAACAGAAAGAATCATGCAGAACAGAAAGATGCACACGTATTTGACATTGGATGCCTTGGCATATTCAAGATAGACAGACCACTTGACTTTACCTTGTTCCATTCCTTCTGCCTCTTGTCGTGTTCTTCGTTGATCCTGATCAACGTTAAAACTAGGTAATCGTAGTGAAGCAGTAGAGGACCGTCGTAAAGTGTCGCCAGATCCTCGTCGGCGTTTTACCTTCTGCGTGTCTGTTTTGAGAGATTTAACAGAGCTACTCAGAGAAAGAGAACCATCAGGGGTGGTTGAGTTGTCTTCAGATTCACTAGCTGCCACAGAGTCTTGGGGAGTAACATCGGGATTCTCTTTATCCTCGGTCTTGTTTCGTCCAAACTCTTTGAGAAGCTTATAGATAGGGCCTTTAGAAGTCATTACCTGATCGAATTTGCCAGTCTCAACGGTCTTTCCATCAGCCAACATAAGAATAGATGTTGCATGCGAAAGAACTGCAATGGAATTGGTAGCCAGAATTTTGGTCTTAGAAGAGAGCAAACCATTCTCTCCTAGAACATGGTTAATAATGTGACGTCCCACATGCTCATCCACAGCAGACAACGGGTCGTCCAAAAGGTAAACATCAGCCCGGGCATAAACAGCTCTAGCCAATGACAGTCGAGCTTTCTGACCTCCAGACAATGAAATTCCCTTCTCTCCCACCTGGGTTTCATCACCATCAGGTAGAATAGCCAGATCATCAGTGAGAGCACAAGCTTCAATGGTAGCATTATAAAAATCTTCATCCAAGTTAGCTCCGAACAAAATGTTCTCTTTGACAGTAGCATTCATAATCCATGGAACTTGAGCTACATAAGCAATTCTTCCTTTAACCTCACAAACACCTGTTTCTCTGTAAAGGTCTCCCAACAGTGCTTGGAGGAAAGCGGATTTTCCAGATCCTACCTTGCCAACAATGCAAGCAAGGTCACCCTTGGTCGATTGAAAGGATATGTTTGAAAGAGCAATTTTGTAAGAGTCTTCTGTTCTGTCCCACAAGAAAGTAGCATCTTGGACATTAACATCTAACTCACCAATTTGAGTAGCTCGGGGAAGCCGAGTTACAGCATCCTGTTGGAGTTCTGACCCACCCAAGTAGGATTCCAAACGATTCAGGGCCACAGAGGCTTCGATCATAGCTGTCACAACCATTGGAATAACCGCAAGAGGGAAACCAAGAAGGTTGAAAAGCGCCAAAGCAGGGAAAACAATATCAGTTGAGAGTGGCTTATCCGAGGTCTTTACAAAAACAGCAAAAGTGGTACAAGAAACCAAGAAAGGGGCCACTTGCCAAGGGAAAGAAGCTAATGCTGAAAACTTTCCTAATTTCTTGAGATTCTCTAACTCAAGGTCATTTCTGACATTGTTTAGCCGACTGATGAATGGGATTTCCCATCCATAAAGCTTGATTGATTTAATGTTGGTCAATATTTCGGTGGTGAGTCGAGTTCGATGGTCCTTATGCTTCATCTGGGCTTGTTGAAGCACTTTTTGCTTTTTGGCAATCCAACTGTTGATGGGTATCATAATGATAAGTGTTGCCACGCCAGCCCACATGGAATTTCCGACTAATTGGTGGAGAGAAATCAAACAGAGAATGATTTGAAATGGTCCTGACCAAATGATCTGTCCATACTGGGTAAAATCCTGGAGCCGTTGGGTATCAACGGACATAAGATTGACAATGTCACCTGTGGACTTTTCACGACTAGCAGCCTTCAATGACTTACGGTAAATGGCAGCAGTGAGACCAGCCTTGATTCTCATTCCAGTATCGAATGCACGTTGAAAATACTGATGGAGAGCAGCAGTTTGGAGAATAGAAACACCGAACATGGCGAATGCAATGTAAAAACCTTTGGCAAGGGGTGTGTCATCTGGGTTTTGTCTGTAATCCTCCACAAAAGCAATCAACAATTTCAATAACCAAGGTTGGACAAATGCCAAGACATCCTGGACCAGTTTAAAAAAACCACCGACCATAAACATGGCCCCAAAACCTTTCCAAATTGCCAATAATAGAGAAGATCTATTTTGCAACTGTTGCAAGTTCAACTCCCGATCGAGATCTCCGAAAGCTTCACCAGCACCATACCCCTGTGGAAGATGAGGCATGTCCTTTTCAGTAAGGTAGGTTTCATAGCCCAGCTTCATCAGTGGGCTCATCCACTGAAAAGTGATTCTAGAGAAAACATCGGCCTCTTCGAGTGGGGACTGATTGGGTTGGTAAGTCAAATCGAAAGGAGGTTTCTGTCTAGGTCCGAGATATTCCAACCAAAAGACAACGAAAGCAATGAACATTGAGGTAATTGAGTAACGTGAATGGTTGGAAACTGCTTTTACCACCAAGCCAATCGAGGTCAATAGCCAGTAAAATAAGAGAGATCCGGCAGGAATCTTGGATCGTAAATGATCTAGAATATGGAGCGGAATAGCAATAAAGAGCAAGACAATTGCATTGAAGATAGGGGTTATAAACTCAACACCCATATCAATAGAATCCCACCCATCGCTAGTAGCATCCATATAAAAAACGACAGCCAAAGCACCTGAAAGGATCAACTTGACAACTAAAACCAAATCCCATCGACCCCAGGATCTTATGCTTGAAAGACGCTTGATTTGAACAGATCCACAGAGCAGCAAAACAAGAGGGGGTAACATCATGATCACTCCCTCTATGAAACAAGGTGTCAAGCCCGAGCCTTCTTTATTGATAGGCCCCCATCCCGATTTAGAATGGCATATCCTTCGAAAAAAAGATATTTCTTCCAGCTGAGGTTAGTGATCCAATTGATTATTAATCTGACAATGAATTGACATTACTAGTCTGAAGTTCCAGTTTCAGACGACACACTTACCATAAGTTTTGTATTTGAGTGGGTGTGGAACTAAAAGAGGTTGACATCTGAATGGCGAATATCGCTCTGCACTCTAAAAGCTTAATTGGAATCGCCTTTAGCCCTTGAACCCAGCAACGAAATGTGTCATAAGACATTGCCAGTTTAACGAACCCAGTGGTGATTGTGTCTATACAGCAGAAGCAACAGGATTTTGTTTGACACGGAGATGAAAAAATTGCAGTAATTTCCATTCAAGAGTAGAATTTCTTTCCATCATATTCTTAGTATTACTAATCTCAAGATAGTCGGAAGCAAATAAATAAGCTTTAATTTGCCTAAATTGACTTTGATGAGAGCACTGAATACTGTCGTTATTTAAATAGTGGGGAACATCATTGCTTTTGCTTTATTTCAAAGATGTCTCTTAACGTTGGTGGTAAGAATCCTAGTAATAAGACTGTCGTTGTTGGTCAAGGACAGTGGGTCCAATCAACAAAGCATGGATAGCTTGAGCTCAATTGAGTAAAAACGACCTGGCCCTCCCATTCTAATCCAGCCACAACTAACACCAGACTCATTTCCTTCTGTAAAATTCAATTACATTCCTAGCACTCCTGAGCTTGAGGGTGTTACTGCCTGTGGTATCCCCCAACCTCTGGACACTGACAAGGAGTTCGCAGGTAAGAAAGTGGTGATTGTGTCTGTTCCTGGAGCCTTCACACCCACATGCACTGCCAACCACATTCCTCCATTTCTGGAGAAGCTCAATGAATTGAAAGAAAAGGGTGTAGCCAAGTTGATCGTTTTATCAGCCAATGACCCCTTTGTTCTCTCTGCTTGGGGAAGAGCACTCAATGCTCCAAAAGATAACTCTGTTGTCTTTGCATCTGATGGAAATGCTGCCTTTTCCAAGTCCATTGGACGGGCTCTTGATTTAAGCGGAGTCGGATTCGGCGAACGAACTGCCCGTTACGCCATTATTGTTGATAATGGCAAGGTCACCTACAATGAGCAAGAACCTGGAAAGGAAGTCTCTGTTTCAGGTGTCGATGCTGTGTTAGCCAAGTTGTAATCGAATATTATGATTTTTTATGATCGATTTGCCCATTTGCTTGTGTGGAGTTGATGTAGTCCATTAGGCTGTGACAAAAGAATTCACTTGAAATTATTGGGTGTTTTGTTTCATCTTTCCTTAACAGAGTGTTAATTCCTCGGAAAAGACGAACTCCAGGCAATAGTCCAGCAGGAGAGTGGTGGATGTTTTGGACAAACATGGAATGGTCGAAACATAATAATGCTGACATAATTGATAGTCTTGGGAATTCTAAAACTGAATTGAAGGATGTCCCACTCACTAGTAATAAGTCAATTGGACCCATAGTGAAATCCAATAATGCTTGATTGATGTTTTTCGAGATGTGAGCTTCCTGTCCTTGAGGTGGTATAGAATTGATGCATTGGTTGGCAAATCTGACAACTTGAGACATGTTTGCATGTTTGTCTAAGAGACTCAAAGTCATTACATCTCCGTCTTCTTTACCATCTTCACCATCTTGATTTTCTTGACCATGACTAAAACTGAACTTTTTGCTAATTGATTGGTAAGGAGATCTGATTATAAAATAATTAGGGCCAGTCTGGCTCAGGTCTAAATTTTGCTTCAATAAATGTGTGATTTCTTTCCACAGATCTTGATGTCGAGTACTCAGCAAGCCCGAGTGTTCATAAACAGTTACCTTGTAAATACCTAGAGAGGCACAACATGCAACTAGAGAGGCCACACTAGCAACCAAACGTCCTGTCTCCTCTTCATCATGAACTGCCATATACAATTTCCAGTTTGGAGGATTAGCATCCGGAGGTTTGAATGGGGGACATTGTATGATTACTCCAATATTTTGAGGCAGCTTGAACTCCCTTTCACTCAATTGTTTGACAAAATTGCTTGTATGGCCAGTTTGTAAGTCATTATTAGTCGTGCTCAAACTTCTAGTCCAGGTTGATTTTAAATCCAACCAACTATAGCAAACAGAATGAAGCAAAGTCAAGAGGCCTCTCTGCAAATGAAGTTTCAACATCTGCCATGTCGAAGTTGGAACGACTTTTACTCTAGTTCCAATGGGGAAGACATGATCGAAGTTGATATTTTTATATATAATTCCTTGAACATTGATCAGATCATCTTTCAGTAGTGGATGATCGTCTAAATTTTGTAGATTCATTACTAGTGGAGGGGATCAATATTTATTTATTTTTTTTGGAGGGGGGGGGGTAGGGAGTATGGTTGTAAAAATGTGATTCAAAACAAAAACACAAATGGGATGGACACAGAACACAAACTCAAAGTCCAAGACTTGGTTAAGGGTCGGTGACCAATTGGAAGTTAGGAAAGATAGGCAGGAGAAAGTAAGAAAGCTGCAAGGGGAGACCCACATGGCAGATTAGAAATGAGAAAAAGAGGGAAAGAAAAAAATATCGGGGAAAAAAACATGTATTGAAGAGACCATTAATGGTAGTAAGCCTTTTAAGAGTGTAAAGCGTCAGGCTGATGAGATGGGGTTTCCTGTTGTAAGTCTTGGGGCTGAGTTTGGGGCTGTGGAAAGCCTGACTCGTTTGAATGTGTTTGCTGATTTTGAGTGTTACCGTCAATGTCAACATTGTGAAAATCAAGAATTTCAGAATACATCATGACCTTCCAAGTGTCCACAGGGAGATCTGCATCATTGAAAGACCAATCGAAGCGCTCCTCAGCCAAGGGCTCATCAGTAGGATCATGGTATGGCGCAAGGTAAGGATGAGCCAATGCATCAGCGGCTGTTATTCTCTTTTTAGGATCAAACACCAACATCTTTTCCATCAAATCAATAGCCTCTGGGTCTACATTTTTGAATCTAGAAGCAAGAGGTGTCCGTTCTCTTTTTGGAAGAGATTTCACAAACCGAAGGGTGTTCTCTGAACAGATAGTATGAATGACGTCCTCTGGAGGGGAGCCCAATAACTCAGTGATTATTGAAAACTGATGCACATGGTCTTTACCAGGGAAAAGTGGTTTGCCTTCAAGCATCTCAGCAAAAATGCACCCGGCAGACCAAATGTCTACTTCAACGTCGTACTTTTGCCAAGTAAGCATGATTTCCGGGGCCCTGTAGTAACGCGTACTAACATAACCAGTCATTTGTGAGTCTTGAATACGGGCCAGACCAAAATCGCAAATCTTAAGATCACAATTTTCGTTAACCAAAATGTTGCTTGGCTTCAAATCTCGATGCACGACACCAGCAGAGTGAACATACTTTAGTCCTCGCAGGATTTGGTACAAAAAATATTGAGTAAACTGCTTTTCCAAAGGTCGAGTAGTAAGCAATCTATGGAGGTCTGTGCCTAGTAGCTCGGTGACAAAATATATGTCTTCCAAAGGTGAGATGAAAATATCTGACAAACAGATTAGATTCTCATGCCGTAAATGCTTGAGTAGCTTCAGTTCTCTGTAAGTTCGTTTAGAGAGGACAGGGGTACTAAATGGCTTCATGATTTTTTTTATAGCCACATTTTGTCCAGTGAGTTGGTCCTTGGCCGAGCAGACAAGTCCGAATGCCCCCATTCCAACCGGGTTAAGGTCGACATAACGAGATGTTATTTCGAAACAGGTTCCAAAAATCTGGGTTCGGATGAAGTCAGCCATTTTGAGAGGGTTTGTTTTCAGGGAACGGCTCAAAAATTAACTAATGAAACCTGAATGAGAAACAACCGTGAAAAATAGTCTGTCGAGCTAATCCGATTTTCGCTTACACTTATTGACTGTACTGAAAAAGATGTGTCTCACTCAGAAAGAAACAGCTACTGTTGGTTTCTGAACTCTGCACTGCGCTTAAGTTCACGTCACGTGATTAAGCAACCCTTTTGTAAGGGGTCAGTAAGAGTTTCATGCATTTGGATGCAACCTTTGACAGAGCATATACATGGACTAAGTAAATGTCATGACGTAACAATATCACTTGCACAAGGAGATGCCCAAGGAGTTAAATGGTAAGGGTAGGGTTAAGAATTGAAGAGTTGTAAAAAGAAAAATTAAAGACTCCAGGAATTAAATAGTCAAATGCTGTAATCTATGTATTGAAAAACATGAAAGCCACTTATAAAATTGACTCAAATAGCTTTTCTTGATCACAACCCGACTTTTGTAACAAAATGATTACATTGCATATTCACATGAGAATCAATTCAGTGGAGACATAATTGCGCTTTGCTCACTATCTCCAATTATAATAAGTCCATATACAAAGGTTTAGAAATTTAAATAGAATCGAATAAAAAAACAAAACTCAAAGCATGTTGATTCCACTGATTGGTTTGATACTGGCCATATGGCTGGTTCCTGGAAAACTGACAAATGTTACGCCCCAGTTAACGAACCAGAACATTTTGTTGTTAATTGCTCATCCGGACGACGAAGCAATGTTTTTTGGGCCCACCTTGCATCAACTAGGCCACTTCAACAACACAATTTCAATTTTATGTCTGTCAAATGGCAATGACCAAGGTCTAGGAGATACGCGAGCAAAGGAATTGGTACAAAGTGCTGCCCAGTTTGGAATCGATTCGTCTTTAGTGCATGTTGTGAATGACGCCAAATTACAAGATGGAATGGGTGTAGAATGGGCACCCGATGTTATTCTACAATACATCAACGACTATAGAACTCATCACAATGTTTCGGCGATAGTGACATTTGATCATAAAGGGGTGTCTGGACACTCCAATCATATTTCTTTATATAAAGGGGTGCAGCAGGTAGATGATGTACAGGTCTGGGCTCTGGAGAGTGTGAATTTGGTCCGTAAATTTTCTGGGCTGATAGATGCCTTTTTGACAGCCTTATATAGTTGGGCGAAGGGCAGCAATGAAACCCAGGTTCTGCTAAGCTCAGCACAAGGTTACTGGCAGGCTCATCAGGCCATGACCACAGCTCATAAATCTCAAATGGTTTGGTTTCGGTATGGATGGATCTTGATCTCACGATACATGTATATGAACGAACTTGTTCCAGTCAAGAACATATAGGCTATAACTGAAGTAATGAGTCATCTTCGTCCTCATCCTCAGAAATGTAGCCCGAGTTATTAATGTCCTCAGAGGATTCCTGGGTCAAGCTGAAATTTCGTAGCTCTGCTGCCACCTCCTCAGCTGTTCCAGTGGTCAAGAGCTCTTTTCGAGTCTCTAATCTATCTGCTAAGGCGGCCACTTGTGATTCGTAGTCCAATAGTGTCTCAAATCGACGGCACATTTGAATTGCATCATCGTAATCTCCCAGTTCACAATGTCGAGAACAGGTCCACCGAACATAAGTGAAAATGAGATTTGATAATCCGGGCTGCTCATATTGCATTAATTCATAAAGCATGGTTTGACATTCCTTGAGCCGAGAAGTAAGCAAGTAATGTCGCAATCGTAACGAATACATGGTTTTGGTGAGAACAATACCCTGATCCAGCATTGCTCCCCACAACTTATCGAAACAGTTTTCAGGAGTCGATCCGTAGGGTTCTGTGGTATATAGAGCATGGCGTAATAACGCAATCCAGTATGGGATAGCCTCGTTGCTTTTTGTGCTGATTGAATAGGTTTCTTTCAGCTTCTCAGCATACTGAAGGCCTTGTTGAAAACAGTCATTGTAGCCCATTGCATTGATAATAGCTACTAAAGTGGAAACACGAGGATACAGCACGGATGTAGGGGATACAGCAGCCTTGTCTTGCTCGGGCTTGTCGTACGTAATCCCCCAGATCGTTTCCACAATGTTGATCACTTTGACAAGATCCCTAGTTTTGCCATAATGGAGCACTGCAAGCTCAAAAGACGTTCTGTTGGGCTGAATTCCTTCCGCACTCATTTGGTCGAAAAGCTGCAACGGATCAACACCTTGACGATGAGTATTGGAAGCCCAAAAAGTTTGGTCACCAACTTCTGGGTCAGAATTCTTCGTAAAGACCTTGTCCGGAGATGGTGCTTGGTTCCAATTTCTAGGAGCCGCCTCCGATGCTGCTTTCAAATATGCATTCCAAAGAATGACCGTCTTGGGAACTTTCTGAGCATTGACTAACTCCCACAAAAGAGTAATTTGATCTTTTCGATTCAACAGCCGATTTATGGCAAGCAATGAGACAAAATGATCCGCACCCAACCCCGGAAGACTCAAGACCAGCCTTTCAATACTCTCGAAATAGCTGGAGTCCATAAGTTGTGTTTGGTGAGAGGTGTGTTTTTGAAGTTGACGATGATAAGCTCGGAGAAGATTTCCATACTGCTCAGTGCTAAACACAGGTGCACCCCTGATCGATGCAATGTCAGTCACATATTTAAAAGCGCGACCAACATTAGCTGCACTGGCCCTATTTGAGCTCAAAAGTCGATCTAGTTCCTGTTGAGAATGGCTTTTGTTTTTGATTTCGTTCTTGATAGGCTTGGGAGGAGCTGACAACTTTTTATCAAAAGCCACATGTTTCCCATGCAATCGTGCCTTCAAAATGAGCGGCCCTATGCTGTTGACGCTACTTTTGGCGCTTTTCATGACTACCCCCGTTTTTCAATCTGATAAGAAAAATCTAGATGGCTTAAGGTTAGATTTTTCATGTCAAGTCAAAGGAAAGCAAGAGACCAAGACCCTGAGTGATTTGACAGGAGAACATCTATGCCATGATATTGAAACATCTGGTTTTCTGCTGCACTGCAGTTGTTGAAAACATGTATGATGAAATCGTACACAAGTGCCGTTCAATGGGAGGCACAGTTGTGGACGATTTAGATGACTCGGTTCACTTTTTGGTAGTAGGTGAGCGGGGAACTCCAAAGTACAACTATTGTGTTCGTCACCGAGCAGACATTACTTTTTTTGGAGTTCAAAGTATTGGCAACATTTACGACCGCTGGATCAAAGGCGAGGAGTTGGATTTGCATCAAATCATTGAAGAAAATAGACTTCCAGTCTTTTGGGGATTGGAGATATCATTGACCAACATTGAGGATCGGCAACCCTACAAGCAAGATATATTGAGTGGCTGGGGACGGTACTCTAGTACCTTGCACAAAACGGTCACTCATTTGGTTTCTCCGCTCAAAGAAGGCAAGAAGTATACCTTTGCGATATCTAAGCAAATCAGCGTGGTTCACCCACAATGGATATCTGACTCTCTGAAGCGCAGAGCAGCTTTGGAAGAAAGATTTTACAATCTTGATTTACCTCCGGATAAAATCGGGCTTGATGCATTTCCTTCAGTTTCTATATTAGATCAACCTTGGAGGCAGGTTGTTGCTAAAGAAACCACCTCTTTTCGCCCTAAACGCATTTCAAAATCTCTCAATTCTCTTTGGACGGAATCTCTAGTTGACAAGCCTGTTTCCTCTCCATCACCGGCTCAACAACCGGTTGTCAAACACGCTGACAAAAACGAACTGGTCTTCGCGGGCAAAACCATTTACTTCAAGGGCTTTATAAAGTCTCAAGAACGTAAACTAATTTCGACTGTCACTTCGCATGGTGCTCAAGTCACATCTGATAAAGCCGAAGCATCTCTTATTATCTGCAATGTTGAACTTGATCCTGGCTGTCATGAGGAGCTGGTCAAAACTGGCGTTCCTGTCCGTACCTTTTGGATAATTGAAAGATGCATTTACAAGAAGATGTGGATTGACGACATTTGGTCCAGCTATGTCCCAGTCAAGGATGTGATGGAATTTAACAACTACAATATTTGCATAACTGGTTTCACCGGAGTGGAGTTATTACACATCGAAAAACTCATATCTTTGGTTGGTGCCCGATATTACAGAATCTTTTCCCCAAAACATGCTTCAATACTCATAGCCCAATCAGGCTCAGCCAGAAAAGTAAACAGTGCCTGTAAATGGTCTATTCCGGTGGTAACAGCTGAATGGTTATGGACTAGCGCCATTATGGGTAAGCCTCAGGCTATCGCTGAATACTGCATATCATCTGGAAGTGTTCGAAAATTTGATGGTCAAGAGAATGCATTGTCCCCACAAGCAGCAGATTACGTTGAAACTTTCACGGTTGGAAGCCTGCGAAGAAAAGAGTCTGAGCAGAGTGAGACCAACGATTCGACTGAGAGCTCTAATACAATTGAAAATGCTAGTCGGAAACGTCAGGTGGGTCACCTTAAACGTCCAGATGGACTATCTGAAAATAAAATGGAGAAAAGATCGAAATCTGATAAATCGTTTGATCCAAACTCAGCCAGTTCCGGGTTTGAGCCAACTAATCTGATAAAAAACACATCTTCAAGTACTGAACATGTGGGACCTGTCCCATTGCATATGCAACAAAAATTGAAAATCAACAAAGATAAATTTTTGCAAACTAACCCGGTGGATGATCAACTTAAACGGATCCTTAGTCGCTCTGAAGATTCTACACAAGAACCTGAGTCAAGTCAGCGTGTAATGTACCACGAAGACAAATTTTGAGAAATTTCATCCCATAAGAAACGAATTGACCGAATTGAGAGTTGCTCGACTAGGATTCAGATGTGGGTATTGCTGTAGAATGGTTACAAGTCTTCTTCGGATGGAATCCTTCGACACGTTTTGCGGTTGGAGAGCCAACTTCCCATCTGGTGTGTAAAATTTACAGTAAATAGCCAAAGCAACACCAACTGCCAGATCTGGGTTTGATTCCGATCCATCGAGAATTAGTATTGGCTGTTGCTCAAGTAAGCTGTTTGTTATGAGGAATTTTTCAATTTGAGGTAATGCCAGTCTCAAATCTTTGCTTCCCTTTTTTGTCATAGGCAAAGGCAAAAGTAGAGCCTTGGTGTCCTCTGCAAAGGTTGTTTCTGGTTTGAGAGAAACAACGACCTTGAAATCTTGATTATGATATAATGAGGCAAAATATAAATTAGTATCTGGTACTTGAAACAAAGCGTCGATTGCTTGTGTTTGATGAGTGGATATCAAGTTATTAGCCAAATTTTCAAACATTTCCTCAGTCATGTTAGACTCGCTCAGCTTGAGTCTGTTTGCCCATAAAATTTCTGGAGTCAATCCTTGGGCCCATTCTTCAGGATCATCAGCAGCACCTTGGACATAGACAAACCCTTTCATATTCAAACAACCATCTTGAACTTGAGCCGAAGCAGTGCAAAGGACCAAAGGGTAAAACCCTTCAAAATCAGGACTGTCAGGTAAAAAATCTTGGGGGGTTATCCATATTGGTCGAATTGGTTTGTCCAGTTGCTTTCTCAATTGTTCAATGTTTATGCCAGTAGCCAAAAAGGAATCTAGCCAAGATTGAACTTTTTTCTCGATTTCGGCATGCTCGGACCTTGACACCATCAGCGGGCTTGTAGTCAATGGAGGAGCTTGATCTCCAAAAACAGCCATATTGATAACTCTACACCACTGCGGAATAGTCTTTGAGAGCGCATCTGGCATTAATTTACCTCGTCGGGTGGAATCTACAATAACGGCACCACTGTTAGCAACTATGAATGGAATCAACTGCAAATTCAAGCGGCGAGTTGAGAAAGAGTGAACATTGCAATGACCATCGGTGCTTTTGAAGTATACTGATTCTCTATTCTTTTCAGGCGCTATGTACCAGGACCCACATCGCTGATTTGCTACCAATGGAAGATTATAGGACTCAGAGACAGCCTCTACAAAATAGGCATCATGAAAAATCGACAAAACCCTGTTCTTGATTGAACGGCTCGACTTACGTATCTCCTTTAAAGCTGACGCCAAGTGGTTTTGGTCAATATCCATGTTAAAGAAATATTTCCCCAATTGAACTTTTGAGTTTTTCATTCTAAAGTTTGATTTCACCTTGACCAACTTGACAATGTCTCGAAGACAGGACTATCTGGCCCGGATTCGGTACCAAAATGAGCTTCCTCCCCCGGAATGTGCTCCCAAAATGATCCAGATTTCTGTGTCCAGTGACAAGTTGGGAGATTTAGCCATCGGGATGCTGAACAACATGGCTCGTAGCCAACCAACCCTGGTTGATTTTGACTCGCAACTTGGCATGCCAATCGACTTAACAAGGATCAAGGGTGTTTTCGAACATGACGACGAATCTGGAATGATGCCTGAGGCCGAGGCTCAATTAGATCCCCGTGACCAAGCACTTTTAAAGGGTTTCAGCGAGGGTTCCAAATCGCAACCTGGTGTGTCATTCTTGCGTCGAACCGAATACATTTCGTCGGAGATCAAGCAATTGGGACAGAAGCCTGGTTTCTCCGAGATTGCTGAGACTACTGGCCAAGCTGAAACAGATCCCGAGGCGCTGTTACGTATGGTTCAGAGCACCTTCGATGCAGTCAAAACAGAAGATTTGTCAACTCTAAAGCATCCCAGGAAACGGGGCGTTCGTGCAGTTTCCACACATGAATTGCTTCCTGATTCCCAAATGTTTGATTTGACTTATCTGGCTATTCGTATGGTGGGCTCTGCTGTTGGTGTTCCTCCACTACCCAATGGTGAACCCGACCCACGAATGCAAGTGTCAGTGTTCCGACCCATGACTTTGGAAACAGACGAATGGATGTCGCTTTTCCTGCCAGAGAGTGAAGAAGCCCAGACACTAAAGAAAAAAATGGAAGCCACCGATTTGGGTGATGAGCCCACGGACGATACAGCCTACCATTTCGTGCACACTCGAGACTATGATATGGATCTTCACATGCATGAGTCCCGTTTTGAGGAGCTTTGTATTGATGTCAACACTAGTGAGGATGGCAAGGGAGAAGCGGCATATTATGTACCAGTTGCTGGTCGGACTAATCTTAAAAGGAGACGAGTACTCAAGTCGCTCCAAAAGCAGATTAAGCAGCACAGTATTGCCGCCATTGATCTCAGTTTGAGAGACTGTACTACTGAGGAGACAATTCTGCGTGACAATGCAAGATCAGAGTATGATCCTATCTCTTTCCCAGTGGTTGACTTGGAGCAAGGATCTGAAGAAGAAGGTGGTGAGGATGAGGATATTTAATTTATTAGTGTCTACCAGAGAAATACCAGTCGTGTTGAGCAGTGTCCATGTCCAACTCTTGCCAACAGAGCAATGTTGCATGCTTCAAAGTTCGATTGATTTATAATTAGTAAGCTAGCACTATTTTTAACAAATTATTAGGTGAATACCAACTATATTCAACCCCTTGAACTAAAACTCCCAACATCCAACCTAAATTGAGCTCTGAATGATTAGACACTTGTGGTGATGGATAACCTGATTGAGCACCAAAAACGAGGTAAGAGGGAATAGTACTGTGGTCGATCCAAACTAACAAAGACATCTTGGCTGCCATTGACTCGGTTCAGCCGCCTTCAAAGTACAAATGTCTCATTCTAGACTCCTATTCTCGAAATCTTGTCAATGCTGTCTTGCAAGACCATGAGATTTTAGACAGAAATGTCGCTACAATAGAAATGATCACCGATCGACGAGCAACCCAATCATATATGGAAGCCTTGTACATCATTCAAGGATCCGCTCTTTCGTTAGATTGTCTTTCTGCAGACTTTACCCGATCTCCTACCCGATATCAAGCGGCACATGTGCTTGTGGTTGCAGATAATCAAAGTGATAGAGCAATACATAGGATCAAAAATGGCCGGGCTGCTGGGTATGTGCGGCAACTACGTCCACTTTACATCAACTACATTCCCCTTGAAACCAATGTCTTTAATTTTCAAAATACAGACTCGTTGGAAAAGTTTTATAACCACACTTGCTTTGAGCTAGTAAAGGATGAGATAGACAGGATTGCGTCTCAGCTGGTCTCTATTTGCGCTACTTTTGGCGAGTACCCAGTAGTTCGTTTTTATCGAGCTGAGCATCCTCTGAATGAAACATCTATTTTGAGCTACATGATTGCTACTGCATTCCACCATCAGCTCGACGAATTTGCTCGTAAGCATGACGATTTTCCACAAATCACTCCCAATCGCCCACGAGCTGTTTTTCTGATTGCTGATAGAACCATTGATGTGATGGCTCCATTACTACACGAATTTACATATCAAGCAATGGCCTACGATCTATTAGACATTGAAAATGACACATATCATTACGAAACCACTGAGAAAGGGGAAAAGGTCAAAGCTTCAGGTAAGCTGGTTGAGTCTGACCCGGAATGGGTAAGTTTGAGACACCTCCATATGCAAGAAGCCATTGAACGATTTACTAAAAGATTGGACAAGCTCAAAAAAGACCACCCTCATTTAGCCCAAACCTCTACAAGCACATCCGTGTCTGATTTGCAAGATATGCTTGCAGGATTACCCATGTTTGCGGAAATGAAGGAGAGATTTGCCCTCCATCTTAACATGGCTGGTGAATGTATGGATAAATTACAAACATCAACCCTTTTGGATCTGGCTAATGTGGAACAAGTTTGTGCAACTGGTGTTACTTCTGATGGCCGCAAACCCAAGACCATCACTGACGATCTTGTAGAGGTACTCACAGAAGAGTCTTTGACTCATATGGACAAGGTCCGAGTAATTCTGGTTTATTCTCTTTATCGAGGTGGTTTGATTGAAGCAGATATCATGAAATTGAAGCAACATGCGAACTTGAGCGACTTTGATATTGAAGTCATTCGAAATCTCGTTCTTTTGGAAGGCCCTGTTGTTAAAGTTGACCTGTCCAAAAGTACGCGTAAAAAGCCCCATTCTAGTGTCTTTCATGGTTCACTTTCGGGGGAAGTTTTTGAAACTTCTCGTTTCGTTCCAGGCTTGAAAAACATCGTGGACCAACTGATCAAAGGTTCTTTATCCAACACAATTTTCCCCTTCACTAGAGACCAGCCCTTGGAGGATGAGTCTGATATGGTAGCTAAAGTCTCCCTGAGAAACCCCAGGCAAAGAGCTGCGTGGGCCAAGACTGCTCAAATTCATGCTCCTCGACAGCGAATCTTTATTTTTGTTGCTGGAGGAATCACATACTCAGAAACTCGATCCATTTATGAGTTGAATCAGGAATGGCAGAACAAATCCATCTTTATTGGCAGCACCAACATCCTGACTCCTAAAGGATTTTTGCGTGCGCTCTCACGGTTAAGATTATCTCGCAACCAACTACAACTACAATCCGACCAACCCGTAGAAACTAGAGCACCAAAATATCTGTTTGAGCCAGATCATGTTGCTAAGCCCACCGTACCAACCCCACAACCTAAAGGGCCACCTTTGCCAACCTCTACTCCAGGAATCAAGACAAGTGAAGCTGAGCCAACCGCTAAAATGGATGCAAAGAAAGACAAAAAAGACAGCAAATCCAAAATGATGAAAAAGATGGGTCGATTATTTAAATAAGAGGAGGAACAAAAGTTTTATTTGCTGTTCAATTATTTGGGAACTATTGTGATGTTAGATCGGACTCATGACTGGATTGACTCTCACCTGAAGGTCCTGGTGTGCAATCCGAGTAAAAAGGCAGCTTTAAAGGAGGAGTAAGTTCAGCCATTTGGGTTTCGACCAAACTTGAGGAGTCGAGTGATTGTGATGGTGGAGGAGGCGGTGGTATTGAAGGAGGGCATGGAGCCTGTGTTGTTACCTGTACCGAGGCCTTTGACAGGACCTGTGTCAAATCCTGTATAGGAGGCCGTGTAGTAACCTGTGTTGGAGCATCTTCAATATTATGCATAAATGAAAGTATTGCTGCACCCTCACCAAAATCATCTATAGTGCCATTTTCGTCAACTACTTGGCCCCGAATTGCGCTCACATCGAATGCTCTGCGAAGTTGTTTAGAATAAGACATATCCCTGCTCCTCAGCTCTTCCTCATCCACCAGATCTAATCTACCTTGTTTTATATGACGAACGTTAGTTAACTGTTTTTCTCGGCGCATCTGCAATTTACGACCTAGTGTCCATAACTTGTATCTGTACTGAAAGTTGGCCAATGAAGGTTCTAACTGATCTGAGTTAATAGTGGACAATTGTGCTTCTTCAGCATGCTTGAGAAGGTTGTCTCGCAATGACAAGATTTTGTTAAACTCTGCTTCTTCCTTCATGGCTACTGAATTGAGTGACAGTTGAGGGAAATACTTGACATTCCATTTGAGTTAAGGTTTCACATGTCATTCCAATCTGTCCTCGAGGCAAGTTCAGCGTTTACTTCAAGGATCAAACCTACTGTGTCTTTAATAAACAAAAGGTAGTGCTGTTTCCTTTTTGGGAATCTACATTCTCCATCTACTCTGGATGTAATGCAAACTTTTTTATGCTTAACTCTATTTATCATCAGATAATAATTGTAGTCAAACTATTTTTTCTTCAATAAGGAACATGGGGTTATCCACAAAATGATCTAATAGCCTATTCTTGAAACTGGTGGATACTCCAGCTAATTTCTTGGCTAATTTCTATTAAGAGACAGCAAGTAATAACAACCTGTTTTGAACAATGACTTTAAGTACGTCCATCTTATCAGATCAAAAATAGCCTACTCAAATAATCAAGGTTATGCCAAGAAAAAAAGTATGAGTAATTTCCAACTCTGATTATTTAACGCTTAATGAAGATTATAATCTAATATAATAGTAACTGGTAATAACAGGAGTTCAAACTTCCATTAGATACATCAACACTTTTTCAGTGTCAGAGGAAAATCCGTCATATTAATTCGTTATTTGATTAACTCTCCTACTCAACAAATTCGCTCAATTCCTCAGTGGTCTTGGCAACTGAGTGCTCACTTTTACAGTTTATTAAATTTTCGTTGCTTCTTTGTTCTTGAACTTAGATGTATCTGATAATTTTTCAAACTAGTCAAAAATGGGAGCCGACTAACAATATATAATGGCCTCAAAATCTCCGTATCTTCACTACACTTTCCTCAAGTCTCTCGCTTAATAATGAAGTACTCTACTATTCTTTCTCTCGCTGCCGTTGCCGTTGCTGCTCCTCAGGGTTCAGGCTTCGCCTGTCACTCCTCTTGTGGAGGTATGCTCCGAGTTGCTCGAGTTTGCGGCGAAAACAATGGTGGTGAATACACCCAGGATTGCTTGTGCTCCGATGATAGTGAGTTCATGCAGAAATATCCTGATTGTTATGAGTGTGGTGAGTCCCTCTGGACCGACTACGGACCCATGTTGAAGCCTGCCTTGGATTACTGCAAGTTGAAGTATCCTAAGGGAGTAAAAGAAGGAGAGTCTGCTTCTGCTGAGCCTACTCCTGAGCCTACTCCTGAGCCCTCTGCTGAGCCTTCTGCTGAGCCTTCTGCTGAGCCCTCTGCTGAGCCCTCTGCTGAGCCCTCTGCTGAGCCTTCTGCTGAGCCCTCTGCTGAGGAGTCCGCTAAGCCCACCGCCGAGGAGTCCGCTAAGCCCACCGCCGAGGAGTCCGCTAAGCCCACCGCTGAGGAGTCCGCTAAGCCCACCGCTGAGGAGTCCGCTAAGCCCACCGCTGAGGAGTCCGCTAAAACCTCTGCTAAGCCTACTGCTGCTGGATCTGCTAAGCCCTCTGCTGCTGAGTCTGCCAAGCCTTCTGCTTCTGAGTCTGCCAAGACCTCTGGTGCTCCTGAACAGGCTAACTCTGCTACCAAGGGTGCTATTGGATTCTCAGTTGCCCTTGGTGCTTTGGCCGTTGCTTTGATCTAAGTTGCACTTTTATGTGATACTAGTAATGATGTTATGACCTTTTAATACAATATTCAATGTTATCAATTCCTCAAAAAAGACTGTCACTATTCTCGAAATCAGATATCTTTTAAGCTCCAAACATAGTAACTTTAATGTAGTGTATATTTGAGGTCCAGTTTACCAAAAGCTTTCAGTTTGGCTATTTAATCAAAGTTGTTGAGAGATTCAAAATTCTACCAACAAAGAATAATAAAGCTAACAAATTGAAAGTAAATTAGTGGTCTGCATGAGCACCAAGGGTGGAAACTCATATGATAAGGGGGAGAAGCGAACTGACCAGATCGCAGACTAACCAAAGTATGTTATTCTCTATTACATAGTGACGTCATTTCACTGTTGGTGTCGATTATATTTAGTTTAATGGTATAACCTTATAAATTCTTTTTTAGGTTTCACGTGATTTCCTAAACAAGTAGTAGCCGTCACAGTAGGCACTCACAATTTTTCAAACACTAATCCATTAAACAACGCTTTGACAATTCTTCACTTGACAAGCGACAATTTTTCAATATGAGCTCTAAACAGATTGGTGGAGCCAAGAACGGCGGATCCCGAAACGTCCCTACTGATAAGGCTCCCAAGTGGTATGTTGCCCAGAACGAGACCCAGAAGGTTGCTCAGGCCAACAAGCCTGCTAAGGTCCGACCCTCTCTTGTCCCTGGAGCTGTTCTCATTCTCCTCGCTGGTCGATTCCGAGGTAAGCGAGTTGTTCTCCTCAAGGTTCTCGAGGATGGCACTCTCCTCGTTTCCGGTCCCTTCAAGGTCAACGGAGTTCCTCTTCGTCGAGTCAACCCCCGATACGTGATTGCTACTTCTACTAAGATTGATGTCGCTGCTGTCGATACCTCTAAGTTCAACGCTGCCTACTTTGCTCGAGACAAGGCTGACAAGGCTGCCTCCAAGAAGTTCTTTGAGGAGGGAAAGAAGAAGGAAATCAAGCAGGAGCGAATCGCTGACCAAAAGGCTGTTGATTCTGTCCTCATCTCTGAGGTCAACAAGACCCCTCTTCTCAAGCAGTACCTTGCCACTGTCTTCTCTCTCAAGACTGGTGACAAGCCCCATCTTCTCAAGTTCTAAATTATTTCCCGAGGGAATTGCACATAGGCAGATGGCCTAAAAAATAGTTATCAATTGATACTGTATGATTTACTTTTTTTTGATATATACTGATGGGTAATAATTAATTTCGCGGAAGTTCCAAACGTAATGTTATGATTATTTGTCGTATCACTTTTAGTTCCTAGGCAATAGAGTGTTTCCAAAAATCCAAGTCCAAAAATCCAAGTCTCCAAAAATCCAAGTCTGCAAAAATCCAAGTCAGCCCTGCATAGTGTAAACTGTTACTCATAACCTCTTCCAGATCTAACTTTTGAGCTAAAAAAAAACTATTTCCATCACAATCAAGTGTTTCATTTCACCATGAACTGTTTGCCATTAGCCTCATTTAATCTTGCCGTTTTCCCCGGTGTTCCAGTTGTTCCAATTGAGGAGGACTTCCCCATATCCGTTCGAATCACCATGGCTGCTCTTGATCCTACTAAGATCGATGGTGATGATTCTGAAGAACCCTCCACCCTTCGAATCATCAAGCCTGCTGATGTTGAGGATGATGACGATGAGGACGACGACGACGATGAGGATGACGAGGAAGAGCTCTCCCCTGAGACTCTTGCCCGAATCAAGAAGGCCATCAATGGAGATGACGAGGACGATGACGATGATGAGATGGAGCAAGATGAGGACGACGAGGACGATGAGGACGATGAGGACGACGATGAAGTCGAGGTTGAGGATTATGTTATTTGCACACTCTCCCCCAAGACTGGCTACCAGCAGCCAATTGACCTTGTTATTACTCCCGGTGAACAGGTTATGTTTGAGGTTACGGGTTCTTACGCCATTCACTTGAGCGGTAACTACATTGAGCACCCATATGACATGGAGGACTCTGATGAAGAGGATGGTCTTGATGAGGATGATCTCGATGATGAGGACTACGACTTGACTCCTGATGAGGATGAGCTTGTTTCTAAGGTTGTTGAGCTTGATGAAGAAGAGTCTGAGGAAGAGGAGGAGCAAGAGGAGCCCAAGCCTGAACAGACCAAATCTAAGGCCAAGAAATCTGCTCTCAAGCGAACTGCTGACGAGGAGGACAAGGCTAAGCCCACAAAGAAGGCCAAATCTGACAAATCTGTGGCTTTCACCAAGGAATTGGAACAGGGCCCTACCCCTTCCGAGCCCAAAAAGCACTCTACTAAGACTCTGGAGGGTGGTGTCAAAATCGAGGATCGATCCATCGGTGAGGGACCCTCTGCTAAGGCTGGCTCCAAGGTTGGTGTTAGATATGTTGGAAAGCTCAAGAACGGTAAGGTTTTTGACTCCAACACCAAGGGAAAGCCATTTTACTTCAGCGTTGGTCGAGGCGAGGTCATCAAGGGTTGGGATATTGGTGTTCAGGGCATGAAAATTAAGGGTGAGCGACGAATCATTATTCCCGCTGCACTGGCCTATGGAAAGCAGAAGCTTCCCGGCATTCCTCCCAACTCAGACCTTGTGTTTGACGTCAAGGTTGTCAACATTAAATAGATCAATTGTGCGGAATAATAGAAATGGATAACTTACTCAATAGATATGGTAATCTCAAAATATTTTATTTTCACTCATTACTGATTATAGTCCAAATTTCTGTCACTCAAGTGAATCGTTAGGCTCTGCGGCTTGTTTCTCTTCACTATCGGAGGGATGGGTTGATCGCCGTAGACTTGATGCAGGGATGGGGATTCGGCCAAAAACAAAGCCTGGATGCATAATTGTCAGAATCGATACTGCAATTACCATCATTAAACCATCAAGTACCAAAAGATACTTTTCATGCAGAAGTAATTTGCCGTACCAGCCCTCGGCAAGTTCTACTACTCGATAGATGGAACGAATGTAGACGAACAGAAAGCAACCAAATACAGCTGCTACAAACCACTTAAGTGTGGGGGAATCACGCAGCCTTTGAATATCGATGTTGTGAGCTTGAGTATCAACAATATTGGGGTTTCTCTTGTTTTTGTAAACTCGCCATAGCAAATCCAGAAACATAATGAGGAAAAACGACATTGTAAAGACTTGGAATGACATACCAGCAACCATGGTATGCGTTCCTGTCGAAGTGCTTTCATTTTGATGAAGCGCAGTGGCCGCTAATCCTCCACCAGCTGCCTGGATCACAATGGAAATCAAATCACAAACGACAAAGATAATTGTATATGTCATTGGTGCAATTCGTGAGTGTGACTCACCGTAAATAACAACCAATTTACCCAATAAGCAGTATACACCTGCCATGATGAACGCTGGAGCCAAAGTGAGACAAACTATTTGAAGAATGAACTTGTTCAGATCGGTCAGATCCCAGGTACTCAAGAACCGGCCCAAATACCCGAGGAATTCCAAGCAACATCCACAGAAAAAAGCCCCTCCAAACCACCATTGTCGGTAGTAAATTCCAAGAATTGCATGAAAAGCCCATAAAAGACCGAAAATAATAAGTCCAACTAAATTAGCAGCTCTAGAAGGCTTCATTCCATATACACCATAATTATCATAGAGATATTGCTCCCAGTCAGTCTCTGAAAGTCCAAGCTCTTCTGCAGTTGGTGTAGAATCGGCCATGGAGACCGCAATTAATAGTGCCACAATAATCCATGAAACTTTGGGACGGATCATTATCGATGTAATTTGGGAAACAATCTATGAGAGGAAAAAAAGAAGATTAAAAATGATCTTGTATTTCTATTTTGCTGCTTGGTGATGTGCATCTGATTTAAGTTGAAAAGATAAATAAATATTTGTTCACGATTTTCAGTTATTTCATGACTCTTAAATCACATTGAGGAGCCAAGACCAATTGATGGTATGCTGAATTGCCGGGTTCAATGATTCGGTGAGCGTCAATACAAACATACAATACTCTGGGCAAAATGGATTGTAGTTGGAGTTCATCCACCTTTGAGGTAATATGAAAGTTTTCCTTATTCTCCATTAGGATTATCTGTATTAATTTTGCTTTGTTGGCTGCAAATATTAGTTTTTTTTTTCAGTAGACTTTAGTGATTAAGGTTTATAGGACTTCCGCTATAAACAAACGAAAAACTCACGAATATCGCCACTGGGATTTGGCTCATGTCTTTCTCTGGTCGAATTTTCCTTTGACTATAGTTTGACTAACGGCTCTGGACCGCTTTGAAAGGATTCAAACAGATTTATGATAGATTGAATGAACTCTTGTCTGTTGGTAACATTAATACTCTGTAGTCCTTGTTTGGTTCATTTATCTGCATCACTTCTTTCCATTCAGGCCCTGCGCCCCTTCTCCAATGGATGGATAGGGGATCTACGACGCCACTAGTTTAATTGTTTTAATAACCACAAGGTATACTGGATTTTTATATTAAACACGTGACTTTTATTTTACACGTGACTTTTATAATTGGCGATGTATATATATGCTATTCTTAAAAGGTTCACGTGATTAGCACTCTTTCCATTACAATGCCAAATTTAGTAGTGTTTGGAGGTTCTGGATTTCTAGGGAAAAGGATTTGTCAGTCGGCACTCCAGAAAGGATGGTCAGTGACCTCAATTAGTCGTTCAGGACAACCCACAGTGAATTGTGAATCTTGGATGAAAGATGTCGAGTGGAAAAAGGCTTCGATATTCGATCCTGCATCTTATCAACAGGATGTTGAAAAGGCTGACGCTGCAGTACACTCTATGGGATTGATTATGGAAGGTGGCAATTATAAGTCTTTACTCAATGGCAAAGTCTTTAGCGCTTTGTGTAATGTTGTTTCGGGGTCCAATCCATTGGAAAAAGATCACAATATGAGTTTTGATCGAATAAATCGTCAAAGTGCAGTTATTTCAGCCAAGGCGCTCGGTTCAACAGTAGTTGAGAGCACACAAAAGTTGAAACCATTTGTATTTATCTCTGCCGAAAAAACGGGTGCATTTGTCGATGATGGCTATATTACATCTAAAAGACAGGCCGAAACCGAAATCAGTCAAATCAGTGGTCTTCGTGCTGTGTTTTTACGCCCGGCATTTATGTTTGAAGATTCAAAAGAGAATCAGTTCGGAATCAGTTCCAGCAGCACTAGAGAAACTATAGGATGTGCTTTACGAGCGGGTTATGATGGACAGCAACTGCTGTCCCGAGCACTGTCTGTTCCCAAACTATTAAATAAGCCGTTGAATGTCAGACACGTGGCATCGGCTGCAGTTGAAGCCTTGAGTGATGAGTTGGAAGGAGTTGTTTCATTGGAAGCTTTAATTAAGTATTCATCTACACAATGAAATTTGGCATTAAGTGGATCAACAATTTTGGTGTACATAGAAATCGAAAGGTGAAATACAATTGTGAAAGCTGAGAAGTTTCATTCGTTTATTCGGACTAAGGATATTCGAAAAATGCCCCCATGAACCTCATGAGGTTCAAAATGGGAAACCAACAGACTTGTTATTTGTCGATAATTCAAAAAATGAATAAATATTATAAACCACCAGAATATAAAGTTCCATATTTAATAAAGGCGAGTTTGAAGGGGTACATATTTAGGAAATTGGAAACAATATTTTACACAATCGGGAAGTGAAACAAGTCAGGAGACATTGGAAATTTTGCTTTCTGAGACCTAGTGTTTGGTAATAAGCATTCTGTTCAATTTCGCAAATAGCCTAAATGATCTCAGGCAAATGTGGGGAAAAAGAAAACATCATTAAAAACTTAATGCGAGCGAATTGAGTAAAATTTTTTGGCAATTGAATAGTGTATGATTTTAGACATGAGTACTACTGATTGAGATGGTATCACATTGAGACAAGAGCTTTCAGCCAAGAAAACCCCCTACTGATAACAAAAAAGCTCTTTGGACATGTCGCAGTATGAAAACTGCATTAATATGTAGAATTAGCATCAAAAAAAGAAGCAATAAGCTTCAATCAAAAATATCGATAGGAGGGGCTCAAATCGAAAAGATATTCACAATACATAATTTCTTCACATAATAATCGAGAGATGGGAAATGGTCAAAATCAAAAACGTCTCATAGGTCTTCTGTGTTCACCAATTACTAATGTAAGCCCAGTACTTATTTATCTCCATCCTCCCTTTTCATTCGGCTAAAAATGAGTCACCGGTATCGGGGTCAAATTTTACATTGTAAATAAGCTTTTGCAGATCGATTAAGTGTAGCATGAGCCAATAGTATCGAGGAACGATAACCCTAGTGCCAATTATTTCCCTTTCTAGGAGAAACTAATTCAATAAACTTCGGGTTGAATATTTAAAGTTCGCCAAAAATTTTCACCATACCATCATATATAATCAACCACAACTGACATATACTTTTTTCTTCTCCAACCTCATTTTCTTACTTCACTTTTTACTTTTGTCACATAATTTAGGATCCAGATTCAAGATGTGCGCTTTCTAAATTATTTGCCGATATGTGTTAACCCCAGGATGAATTAAGAAAAACGAATTAATAAGGATTTTTATCGAACCCCTTATTAGTAAGAAACGAAAATGAAATTGTTGTAAAACAATTTATCGAACTAAAACGAAAAATGTTAAGAAAATGTTGAAAAAGAAATAATTTCCCGTGTGGCTCAGTCCCGAATTACAAAATGTCCCAATCAGAAACTACACCCAAAACTGTCAATTTTGATCAAATGTCAATGAAAATGTCCCCCATTACTCAGAACCTCTATCGATTCTCAAAGCATGAGTCTGCCTTTGGCGGCTATGCTTTCAGCCAAGCCAAGGAAGCTAGTACTACCTTGCCATTCGTGGCTACCATGACGCCTGAATGCAATGATCTCATGAATACCGGGTTTATCAAAGCAGAGGAGCTCGACCCTCTTGTTTCTCTAGCTACACCCCCTGTCACTGGAACTATCTCACCCATGGAATTGATGACTGACTCCAAGGTCACTGTCCATGATGAGTTTGCTGCTTCTCCCATTTTTGGAGATGCCGATGTCGGTGATAGTTCCAAGTGGGAGTCTCTTTTCTCCAGTGAAAACTGTATGGAGGCTCCACTTTCGGGCGATTCTCCTCTCGAAACACTGGATGTTAAGACTGATGTAGCCTTTGGCTATGCCCCATCGCCCTCTTTTGTCCAATCCATTGATTCGTTCGTTGGCGTCAAGCGACCTAGTGAAAGCCCTGTATCCAGCAGCGCCTCTTACCAGCCCGCCTCGAAGCGAAAACGATCCGAATCTCCCAATATGGATGTCAAGAAAGATCAAAATGGCTTCACAATCTATAACCGAAAGCCTCGGTCCACTCCGTTGTCTCCAGTTATAGTTGACGAAGGAGCTGATGCTGTTGCTGTTAAACGAGCTCGAAATACTGAAGCTGCTCGACGATCTCGTGCTCGAAAGATGGAAAGAATGAACCAGCTTGAAGAGTGTGTCGATGATCTGATGGTTCGAAACAAAGAACTTGAAGCAGAAGTTGAGCGACTTAAGAGTTTACTGGCAAACCAGTCTCACTAACCCGAATAGTAATACATTAAATGCAGATTAAACAGAAGGGAGCAAATGCACCCAATTTGTAGATTTAACAAATAACTGTGATTATTTTAAAAACCAGATCCGTCAAAACCTGAAAAGCCAGTAACCAAAAAGATTCTATAATACGGCTTTTTGGAAATACTGTTTGCCCAATTCCATGCTGAAGTCAGCCGTCCATCAATGCAGGACCCTGCATCGTAAAAGTTGTCAGCCCCCGATCCATCAAATGCGTGTTTGAAAAAGTCACTTAATATCGCTATCTTCAGCTTGGAAACATCTCCATATTGGGACTTGATCCAAGTGTTAATGTGAGGATTTCTAGCCAATTCTTCAATGCTTGAAATAGTTTGATCGACTGGTATAAGGATACGAGGAACCTGCAAATACTTGTCTAAAAAGAACAAAGCATTAGGAACAGTGTGATCGCCCAAGTGAACCACAGAGGATCCGATCCAAGATCCGGTTCGTTTTTGCGCCTTGGAAATGACCTCATGGATGGCTCTTGAAACGGAAGGGCATCCCTTGATTCGATTCAAACCCTGACCAGTGTTTGACAGTTGATATCGTTGGGGAGAGGTCATGTCGCAGTCACTGAGGGACCACATTTTGAACATCTCCTTCATAATCTCTGACCACAGTGATAAAGATTGTCGAACATAGTGATACTGCTTGGAGTGTGAATGCGACAAGCGAGCTCCCTCTTTACCAAAGTGGATTGCAAGCTCACTACCGTCATTGGGATCGAAGTTTTCATCGAGAAACTTGAGCATTCGTTCTACTGGTCCTCTATTGGCCTTCACGTATGAATGGTAGTCTCCCATAGAATAAAGACATTGTCGGATGTGTTCTTTGCCAAGTCGAGTTCCTCTGCAATAGCGAGCCGCTAACACTTCTATAGCTTTTTCTTTTCGTGATATTTCTCTTTGAATCTGAGCTCGGGTTTTACCACGAGCTTCGACTTCCACAATGGCATCAATAATCAAAGGATCATCGAAAATTTCCAGTCCTTCACTCAGAGCTTCGTATACTGTATGGATTGGCTTGTAAAGGTCAAACTCCATGACCTGGAAAATCTCTGGCTGTCTCGAGTCCATAATCATGTACATCATTTTACCAAAGGAGTCCCGCATTCGATCTGGATTCATGATTTTGTACCTGCGCCCGATTTCAAAAACTGTTTGAAACCATTCTTGGTTTTGGCTAAACTCCTTGTCTTCAAATAACTTTTGGCCAGCCTTCATGTCTGTTGCAACCACCAAAGCTGCAAGAATCGAGCACATTTCCCGCAATTGAGCCACTATGCGCTTCGACTTGGAAGTGTATGATAAAATGTCGACCTTGTCTGTATATTCACTGACGTTCAAGGCTGCTTCTAAGAGTCTAAGAAGTTTTCGCTCCTCATGAGAAAGTCGCATTGGAATGTATTTGGCTCGCATCTTGAGAGCATTCAAGGCCTTTTTCATCAAAGGGTCGGCAACAACCATTGAATGGGCCGGTGCAGAATCGGGCTCGCTCTCCTCTTGGATTTCTGAAGTTGCAGAGTTGGTATCTTGTATCTCATTTTGCGAAGTTGCCAACCTGGCAAACTTGACAGTCTGGTGGTCCTTGCGTTTTCCGGTTCTGTGAATGTAACCAAAACACACTTCGCAAAAATCTTCTTCACATGTCTGGCAATTCAAATCAGCCGGTTGATCTCCACAATCAACACACAGAATTTGTGAAGAGGGGGGAGAATTAGTGGTTGAAGTGTGGTTAGTATCGTCATCGAGATTATTATCTATTTCCATTTCATATTCGTAGCCTTTTCCATCTAATATTTCGTCCAAGGATTCCTTCATGTTGAAACAGCTTCTTGTAGTTTTTAGGAATTTTTGTGGGTTTATTTTCAATTTTGTCTTTTCAAATTCCAATTGGTTTCGTTCTTTTTTGATTGGTTTTTAATGTAAGTGACGACCTTAACCTTTTTTTTTTTTTGGTGACCCGAATGAAGCAATAAAAACAGGTAGGTCAACACCAAGTGTTAAGATTCAAGCGGTACGTGAGCTATATCAGCATTTTATCGAATAAATGGTAGAGAACCTTTTCTTAACAAGTTTCCACTTGGTTCTTCTCAACGTTCTTTGGATTTTCCACCCAACCTCTAACCCGATTAAGCTCTCATTTTTCTCTAATAAACTTTTGATTATGCGTTCATTGAAAAAAATTTTCCCCTTCTTTGTTGCCCGAAAAAAAAAACTTGTAACCCTATATATTTGCGACAGACTCCCCAAACCAACCTAGAAACAACCATGTCTTACGGAGAAGGTTACAGTAACGACGGCGATAGCAACGGATACCGTGGCCGAGGAGGATACAAAAACGGCTCTGATCGAGGCGGCTACCGAAATGGCGATGACCGTGGTGGTCGTGGCCGAGGATATGGTGGTGGCGGTTATGACCGTGGAAATGGCTACGATCGAGGCAATGGTTTTGACCGAGGCAATGGAGGATATTCCTCTTCCACTTTGGGAGATAATCTGGAAAAGCAGGAGTGGGACTTGGAGAAACTCCCCAAGTTTGAAAAGAACTTTTACAAGGAGGCCGAGGCCGTTTCTAATAGAACTGACGAGGAAGTCGAGGCTTTCCGAAAGGAAAATGACATGACTTTGAACGGACCTGGAATTCCCAAGCCCATCACTACCTTTGAGGAGGCTGGATTTCCTCCCTATGTTCTCAAGGAGGTGACCCAGCAAGGATTTGACAAGCCTACTGCCATTCAATGTCAGGGTTGGCCCATGGCTCTTTCTGGTCGAGATATGATTGGTGTTGCAGCCACTGGATCAGGAAAGACTCTTTCTTACTGTCTCCCTTCCATTGTGCACATCAATGCTCAACCTCTCTTGTCTCCTGGCGATGGACCTATTGTCTTGGTTTTGGCTCCCACTCGAGAATTGGCTGTTCAGATTCAGCAGGAGTGTTCCAAGTTTGGACGATCTTCCAGAATCCGAAACACTTGTGTTTATGGAGGAGTTCCTCGAGGACAGCAGATCCGTGACCTTGCTCGAGGTGTTGAAATTTGCATTGCCACCCCTGGTCGACTCATTGATATGTTGGAGGCCGGTAAAACTAACTTGCGACGAGTTACTTATCTCGTTTTGGACGAAGCTGATCGAATGCTTGATATGGGTTTCGAACCCCAAATTAGAAAGATTGTCGATCAAATTCGACCTGATAGACAGACTCTTATGTGGTCCGCAACCTGGCCCAAGGAGGTTCAGCGACTTGCTCGAGACTACCTCAAAGATTACATTCAAGTCAACGTTGGATCTTTGGAGCTTGCTGCTTCCCACAATATCACCCAGATTGTTGAGGTTGTGACTGAGTACGAGAAGCGAGATCGATTGATTAAACATCTCGAGAAAGTCATGGAGGATAAGAGCTCCAAGTGCTTGATTTTCGTCGGTACAAAGAGAGTTGCCGATGACATTACTAAATTTTTACGACAAGATGGATGGCCCGCCTTGGCCATTCACGGAGATAAACAACAGCAGGAACGTGACTGGGTTTTGAACGAATTCCGACAAGGAAAGAGCCCCATTATGGTTGCCACTGACGTGGCTTCCCGAGGTATCGGTGAGTATTATTTATTCTGACTTTGGTCAATATTTATTTGAGAAAACAAGAGAAGACGATATGGGAAAGATTGTGATACCCCACCCATTCCCTATATCCCCAACTTCTCTCTTCCATTCTATTTATTCTTCATTGAAGATTACTTTGTTGGTGACTTAGACAACTTTAGCGATATCCATCTTCTTAGACAAAAAGCTGCTTTTGTGGCTGTGTCCACGCTGAATTAATTGTGCTGTCTTGTCAAAACATTCTTTGACATGATCAGCTCAAAATCGATATTTGATTGAGACTGCAACAGTAGCGTAGAAAAACAGTCTCCTTTTAATTCTATTGGCGTGTCTTAGTGACTCTATTAGTGCCCCCCATGTTAGTGGTTTGTTGTGTACTAATAGATTTAGTTTGTTGGAAGATGATGGCTTTGTCGTAGATATTACCAACCCTAGTAGACGATAGTGAAGTTTTAGTTCAAAAAGGACTAGTCTAACTCAGATGTGAAGGGCATCAATTTTGTCATCAACTATGATTATCCTGGCAATTCCGAAGATTATGTTCATCGTATTGGTCGAACTGGTCGAGCAGGAACCAAGGGTACTGCTGTTACCTTTTTCACTCAAGATAATCGAAAGCAAGCTCGAGATTTGCTTACCATCTTGAAAGAAGCCAAGCAGCACGTTGATCCCCAACTTGAGGCTATGGCTCCTTCTCGAGGCTTTGGCGGAGGTGGAAACTACGGCCGTGGTCGAGGAGGCTTTGGTCGAGGCCGTGGTCGAGGTGGCTACGGAGGAGGTGGCTATCGACGAAACAACGACTGGCAAAGTGGAACTAACAACCAGCCTTTGGGAGGCCGACGATAAATTAGAGGCAGCACCAAAATTCTCAAAACAACAACCAAAAAATAAAATATATAACACAACCTATAGAGTAAATCAGGAAACTTTTAGCTAGCTACGCCATACTTGAATTATCTCAGATTTGAATTAGCTCTCCAACTCCAAAATTAAGTTGAAGAGCTGATCTGGCTGTTGGAGCTGTATAGTTCTTTGGCAGGCTTAGATCCTTTTAGATTGAATCTATTAAATGGAAGACAGCGTTGGCTATAGCAGATTGGAAGAATCGGTCAATGAATTGGTGGTCCAAATTGGTTCTGGAAATGCAAAGAGAACCAGAATTCCCTTGGAAGCTATAATGGACAATGAGGGCCAGGTCGAAGGGGTGTCCACTATTTTGGCCATGTTGTACCACTTAGCCCGTCAGTGTTCCCAAAAGTTAGGCTTAGTCCACCGGGGTGTAACTTGCGATGGCTGTGGCCAGTCTCCTATTGTGGGGTTTCGCTATCATTGTGCTGATTGTGTGGATGTTGATCTATGTCAGTACTGCGTTTCGCTCAAAAAACATCCCTGGCATCACGTACTGATAAAGATCAAGCTTCCAGCACCCTTTTCGGCCTCGCCAAATTGGCTGTGTGAAAGTTGGTTTATTTGCGATAATCAGGGAATGGGTGTCCAGAACCTTTCCATTTCGGATCAATGTCTTGGCCAAATATGTCTGCAAACCCAGCTTGAACCACATGCTGTGAAACAGTACTGGAATCGGTTTGTGGTGCTGGTGGATATTGACTCTGGAAGATCCCGCTGTCTACCTCACAAGAGGTACAGCATTTCGGCAGAAAAGCTCATCCTGACTTTGATGGTCGAGAAAAACTCGCTTTGCAAGGAGGGGTTTTTAAGACTGTATGATCCACGAAATACAGAAAAAGTCACTTTTCAGAATTTTGTCAAAGCTGAAAAGCTCCTGTCCGTATCCTATCCCAAAAACGACATGTTGTTTGCTTTTTTGTTTTTGAGCCAGGACAGTTCTGAAGACAAGAAGCGAGGAGTGATCGAGCCAAACTATGGGTGCAAACTTGTAATGTCAGTAATGATTGAACTTCTGCTGCAAGAATCCTGGTGGAAACCCGATATCACCGATGATCCTAGTGGAGCTTTCACTGCTGCTGATGTTCTGGATAAACAAGGTCCTCTTTCGGCTTTTTTCTCTGAAGAATCTGAAGAATACGATGTGCATCCGGTTGCTCAAGCCATGGGAAGCAAATCAAGGTTCTTCAATACCAAGAGTCTTTCACCAGCAGTTGTAGATCTACTACCTGAGCCATTGGATGCACTCCCTGGTCAATACACAATGATTGATGCATTAACACAAAAGGTAGGAGGTCGGGATAATCTCATTGACCTTTTGAACAGTCTCCACAAATGGGTTTTTTTCGTTATTTCTGAATTGCTCAAAAACCTGGCCAAGTATTCCTCTAAACAATATGGGGACTTTCGTTGTGGATATGATTCGAGGCGCCGGTTTGAACCGACTCCACAGCCATGGTCATTAGAATTGATTGATGAGTATCTGAACAATGAAACAATCATTACAACTACCACCCGAATTGCCTACATCATTCGTTCTTTCAAGTCGTGAGAATTACGAGAAGCAAGTAGTTTTATTTATTATTTTTGAAACAGAAGGACAAGAGTAATTAAATGTAGAAAGAACTTACCAGTTGTCCCATCCATCATCGCCATCCTCGCCATCATCGTCAGCCAAAATGTTATTTTTTTTCTTGTTTTTCTGCAAAGGTTTGATAGTGGTCACAACCTCACCATCAGAACCGTCGCTCCAGTCGTCCAGTCCCCACCCAGAACTCTCTTCCACTTGTGGTTCAGCAGTCTGGACCCGGATAGGCTCTCTTGAAATTGCTTTTGCTTTGGATTTGAGGTCAAGAGGACCCTTGGTGGATCTCTTCAGATTAAGAGATTTGATGTCTGATTCAAGTTCAAATGCTGGTGAATTTGCTTTTGAGATGCTGGAAATCTCTCCTTGAGCAAGTGTTTCTTGTGGGCCTTGTCTATCTGAATTAAATGACCATGACCATGAGGACAAGGACCATGAAGACTGTTTCTCAGACTGCTTTTGTTCGTGCTCCTGCTTTTTAGCAGCAATGAGTACCTTTGCAGATTGGGGTTCACTTTCAAGCTCTGTATCAGGCGAAAGAGTGACACTATGATCCTGTACCCTCTCCATGAATTCGCTCAATGTTAGTTTACTTTGGGTCCTGATGCCACTGTCTTTATCAATGAGGCCAGGCAAAATGGCTGGAATTACCCTAGCGACAATGTCATTAACTCCAAAAATGTCCATATTTGAAGCCAGGGAAAGCAAAGCGGCATTTCGAGTGTGTACAAATGGGTCTTTCAAGGCTCGGCCTAAAGCTGTGACCAAAACTCCAGAGGCTGTCGAGTTATTGAGGTAGTAAGCAACTTTGTCAAGGCAGATGGTTGTGTTAGTTCTAATTCCAGGCTCTCTGTCGTTGTGGGTTTTGGCCAGATATCTCAGCAGATCGTTGTTTGTTAATCGCGAAGAGAGCTTGGGGACGAGGTAAAGAACTGCTTTCACTGTGGCTTCTCTAACTTGAGGAGCGGTATCGGAGAATCCTGTAATGAAATGGGGAAATATTTGGTCTGAGACTACTTTTTCAGAGGCATGTTCAATATAAACGGGCATGGCCTCTAAAAGAGTCATTCTAATTTGGCGGTCTGTGGCTGCAAACATTGATGCAACCATGGGCACAATCTGGGCAGCAATCTGAGCAGAGTTAAGACACTCGGCCAGTGAAAATACTCCAGCCAACAGTTGCGGTTTATCAACAGACTCGGATAGCGTCACTTGAGAGGTATTAGTGGGAACTGTTAGTGATTTAGTAAGTTCTGGGATGATCACTGAAGCCGTATATGTAGATGGAAACAAGTTTTTGGATCTGATAAACACGTCAATAATTCGGCGTTTCAAATGGGGATCATGAGCAATATGGATTTGCTTCACTTGTTGGCTAGCCCAGACCATTTCCGACTCAGGCATCACCGCAAAGATATCGTCAATAGTTGCGCGGCTATTAGGTGAATGGCTTTGAAGCTTTCTGATCCAAGTTGTTGTTTCCGGAGGTAATGTCACCTGGTAGTTTTGATAAAGAGCTGTCAACAACTGGCCGAACTGCCAAGAATCGCAAGCCTCCATTGCCCGTTTGGATTGCACAACCTGCCACCCTTGCCGCTGTGCCTCCGGTGGCATCAAGCTCGAAGCTGTTGGCAACATGGACGCATAGCTACAAATATGGGACTGGGCATCATTAAAGCCAGTCACTAACTCAAGACCCCCAACTCTCCACTCGCCTTTAGCGTTGATGAAAATCGAGTGAAGACCAATATTACCATGAGCAGACCTACCCTCGACATTGATTTGTTTAAATGTCTCGGTCACAAAATATAGACCCCAGGCCAATAGCTCAGGAGAAACCGTGCCCAAGTCAGCTGAAAGCAGAGGGGTTACTTTTTCAGTAGCAATGTAGACTGTCGACTCAGACTCTACTGTTTCCAGAACTTTGAGAATCCCTGGAAACCGCAGTGTCTTGAGAGAGCGCGCCATACGCTGTGCCAGCACTAGTCTGCCTCTATTGAATGGTGCTGTGTTGTCAAATTCAAAGACTGTGCATTGTCCTCCAGCTTTGAGGCGGGCGTCATAGAGATTCCATATACCTGATGTGGATTCGGCAGTTTCTCTGCGATCTCCCAAAACAAAGGGAAGTTTGGATCCATAGGAAGACACGGTCTCTATGGCTTTGGTTAAAAAGTCCATCGTAAAGATTAACTTTTAGATCAAGAAAATCATAATCAAATTAAACAGTCAATAAAATTAAAAAAAACTGCCTGAGATATATGAAATCTAACTAGGTGAATTGAATGGGCCGAATGGAAACGGATCGGTTACTACAAGCGGTCAAGAAAAGAGAAAATCGCACTAAAAACTGATGAATAACCGCCAAAACTAAAAATGAACTGAAATATCGAAAATAAATATCAAATTAATATATTTAACATTCATCTAATTGAACATGCTAATTGGTATCAGTAAATACCTGGACAGCCTGTCGGAATTTGTCCTGAACAACTCGACAAGCATCCATCAGATCATCAAGACCCTTACTGAGGGCCTCGATAGCTGTTATTTTGCCATACGTTTGAATTCGAAGGTTGAGCTTGGCTTCTGAAGGATGGGGGATTGAGTAACCACAAAACTCAACCTCTGGGTTTTTCATGATGATGTATTGTAAGGCGTTTCCAATAGTGTGATCTTCCTCAGAAAATTGGAAGGAAAGAGCAGTTTGATCGGCTGAACCACCAGGTAAAATAGTAAACTTTGACTTTAACCATTCCTGGTTGAAGGCTTCAGCTTTATTAGCTAGCTCTTCCTTTCTCTTTGCTTTTTCCAGAGCTTGCTGTTCTTCCTCAGTGAGCTGGTGCGACAAGTCGCCGCTCATCGACACATCTCCATCATTGTCGGTCATGATTTGAAAAAAAAAATTAAGCTTTTGGTCTCAAGATGCATAAATAAATATAAGCTTGGTGATTTTTAGTCTATTAGTTTTGATGCTCTAGTATCTGTATTCTGCCATACCATTTGTTTCTTGTCTTTCATTATCCCAATGCATTTCCGGCTTTTCCCAATGCATTTCAGGCTTCTTGTTGGGTTCCGATACTTGTCTGTTGTATAAAACTCTTCCCTATTTTGCTTTCTCTGTTCTCACTGCCTTTTGTCTTCCCTCATTTCTCTACCCCACACCGAACTCAATGCACCCCACCAACGTGAATTTGGACTGGCTTTAGACCTTTCTTCCTATTGTGATGGAACCCTCCAATACATTCACAGAGCCTCCGAGGCTAATGGCCCAGGAGAGAAGCCAATTGGACTTTGACCCCAAACAGATCTCTTACTTCTTAGATGGCTCTAGGGAGAAGACTGAGCTGCAGAGTAAACTGATGCTTGATTTTGAAAGAGACCCATTTTTCAACAATAGGAATGAGTACGATGCCAGTTTCGAAGAGAAACGGAAATTGTCTGTTCAGCAGATTTTCAGATTGAAAAGCTACCTCAGTTGCGAATCAGATGAGTTGATTTTTCAAAGGCTGAACTACCTTAGCATAATAAATTTGGGAACCCTTAGTAGACTAGAAGGCCACTACCCTTTATTCTACCATACCATTCGTGTAAATGGTACTGACAATCAATTCAGACATTGGCTGCAACAAGGGGCTCTTGATTTTTCCGGAATGTTTGGTTCTTTTGCCATGACTGAGCTTGGCCATGGTTCTAATGTGCACAAGCTCGAAACAACAGCAACATTTGACCCAAGTAATGACGAATTTGTGGTCAATACGCCCCATGTAAGTGCCACTAAGTGGGGGGTTGGAGGTGCCGCTCATACGTCGACCCACACTATTTGTTTCGCTCGACTGATAGTTAATGGGCAGGACTATGGTGTGAAGAGTTTTGTGGTTCCTCTCAGAAATCTCCATGACCATTCGCTGAGACCAGGGGTTGCTTTGGGGGATATTGGTAAGAAGATGGGTCTGGATGAAGTGGACAATGGGTGGATTCAATTCACTAATGTCCGCATCCCACGTCTCAACATGCTGATGAAGTACACTAAGGTCGACTCAAAAGGAAATGTTGAACAATCGGCTTTAACCCAGCTAACTCGTGTCCCGCTACTTGCTGGCCGGGTTCAAATGATAGCTGACTCTCATCATATCTCTAAAAAGTTCTTAACAATTGCTATTCGATATGCTACAGTACGAAGGCAGTTCTCCAGCATTCCGGAAGAGCCTGAAACTAGACTGATCGACTATCTCTATCACCAGAGACGCTTGTTCCCTTTGCTTGCTTACTCTTATGCCATGAAACCAGTTAGCGATGATATTAAAGAAAAATATTTCTCTTTGGCTAACGAATTGGGGTCGATTCAAGATGAGACCGACAGCATGCTCTCTGAGCTGAAGGAGCTTTTTGTTCTCTCTGCGGGACTCAAAGCCATCACTTCTTGGGCATGTGCTGATATAATTGACCAGTGTCGGCAAGCTTGTGGAGGACAGGGTTACTCTGCCTATAATGGCTTTGGCCCTGCATTCAAGGACTGGGTTGTCCAATGTACCTCAGGGGAGGACAACACCATTTTGATGCTATCTGCTGGTCGTGCTCTGTTGTTGGCTAACTTGGCTTATCGCAAGGGAGGAAAATTAAGCAACACAATGTCTTATTTGGCAAGATCAGAAGAATTGGCTAGGAGCCGGCTGGATAAACGTGATCTAAATGATCCCGAAGTACTGGTAGAAGCTTGGGAGGTGATTGCTTCAGCTGTTATTAATGAGGTTACTGACAGCTATGAAAATGGGATTTCGGTTGGACTTTCTCCTGATGAGGCCTTTGACGAAACAGCTGAGCTAAGGTTTCGTGCAGCTCGGGTTCATACCCTATTGCAGCTGATTTCGGCATTTTATGGGAGAGTGAATATGGCTGATTTGTCTGTGAAGCCCTATCTACTGCTATTGGCTAATCTATTTTCCTTATGGTCAATTGAGAAAGACGCTTCTCTTGTGCTTGGCTCTAAGTGGATGAAAGGATCTGATTTGTCTCGAGTTAATTTTTTGGTGAACGACTATTGCAAAAAAATCAGAAAGAATGTTATTGGGTATACTGATGCTTTCAATCTTTCTGACTTTTATATTAATGCACCTATTGGTCGATATGATGGTGATACGTATCGTCACACTTTTGAAAAGGTGCAGACTCACTATCCTCCTGGAAAACTTCCAGATTATTTTGACAAAGTGGTCAAACCGTTTCTCCATCGTGAGGAAATTCCTGATGTTCCTCTCAAAGATGAGTGACACCAACTGTGAACCCTTTTTACAGCGATTTACTCTTTTTTACAACGACTAACACAAGCATTGACTATTTTAAGTTGTTTAATCAATTTTATCCATTTCATTCTATCAGTTTCAATTATCTATTTCAATTATCGATTTCAATTATCGATTTCAATTATCGATTTCAATTATCGATTTCAATTTATCGATTTCAATTTATCGATTTCAATTTATCGATTTCAACTGCCAGCCAATTTAACATTAGCCTTGCTGCATGACCTTGGGTTATCTCTTGATAAACAAAGTTAAAGCTTGGCATTGTAATTCACCACAGCCCCTTGACCTTAAATAAATTAACTGGAAAATTAACTGGAGAATTAACGTAATATCGTCAACTGCAAATGGGCCTCGCTAAGTTGGTAAACAAGGTCGCTGGCCACCCTGAATCGTATGAAAAGAAATCCGATTATAAATTCGGTAGAACTCTGGGAGCAGGAACCTTTGGTGTTGTGCGTTATGCTAAACAAGTTTCAACTGGGAAAGAGGTAGCAGTGAAAATCATCATCAAGAAAAATCTCAAAGGAAACGAACAGGTAGTAATTGATGAACTCAATTTGCTTCAAGAGTGTGATCATCCTCACATTGTCAAATTCTATGACTGGTTTGAATCCAAAGAAAAGTTCTATATTGTGACTCAATTGGCAACAGGTGGTGAGCTTTTCGATCGAATTTGCGATTATGGCAAGTTCACTGAAAAGGATGCTCTGAGTTGTATCAAAAATGTTTTAGATGCTGTTTCCTATCTCCATGATAAGGATATTGTTCATCGTGATCTCAAACCTGAAAATCTACTGTTTGTTACTTCAGATCCCCATTCTCCATTGGTGTTGACTGACTTTGGTATTGCCAAGCATCTCAAAACACCTGATGAAGTGCTTCACTCTATGGCAGGCTCTTTCGGTTATGCTGCACCTGAAGTTCTTGAGGGAGTGGGTCATGGCAAACCTTGTGATATTTGGTCTTTGGGTGTCATCACTTTTACTGTTTTATCTGGTTACTCTCCTTTCCGCTCTGAGACTATTAGGGAATTCTTGGAAGAGGTTCGAAGTCCCAATGCTATTATTTTCCATCGAAAGTACTGGTCAGATGTTTCGGACGATGCTAAAGACTTTATTCTGGCTTGTTTAACCCTAGACCCTCTTCAACGACCCACTTCTAAGGAACTTCTTAAACACAAGTGGATCCTGGGTGAATCTTCAAAGAACGTCGACCTTCTCCCGTCTATCCGAACTGGTTTCAATGCCCGAAGCAAATTAAGAAAGGCTATCGAAGCAGTACGGCTACATAATAGGATCAAATCTCTCAACATGGTGGATTCTGATGATGAGGACTCAGAGTCAATACCGTCAATTGACTCCTTGTCGGTTGATTCCAGCTCCTCGAATGATCTATCTAAAATCAACTCGAAAGCCGACATTTTCCGAGAAGTGGTGATGGCTGCTGCTAGAAACAAAGAATTAATTGAGGAGGAAGATGAACAAAACGAGAAGCAATAGCCTTGGAATCAAGGTATGGCATTGAGTTCACCCAACTTCCTGACTTACGAGGACACTTAAGAGATTCATGCATTTACGCTTATATATTCAGTATTGTTGAAATTTTAAAACATCCTAGTTCCTTGTGTCTCATGTTTCTTGGTGATTGCATACTTTTGTTGAATTTTCGCTTTCATTTTTGCCTTCAGACCCCAAGGTTAGGTCGATTTTTCCTGTATTTTTCCAGATCCTCGTTGACAGCAACTCCCAAAACGAATTGTCCACTCTCATCCGTCACTACAGAAAACGGCTCTCCGTTGGCAAAAAAAACTTCAAGCTCTTCCAAAGGAGTGCTGGGTGTGATCCTCTGGAATGGCCGCTTCTGAGTACTTTTGGTAAACTTATGGTAGACAGAAGCAACGAGAGCTTCCCCATCCAATGACTTGCGATTGGGTTGCTCGATAAGCTGGTCAGCTGTGAGATAACCGAGAAGGGCACGGTTTTTAGAACTGATCACTGGTAAGTATGAGTATGATCGTTCGTATGACAGCTCCAGAGCTCGGCTAAGTGAAGTCTGCGGGGTCACAGAAAAGGCTGGGGGAAGATCTAAGTCTTCAACTGTAGCCTATGTTAGTATTCCTTCAAGAATTTGATGAAATCTCCTATCAATAAACACTCACTCCCCTATAATTGTGGTTGGACATGAATTTGGAATTGATGGGTGACGAATAAGGTTCTTTTCAGAGAGTGTGACTATGTTATAGGTAAAGTGGATAAGCGGTCAAAGTAGACTGTGTTGTCTTTTATAGTATCGATGGTATATACTGGTTGAAAATATCCCATTGAGTGGTGTATATGATTGTTAGAGATCACAATTATTCGGTACATTATTATAAAGATCGGTCCATATATACATCAGATTTACCTTACCTAACCTCAGTGGCATTAGACCTGTAAAAAAATCAGTACATCAGCCCAAATACGTAGACATTCAAAAAATTACAAAGAAAAACATAATGGAAGACAAGGATTTTTTTCAGAAACAAAAAATGCCTCCACTACCACTAGTTTCAAGATTTCTTAGTTCTTAAATGTATATATGCAGAATATTTTTTTTTGCAACCGAAGCCTCTGTAGCGCAATGGTTAACGCGTTGGACTTCTAATCCAAAGATTGCGGGTTCGAGTCCCGCCTGAGGTTCTACCCCTTAGTTTCTTTTTTTGAAAATTCTTCACTTAAACTTTTTACCATTTCAATATAAAATTCAAACGTTCAACCTAAACCTTATACGACCTGAAAAACCAAATCAATTGTCTCTGACTCACATTAAATCAATTATCAATGTCTTCTTTTGGTACTCTTTTTAAAGTCACCACCTATGGCGAGTCACATTGCAAGTCTGTCGGATGTATCGTCGACGGAGTCCCCCCTGGAATGGAGCTAGATGAAACCGATATCCAACCTCAATTAACTCGACGAAGACCAGGACAAAGTGCTCTTACTACACCTCGAAATGAGAAAGATGCTGTTCAGATCCAAAGTGGAACAGAATACGGAAAAACTCTAGGTACTCCAATTGGAATGGTAGTCATGAATAAGGACCACCGACCTCATGACTATTCTGAGACTGATCTCTACCCTCGGCCCTCGCATGCTGACTTCACTTACCTGGAGAAGTATGGCATCAAGGCCGCATCGGGCGGAGGACGTTCTTCAGCCCGAGAAACTATCGGCAGAGTAGCCGCTGGTGCTATTGCTGAAAAGTACCTGAAAGCTGTCAATGATGTAGAGATCATTGCATTTGTTTCACAGGTCGGAAATATCTCAATGGATCGTCAACCAGATAATGAAAATTGGGTCCAGCTACTAGAAAACATCACCAGAGAGGGTGTCGATCAAAGTGGACCAATGCGATGTCCCGATCTAGATCTTGCCGACAAGATGAAAAAGATGGTTGAGGAACATCGGGATTCGAAAGATTCTGTTGGAGGAGTGGTCACCTGTGTTATCCGAAATGTACCAGTGGGTCTAGGTGAACCTGCTTTCGATAAGCTGGAAGCTATGCTTGCTCATGCAATGATGTCCATCCCTGCCACAAAGGGTTTTGAATTTGGATCAGGTTTCTATGGAGCGACCATGTCTGGTTCAAGCCACAATGACATGTTCTACAAGGATGTCAGCAGCGGACGTTTCCGAACACGAACTAATTATTCTGGAGGTGTCCAGGGAGGAATCTCCAACGGAGAAAACATCTATTTCAGTGTAGCTTTCAAGCCCCCTGCCACTATTTCGCAGGAGCAGTCTACTGCAACATATGACGGAAAAGATGGAATTTTGGCTGCAAGAGGTCGACATGACCCCAATGTTGTTCCCCGAGCTATTCCCATCGTAGAGGCAATGGCTGCACTTGTGATTGCCGATGCCAATCTTATCCAGGAATCTCGTCGTTCAGCTCGAGATCTATTTAACTAGTTGGTATCTCATATGCATCAAATATATCGAAAAAACAAAAAACAATGCAAAATCTTTTCAACGAATAGTAGTAGTAGTAATATCTTCCTCCTTCCCTCGATTATGGCTGGTTCGTTTTGGTTCGTGGAGAATCAGAATAGTACATGTAGCGACCAGTAGGAGTGAAGCTCTGATTGACTGATAGTCGGCTTAGGTTGGCAGCTCCCAAAGAGCTCTGTTTTGGTATCAGAGGAGAAGAGTTTATACCAGATGAGTTTGCAAGGGAAGTGTTAGAGAAACTGAAAGAGTTTCCTAGAGGAGATCTAGATCTTGAGATGGGATCCGACGAAACATCCAAAAAGCTATTGTTAATTTTAGAAGGACTCCGCGAAACGGTAGAGGGAACGTCTGATCCTTCACTGTAGACAGTCACATTACCGAGAGATAACCCACTTGCTGAAGTATTTCCAACAATAATGGATGAATTAGGGCTGGTTCGTTCATGAATAGCAGGTGAACCCAAAGAATTTCGACGGAAATAAGATGAACTGCTTTTAGCGAATGACTTTGACCCCGGAGAATTTCGAGAGAACCGAGGAGGTGTCAGATCCGCAGATTTTGAAATTTTGGCTAGATCCTCAATTGGAGGAAGACCCATCAATCTACGTTGATTTGGGGTCAAAGGAAGATCTTTGAACTTTTCAGCTGGTTTAATCATCTTAACAAAGGCAGTAGCAATGTTCAGCGCAAAAAGAAGCTGTAAGGCGATCTGACCATATTTCATATAAACAATCAAATCAGGAAAATGATGTTTGATGTCGATATCAAATCGCTTCAATACCTGCTCAATCAAAGACCGGAATACAAGAAAAGCCATCCAGACAAGAAAATTCACCACTATTCTCTTGGTGAGCAACTCTGAGGGCAGTTGTCTTCTTTGTTTTATCTGCTCAACACTGGGATGTGTCCAATTCCCGGTGGGTGTTTGTGGAGTCTGTAGGGTCTGTGGAGTCTGTAGAGTCTGTGGAGTCCGTGAAGCCTGAGGGGTTTCAGGGGCTTGAAGGCCATGTGGTACCTCATCAGGTGTCCGTTTAGATTGACCAGGTGAAGCTTTCTGTTCCAAAGATCTCATTGATGAGCTTCCCAGTCCAACAATGCTTCTATCAGATAGGTCTCTAAAACTTCGAGACAAGGAGTTGGAAGAAGTATTAGGAGAGGCTGGGCTGCTTTTAGCTCCAAAGAATGAATTTCGACTCGGGGTTTGATCTCTTGACAACGAGTTACGCCTTGAATTCAAAGACTTCTGGCTTTGCTGCGACCAGGATATTTCAGCTGAGGTACCCGCATCATACAACTTCTGCGCAAAAGGCGATTGCGTGAAGGACATTAGTGCGAACGATTGGTGCTTCAGTTTCAAACAAATTCAGAATTTAAAAAATAGGGTTTGGGATTAATCGGTTGTCAAGACTACCATATCTCAAAATTGTTCATTGTCGTTCAATATTACAATAAGTTAGTTAATGTATCAATCCGTTAAATATATAATCAAGAAGCAAAGGGATAATCAATGTAGCCCTCAGAGCTGTCGGTATAGAAAGTAGTTCGATCGTAATCATTCAACTTCAGATCCTTTTCTAGTCGAACAGTCAAGTCAGGGTTAGCAATGTAGTGACGACCAAAAGCAATCAATGTTCTATCATCTCGCTCAGCATCATCGATGGCTCTCTGCCTAGTGTAACCTCCAGCAAGAATCACTGGCCCCTTCCAAATCTTGAGAAAATAGTCATTCGTCTCCCAATTGGAAATCTCTGCAACATCAGAACTACCACTGGCTCGAGGCTCGACCAAATGAATGTATGCAAGAGGCGCCCCATTGTCAGCTCTGTTTTGCAATTGAGTAATCAAATATTCAAATTGAGGACGGGTGTGTTCTTCATCAACCTCGATGTCCTGAAATGTGGTCCATGGTGATAATCGAATTCCAACCTTTTCGGACCCAATGGCTTGCGAAATAGCATCAACCACCTGCAGAGAAAATCTGGCTCGATTTTCGATACTTCCACCATACTCATCGGTTCGCTTATTAGTGTTGAGTCTCAGAAAAGTATCTAGCAAATAACCGTTTGCATTGTGGATTTCAACACCATTGGCTCCGGCTTCAATAGCATTCTTGGCAGCTTGAACATAATGTTCGACTTTCTTTTGAATTTCCTCAACAGTAATTGCTCTAATATGTTTTTGACCCTCCTCGTCGCCCTTCTGAGCAATGGCAGATGGTCCCAGCAAGGGATAATCACCAAGCTGTTGTAGGTGTTTGTAATTTGCAACACGACCTATATCCCACAGTTGAATAAAAAACTTTCCTCCCTTATCGTGAACTCTTGAGATCACCTTCTTCCAACCTTCGATCTGATCTGAAGTCCAAAGTCCAGGTACAGTGTCTAATGGTCCAAGAGGCACAGCCGACGAACCTGGAGCAATGTAAGTGGCTTTAGAGATGAGAAGACCTTTGTTTGTAGCACGCTGGCCATAGTACTCTACTGCGAGGCTACTAGGAACGAAGCCATGATTAGCTCTCAAACGGGTCAATGGAGCCAAAACCACTCGGTTTTGTAATTCGGTAGAACCGACTTTGATAGGTGAAAAGAGATTATGGCCTTTAGTCATTGAGATGTTAGTGTGTGATTCTTTTATAGTTCTAATATGAAAAACTACATTGAAATTTCTCTTGATATTTATGCCCTGAAAATAACATTAAACTGTATCGACAATTACTAATATGTTGATGACATCATTTATTAGGTTTCCATCATCAAGGTCATGACTTGAAATAAATTTCGCTGATCCATTCAATTACAAACCTCAAGAGGTTTTCAAAGCAACTCAAATCTTATTGGATGGATGTTGACAGATCTCCTACAATGAATTACTGATGTTAGATATTACATTGGACAGATAATGTAATGATTGAAGGATGTTCTCTTATCAGCATTCAATAACCATCCATACCAAATATTCAACTATCTCATTAGTTTCAACAGTAACCAAGTTTTAGAAAAGGGTGGAAAAGATGGAGTTTATGAAACTAGACTGAAACGGAAACACTTCTGGGTGAATCATACTTGTTATGGTGCAAAATTTCCAAAATCTAAAAGGCTGAAAACGGGTAAATATTCGATTTAGATCAGAGATCAAGAACTGATCTCAGGAGTTAGGAGGTTACTTTAATTTTAAATTTCAACATTAGACAGGATATCTGCAAACTGTTGAATAAACTACCCAAACAAGGTTGGATAGACCATACAATTTGTAACAAAATTCAAACTTTATGAACATCATAGTTTCAACATGGAATTTATCACTGTTGTTAACTGGTAAGGAACAGAGGTCATTCAACAAGTAAAGTAAAAACCATACTGGTATATGTGTTGATTTTTAAAACTCCTTTCAACTTATTCAACATTTAATTGTTATTTTTGTCTGTAAATATGTGTATGCGTCTTGGATAATGACTGCAAGAATTTCCAAGAAAGACTATACTTGCCAGCAGTATTACTGCATCACAATAACGTACTATGGCCAGACATGTTTTTGAACGGGATATACGGGAATTTACTATTTTGAGACATTTATTTGAGAAATGTAAAGTAAGAAAATCACGCGCTTTTCACAGCCGATTAATAATGCATTTATTTCTATATAAATCTCTCATCTTGTGTCATGAATTGCAGGAATTGACCAGATCAAGTCTAACATCGAAATGACCAAGTCCCAAAACATTTTTTCCCCTATCAAAATCGGTAAAACTGAACTTCAAAACCGGGTAGTTTTGGCTCCATTAACTCGTTGTAGAGCTGATCCTGGATTCGTTCCAAGCAGCCTCGCAGTAGAGTACTATGGCCAGCGTGCTACAAACAAAGGCCTTCTCATCTCTGAAGCTACTTACATTGCTCCAGGTTCGTCATCCGTTCCCCTCGGACCTGAAGGAACTGTTCCTGGTCTTTGGACTCGAGATCAGATCAATGGATGGAAGAAGGTGATTTCCAGAGTTCATGAAAATGGTGGAAAGTTTTTTATTCAATTGTGGGATATAGGTCGTGTTGCAAATTACAAACACCTACAACAGCTTGGTGATTATCCCTTGCTGGGACCATCTGCCATTGCTCAGAAGGGCGACGAGGAGGGTCAAAAACATATTAGAGCAATTACTGTTGAGGAAATTCAAAAGAAAGTCGAACATTATGTTCAAGCTGCCAAGAATGCTATTGAAGCCGGAGCCGATGGTGTTGAAATCCACAACGCAAACGGTTATTTGCTAGATACTTTTCTGAGACTCAACACTAATAAGCGAACCGATGAGTATGGTGGAAGTATCGAAAATCGAGCCAGATTTTCTCTGCAGGTGGTTGATGCTATTTCGCAAGCCATTGGGTCCGACAAGGTTGGAATTCGATTATCACCATGGACTACATTTCAGGACATCGAGGTTGACGAAGAACACACCCGTCCTCAATTTGAATATTTGATTACTCAACTGCAGAATAGAGCTGACAATGGGGCGCCTCTTGCATACATTCATTTGGTTGAGCCTCGAGCCAGTGGCATTTTTGATGTTACTGAGATTTCCAATTGGGAGACGAATGACTACTTTCTCAAGATTTGGAAGGGGCCAGTGATTCTTGCTGGAGGTTACACTAGGCAGAGAGCCATCGATGATGCTGAGCGAGATAATAGAACATTGATTGCTTTTGGTCGTCGCTACATTGCTAACCCTGACTTGACTGTTCGACTAGAAAAGGATCTGAAGTTGAATGATTATGATCGAACTACTTTCTACATCACTGGCCCTCATGGTTACATTGATTATCCTTTTGCTTCTTGATATGATAGGATTAGTTAGTATAGGAAAAAAAAAACTGTGCTTGACTCATTTTGGCTTATTTCACTATTTTCTTACTTGCAACACTTGATCTTTACCACTAGTGCCTAGTTATCCTCAAATCTTTCAAAAATTGCACCACTGTAGTTATTGACACAGTAAAATCTATACATTTATAAGCTAGTTGGGAGGTAGCTCGCCAATAATGATAATTCAACAAAATTGCTCTGATACGAGATTTGCACTCCCTTCTGATTTGTGATGGTTGCCAAGTAAAGTTATTACTTGGATCAATATTTAAGTCTTGGCTGATTCAACCTTAACCTCCGAATTTTTCAAAACTAAAATGGAAGAAAATCTACACTTCAATGAACGATCCTACAAAATCTCCGAATGTTCACCAAACAATCCACCATACGATTTGTTGTTGTTAGCTGATGAGACAAAAGAGGCAATTGACAAATACATTTTCAAATGTCATACCTTTCTAGTTTCTGAAAATGACAGTAATGTAGGAGTTTTCGCATTATATCCTGTCTCCTCAGACGAATTGGAGTTGAAAAATATTGCGGTGGTTGAGCATTATCGAGGCAAAGGATTGGGGTCTTTGCTAATCAAACATATCAAAGACTTGGCAAAAAATAAAGCCTATTCCACTCTTAGTGTGGGCACATCTGATACTGGATATGACCAATTGAGATTTTATGAAGCTAACGGTTTTATCAGAAGCGGACTCCGTAAGAACTTTTTCATCGATAACTACAAAGATCCCATATTTGAGAATGGCAAACAGATGATTGACATGGTCATACTCAGTTACTCATTGTAGTCAATTCGAAAATACAACTAATGTGCAGACTATTTAGGCGAATGGTACATTAAACCCCTCTTACTTCCTTGAATCGAGTTCAACAGATAGCTATCCCCACTTGCGATATCAGGAAACAAACTGAAATCTACTCTATTTTGAGTTTAAGCGCTGTCCTGATCACCCCGTCAGTTCCTCAAGATATTCAGTAATAGCCGCCCCTTGAAGAATCCCCGCATTAATACTTTAAGATATTTAAGGTTTTTCCCTCGAAACCTCGTGCGGCTATTCTTCAAAAGTCCAATAATTGATTTATTGATTAATGAACTAGAGATGTACTGAAAAGATCAAGATTTTTCCAGTAGAACACAAAATACATGTTGTTATTTGTGACTAGATTAAAAAAATAGTTGAATTAGGTCTCCAGCAGTGTTTAGACAGTGCAAAACACCATTTTATCATTTATAAAGAGTGCATAAAAAACTCCACTAAAATGGATTAAAGTAGATGGATATGCATTAAAAAGTATTGAAATGGGGAAACGGTTCATTGTTAGGGAATAGTGATATCTAAGATATGCAAGTTCAGGGCCGATGGATACTGTGGTGAGACAACCTATAAGTACAGAGGTATCTCCACAGGTTCAATCATCACAAATTCATACCTACTCAATACTGGCCAAGACTGAACATTCAATTCACAAATAAACATGACCGAAAAAACCTCGGACGTAATAATTGATACTCAAGAATCAATTCATGATGTCGAAAATCAAAAAATGACAAAAGTAACGGAAAAGGATCTGTTTCCCCATATCGATCGAAAACAGGTTTTGAAGAAACAGGATCTTCATATCATACCTGTCATATCTGTTCTTTACCTACTTGCTTTTCTGGATCGAGGCAATATAGGAAATGCCAATATTGAGGGCCTTTCTGAAGACCTCGGTCTTACTGGTTCTCAGTATAACCTCTGCCTAACAGTTTTTTATTTTACCTACTCTGCTTTTGAGGTCCCATCTAACATGCTTCTCAAAAAATTGCGACCCTCTATTTGGCTTCCTTCTATTATGGTAGCATGGGGTGTGGTCATGACTTTAATGGGAATTGTACAGAATTATCACGGATTGCTAATTTGCCGTATCTTTCTAGGTGTCACTGAAGCTGGATTGTACCCTGGTGTTGGTTACTACCTTACTATGTGGTACTGTCGAGCAGAAATTCAATTTCGACAGGCCATGTTTTTTTCAGCAGCATCTATTGCAGGTGCTTTTTCAGGGCTGCTTGCGTTTGCAATTTCCAAAATGGACGGCACTGCAGGTTTAGAAGGTTGGCGATGGATTTTCATCTTGGAAGGAATTGCTACTGTTGTAGTAGCAACAATTGCTTTTTTCCTGTTCCAAGATTTTCCTGAAACTGCAAAATTTATCACTGAAGAAGAACGAGAATTTATCCTTTGGCGAATCAAGTATGATGGAAATGATGCTTTTGACGGTAGAGATTTGGTGGCTCAAAATGATGACCAAGACTGGAAATATGTTAAAGCTGCCTTTCTTGACATCCAAGTTTACTTTCATCTACTCGTTTATCTGGGAGTTGTCATTCCTCTCACGGGTGTCTCTCTGTTTTTACCAACAATTGTCAAAAATTTAGGCTACACCTCTTCCAAGGCTCAGCTTATGACTGTCCCCATCTATATTGTCGCAGCAATTGCTTCCGTTGTTCAAGCCTACTTCTCTGACAAGGTTGGTAAGCGATCACCTTTCATGATCTTCAATTTCTTCCTCATGTTGCTCGGTTACTTACTGGCTTTCAACTTATCAGAAAAGAAACCCACTGCTGTGTATGTGGGTTGTTACTTTGTCGCACTTGGACTTTACCCTGGATTTCCAGCTTCAGTCTCCTGGCTGGCGAATAATGTTGCTGGTAGCTACAAGAGAGCAATCGCTATGGCAATCCAAATTGGTATTGGCAACTTGGGAGCCGCTATCGCTCCAAACATCTACCGAAAACAAGATGCTCCTGGATTCAAACTTGGACACGGAATGGAAATTATGTTCATTTGTATTGGCCTGTTGGCTATCTTTACAATCAATATTGGGTACCACTTCATTAATAAACGAAAAGTTAAGGAGATCCAGAGTGGAAAATATAATGACTACTCTTCACAACAGCTCTCTGAGATGGGTGACAGATCACCTTACTTCCAATACAAACAGTGATCTTTCATATTTATTTAGTACTAGTTTAATCAGTAGATTTTATATTATGCAACTGTGAATCAATCTTTTATTGTTTCTCAAATCTTCTCCAGTTCTTCATCAATAACTGAGTCCACGTAAAGTGCTCTTTCCGGGCTGAAAACTACTCCCATTTGATCCTCAACAGCTTCTCGAAGTTGGCGCCTTGTCATGGTATCTAAATTGGCGGTTTGTAAGGTCTCCCTTACAGCTTGAACAACGGCCCATTTTTGGGCTTCATCCAAATCAGCACTGAGTGCTTCACCTTGAGAACGGGTTCGTTCATGACCCAAATAAAGTGACGAGCGTTTTGCATCACTCATCATGCTTACGGGCCGTGAACCTCCCCTAAAGTTTCTTGGAGCCATGGGATCATAATACGAGCCTCGATTGCCCACATTTGGAAACATAGCAAACTGAGACATGGAAGATTTGGGCCTACTGCTAGCGGCTTCCATTTGAATAGAATTTCTTGAAATTGGTCTCATTGGATATGAAGACTTCTCGAAATCCTCAGTATATCGTTTTTGGTCATCAATGAATGCTTGAGTCTCATAGCCATATTCATCATCGAAATCCTCGTTATAACCTTCGTCACTTCGATAAATTTCATTTCTCTTCACACCATAACGCGAGTTGAGTACAATTCGACGCTCCGCACCTGGTAGGCCAATTCGTTGGGCATACTCTCGCCACGACTCTAAAGGCACTGAGGCGGGATCGAATCCCTCATCTTCTAATGCAACAAGCTGCTTTCCTCCCTTTTCACCAACAACGACTCGAGTATTACCCCAAGAGAAATTGTCCATATTCCAGAATGCGTAGATGGGAAGCAGGAAAGAGTGAATGGGGTAAGCAGCTAAATAAATAATCATCCATCCAATGTGTTGCCATTGCCGATTAATCACAAAAATAAGTGCTTGAAGACCATATACTCCTCCAATCATACAAAGAGAAATAATAGGGATGGGACCTGTATGAGAGGCCAAAAGATAAATCAGATATGCCAAATACACACACACTGACGGAAGCATCAACGTACCCACCAAATCAATGAAAACAATGAAACGCATGCCGAAGAGACAGAATCCACAAAGTTGGCTGAGCCTTAGCAGTTCCATCAGGTTATGAACAGTAGAATTGATCCATCGTCGACGTTGGGATAGAAGAACTGACAAAGATGTAGGCGCAGTTGTTTTGGCCATAGCATCCGGAGTAAAAGTGTATCGCATCTTGGGGAAATATTTTGACATGAGAGTGGTCAAATATCGATCTTCTCCCAAAGAAAACAGATTCTTTTTGTGCAGGGTGTCAATGTTGTTTTCCGCATATTCTCTGATAACATCATTCGAAATAATAAGCGGCCGTCCACGGTCAGCTGACCGAATCCTGTACATACAGAAACAACCAGGGAGACAGGTGACTGAGCCAAACAGAGATTCGAACGCTTTTGCTAAATGATGAGAAATGTAGTATTCATAGACTTGAATCATTGTGGTCCAAGACTTTTGTTCATTCTGTAGAGATGTTTCACCACAAATTCCAGCAATTCGAGAGTCGTCCGCGCAGCAAGAAACCAAGCGATTAAGAGATTCTTCTGTAACTGAAGTATCTGCGTCAACCATCATAATATATTCATAGAGTTCAGGATCCACACCAATGACGTTGTTAATATGTCGAAAGACCTCTAATTCTAAAGGTGACATGGGAGCCTGAAAATGGACTTTGTTGAAGAATTTCATGAGCATCACCTGTGAATCTCGCTTACCTCTGTTTCCTGGTTTTGAGGTCTCGGAGTCTTTACCTACCTTAACAACAACAACGTAGGGAGTAATGTTGCCCTCGAATTCATAAAGGCCAGAATACACCTTTCCATAGTTCAGTTGTCGAGAACCTTCACCCACTGAGTGGAATGGTAAAGCGGGTGGGTCAATTTTTGGATCGACTCCAAAAATGTCTAACACGATCTGAGGGGTAGGCTTGTCATTTCCATCTCCCACAATCATACCATCACAGATCACAAACAGTAGTTTTCTTCGATTGTCATATTTTAGGCAGGTCAAAGAATCAACAGTTGCTCGGATGGCATCCTCGTCTTCGGTGTACACGGGAACTTGACATACGATAAATTTGTCTTGCAGTGTGGGAACTCGAGAAGAACCAAATCTTACTGCCGAGATAAATTTGATCACGGTAACTGAAGAGAGCACACAAGCAATGGCAAGAAGCAAATAATTAGCAGTTTGACATTTGGCTGAATCTCGAAAATCAATATGAGCAGTCAAAAAGGCATTGTTCATACAGATCATATTGGTCTGTTTCACCCTGTCACTCAGTGGGAGTTCTTCCCACTCTTTGGTCACATCCATACCGGGATTATTCTGAATAAGATCCTTGACTCTCGAATCAAGGAAATCGAACTTCTTGTAGGATTCATCTACATTAGGAGGATAGGTCTCCAATGTTTGAAAGTAGTTTGCAAAATCGTATACTTTGTCATCAATGATGATCATATACGTTCGGGGGTTTTCTTTAGCAGTTGCCAAGTTAAGAACATCCTTCTTTTTAATAACAAGAGACCCTTTGTAGTATGACTCAAACTTAGGGTTCAAAACATCTTGGTACCAGTCGATGCTGTGAAGAGCAGTTGTGGTAGATGACTGTTTAAAAGGACCAGACCAGTGTATAGCAGTGGGGTTGTAAACGGTTTGATTAATGAGTAACCACACGGTGTCATCTTCCACAAGACCAGGGCAATATTTGACCAATGGTGGAGGGAAATAATCACTCAAATCTAGTCCAGCGAACTGAAGCATGGTATCAGGAGTTGTCTTGATTCCATTATCGGAGTGTTGTGTCCGATAAAATTTGGTCATATCATAGACTCTTCCAAATTTGGCGACATAATAATCATCAACTCCTTGATGATAGGACAACTCTTTAGTGTTCCAAGCCTTGTCAAAATCTGGACAGATAATTCTCTGTAAGAAGATCATATAGAATATGATGCCAGCATTGATGAGAAAAATAAAGAAGAAAATAACCAACTTTTCTCTCCAAGCCATACGTACATCTCGTCGTTTCATCCTGCCCACATACTTGAGAAGTGGGGAAGGGATCCAAAAAGTAAGAAGCCATACAAAGAATACCCATGCACGACGATAGCCAGAAGTTTTTACAACGATAGTGTCCTTAGTACCGATTAATTCCTCAGGATTGACTCCGAAGGCGGTTGCATCCCGATACTTTTCCGGGCCCAATAAACCAGTTTCCTCGTAATTATAATAATCAGCACCAAGAGCATCTCCCATGTCACCAACGTATTCGGTTTGATTGGGCTCAACAGGATGCATGGCTTCTTCATGGCTTTGGAGATATGGCTCAGCATTTTGAGCTGAGCTAGGGGGTTCTGTATAAAAAGGAGTTATAAATGGAGCTGAAGGGGATAGAGTGTCTTCCAGGTAATTCCAGGCTGATTCGGACAACCAAGCTCTTGAATGTCCAACACATAAATCAGAGGTGCTCCATCCCAGATTGTCAGCAACCCATTGTTGCAGGATCATGTAATCAGATGGAAATTGAAGATTGGAGTATCTGTCAGCAAGCTCCTCAAATGCAAAATCAGCTGTGTAATCACGACCTGCTCTTTTTCTAATCCATTCGATCAGAGCCCATGTGCGTATTTGGCCAGAGACGCAAGCGCCAGCCCACTTTTCATTAGCGATTCCCTCTGCTGTAGGGTGTGATGCAATATTGATGACAGTCCAAATTCGGGAGGTGGAAAGTAAATTTGGAATATGTAAGACTTCTCTGAAATAGTCATGGTCTAAAATGTTCAGAGTCCCGTCAACATGATTCAGAAAGTTGGGAATCAATAGTGAGGAGACCTGTTGGATACCAGCATCTCGAGAATTATCCCAATTTTCGATAAACCGCAAGGCGTTGTTAGGGGGCTTGGTAGATTTGAAACCTTCTTCCACAAGTTCTTTGGAGATTCCCACACTATCATCGAAGACTGATTTAAGAATGGTTGCCTGCTCTGAACCACACTCGACGAGGTTGACAAGAGCTACAATGTCATCTTCACCAACAGAGGTGGGGGGGATCACATCATAAGTTTCCAGAAATTTGTTCAGGAGGCCTAAAACAGTTTGGATCAGTGCGTTATAAGTAGAAGCTATGATTTTATCAGCTTCAAGTTCGGTTGAGGTTAGACCAATTAAAGACACTCCATCCAACAAATCTTGATCACCACCTTCACCAACAAGTAGTATTCCCGAAAGTGTCGAAAGAATGCTTCGCAAGTTCTGGTCTTTGATTCCACATTGTTTGAGTGAATCTCTCCAGTCAGTAGCCAAGGCGTCATCATCGGCATATTCCATAAAGTCAGGTAGGGTGTAAGTGTCAGAGGGTTGGAGCAATTTGTATTCCGAGGGGTCTTTCAATTGCAGGTGTTGCCTTTCATGATTTGTTGCTGATAGTAGCATGTAATAAAAGACTGAGAAAGACCTGTATCCTTGTTGAGCAGGCAAATCCAATAAAGGCTGCAATGAGGATAGGGCCACCTCTGACAGTTGCAGTCGGGTTTTGCATACGTTTCCTTCCGCATCTAGAGACACACAAACGGAGATACCATTATGAAAGGGCTGTTCGACATTGCTCGGGGTTTGAGCAGAAATGAATGGGGTCAACACTTCTAATACAGTGGACACCTGGGGCGGTAAGTTAGGGAACTCTTGAATAACGGAACGGAAAGAAGAAGTGGCGGAAGGCGATGCCATTCCTACTAAAATGGTTTGGTCCTCAGAGCGTGTGAAAGCATGCTTCCATGAACTGTGAACAAATTCAGGGTCGATTTGGGCATCTAGCACTAATATTGAGGATGAATCAAGTCGTAATTGACGTTGGCTTGAGTTGTGTTGCTGATGCAACGTGCCCAAAAGCGCAGACGTCGATATTGGAACCGCTGCTGAACTCAGAGGCGGAATGTTCATTTGACCACTATTCCAAGTCTTCAGGTATCATATTTTTTTCCTATCACTCCTAAAAATAAACTTGAACTTTCTTTCAATTTGGGTTACCCAGTTAAACTCTATTACATGAGTTGAAGATGAAGTGAGAAGTCCAAAGGTGTTGAAATGTGTAGGTGACAAATCATATAAAATTGAATTAAACAGAGACGCTGAGATTAAACGGATAAAATATCTGACGTATGCTCTATACTTTTGTACGTAGTTAAGACTGCCAGGAGCATATATATCTACTTCTTTATTTAAACCACCAATAAACTTTACCAAATATCTTTGTTTTCCCTGTGAATTAAATAGATTCTGTAACGCGAAATCTGTTTTGAAGCAAATCTGAAATTATCTTCAGATCTGCGGTAGTTTAATCACGCCTTTATTAAAAGCTTTCACTTTTGAAATAAAGGATGATGGTGGTAAATAGCGGTAAGCGGTTCAGTAGTTAATAAGCAACGGTTGTCAAGGTTACCATTGGATGAATTCTATTTTTAATAAACATTCAAGACATTTTGTTTGGAAAATGAAGGCTGAAGTCGAAAATCGAGCAGTTCCCCCAAAAGTGCAAATTAACCAAGACAAAAATTAGTCCAACTGTTGGTTAACGTTGGTATTGTTTGCAACAACATGTTTACAGACTGGTCCCATTGGATGTAGACAGCAAATGTTAATATTACACCAGCTGTATGAGTTTTCAGATCCTTTCAGAAAACAAACGAAATTTTACCTTAGCACTCATTAGCCCTACAAAAAACCATTGCACTATAGAAACACTGACCAGGTTTTCCTCCAAATAATCAAACAAAACTCCCCATGTTGAAGTTTAAAAGCATTAGTTGAAAACAGACACCTAAAAAAACCTTATAGGCGCTGCAACAGATTTACACGTGATAATCACATGACTAAACCTAACCCCCCAATTCGCGTGAACAAAGTTGACACGCCGACCCATCAAAAGGAGATCTACTTTGCCCTTGCAAATGAAGTTATTATACGCAATTTTCGTGGCGTTTTTAGTGCAATGCACAGCTGCCTTGCGGTTTAGTCTTCCCGCCAAGCAGAAGCACGAGGCCCCTTTCTGTATCCGGGACTTTGTTAAGAGTGGAGAGTTGGTAGCTGTCACTGTTGAGGCACCACAGCACACAGTTGGCCAAACTTTGGGTCTTTTTCTCAGAGATGGTCGAGGAAATGAGCAGGCTCGTAGAAAGAAGTTTTCTGGGCGATTCGTCTTTTCTTACACTGCTCCCACAGATACTTCTCTCGATGTGTGTTTTCAAAATGTTGCCGACTCCAACAAGGATCTGGGCAGATCAATGGACATTGACTTGTCTGTTGCCATTGGAGCTAATGCTCGGGACTGGGAAGCTATTCAGCACTCGGAAAAACTAAAGCCTGCTGAGGTGCAGCTTCGAAAAATCGAGGAGATTGTGGATGAAATTGAAAAAGAGCTAGTCTATTTGAAACTACGAGAAATCCGATTGAGAGATACTAACGAGTCCACCAACCAACGAGTCAAGGTGTTCAATATTGGTATTATTTTAGCAATTCTTGCATTGGGTGTGTGGCAGGTGATTTATCTTAGATCTTATTTCCGATCTAAGCACATCATTTAATTTTTCTAATTGACATTGTCTCATAGTTGTTAATTACTGTTGGATAATTATTATTATGATGCTTTCTTCTTGTTTAAATCAGACATCATTCTGATAGTTTTGGTAAAACCTTCTAGATCAACTTTTTCCCCATCGCCAGCGACTTCCAACATCGCTTTTAAATTGTCTTGTGTAGCATTATCTTTAACCAGATGAGATATTCTTTGGAGATCATCCAGCGTGATAAAATTTGTGCTTGTGAACCACCCGAATTGCTGAGAAACATCCATTCCTCCTTGGGCAGTGCCTCTGTCAGTGCCTCTGTCAGTGCCTCTGTCAGTGCCTCTGTCAGTGCCTCTGTCAGTGTTAGTTTTGGTTGATGCCAAGGGTTTAATTTCAGTATATTCTGAGTCTGATCCAGAGTCAGCGATAAATCCCCCCGAGTCTGAATCAGAATCAAAACCTCCTGTCTCAGAATCATTAACAAAACCTCCTGAATCAGAATCATTAGCAAAGCCTCCTGAATCAGAATCGTTAACAAAACCTCCTGAATCAGAGTCAATGTAATGTTTTGAGCCATCAATTAAACATCCCGTGTCTGGGTTTTCATGATCATGATCGACAGCCAACAGCTCTTTCGATATCTGTTCAGCCTTGACCGGTTCTTCCAGCTTTGGCCGCAATTTGGCATCAAACAGTTCCGAGTCACTCAATCCATCAAATACCTCCAACTCTGGATCATTCAAGTCGTTAAAAGTCATATCCTGACGAGTGCGCCGACGAATAAGACGACAAAAGCCATCCAAGAAGGTTTCTAAATCCATCAAATCGTCACTGCAGTTGAAGATGCCTTTCAAATATTCTACTGCTTCATCAAAATCGCCACTCTTAACATACCGTTGAACAGGCCATCCCATTTCCATCATCATTGTTGGGAGGTCAAAAAGACTCAAATATCCATTTTCACTGCATTCGTGGAAAGCATTAGTCACCGCTTGCTTTTCCAACTCTGATAATCTTACAGGCCGGCCTGGCGATATGACGAACCCCACACTAAAGTCCATTCATCAAAGATATTACTGTAGTGAAAAGCAGTTAAGGTTCATGTGAAATTTCATTTCAAATTCCTAAATGGGTAAAAGAGTTCAGTTTTAACAAAGAGCATCATTGCTTAAAGACTTTAAGCCTCAACGGGGCGCATTGCATATGCATTGCTTGCCAGAGTAGCAATTTGAAGAACCCAGGTTCTCGACCTTCTTTCATACTCAGCTCAATAGCAATGTCCTTTATTGTCAAGCACTACGGGAAAAAGGTAAGCCTTCATTAGACCCAACAATATTTGAGGTGGTTTCTAATCGTTCAGATCTCAAGATAAAGAGAATCAGCTTTAGAATGCTATCAATGTTTGGCTTCAAATGACTTGCTAAACGATTTGTCTATTATTGTGGTGTCGACAGACCCCATCTACCCTCATGAAACCCCACCTTGAGCAAAATATCTAACTTCAGTATATCACAAACCATCTAGATGGTGCTGTCAAGACCAATTTGGAACCAGCTCATCCTTATCACTACTATGAAGAGATCCCACCTCCTACAGGAGCTTCAGATAAAGTAAAACCCAAAAAGAAGAAGATCAAGCGAGTGATTCCTGAAGGGTTGGCAAAAAAGGATCAAAAGGTACTCAAGTCTTATTCGAAATGGTCTTACCAGCTAGACTGGGTCTTTGACATGTGCGGTTTTGGAGTGGGATGGGCGACCGTAATTGGAATCATTCCTGTGGTTGGAGATTTGCTTCTATTTTGGTTTGGTTACAGGCTAATCAAAAAATGCAAGACTCAGTTAACTGGAGGTCTCCCTACATCTTTGGAAACTCAAATGTTTCTGAATTTGGCTGTTGGGTGTGGTATTGGATTTATTCCGTTAATCGGAGATCTTGCCAATGCTGTTTTCAAGCCGACAACTCGCAATGCCAATTTGTTGGAAGCTCACTTGCGGAAAACGGTTGGATCTGTTGATCCTACCCTTGACAAAGGCTCCACTCGAAAAGTTGTCAAGGGCCAGAGATAGTTATCAAACAAACACCCATTTTTGCTTAGCTTCTACTCCAATATTCAGCTAATAGTCGTAACATTGAAAATATTTATTCGCTGTTGTTTAGTAAATGTTTCTAGCAGCTTTTGTTCTATTTCTACTTATGCATGATAACCTAATTCGAAATTGCAAAAACCATTAACTGAAAACTACTTGATCCAAAATAAAAAATACGAATAATGAGCGAGCAAGATATGGAAAAGCTATCTCTAACTGACAATCAAGATGAATTCAGCAAATTAGAAAAAGACGCTAGTCTACAGAAACCCGAGATGGTCAAAACACTGTGGAACAAGAACCCCGAAAGAACTCTTCATACTCTAGCCAAACTCAATCAGATGGATCTGGTTGTCAAATCAAAATTACCCCATGATCAATTGCTGGCACTAGCAATAAAAAATCATAAGGAAAATCCTGAGTTTTATCTTCAGATCATTATAAATTTCCGGGATGCTTATTCTAGCTCGATACTAGTTACCTTGGTTCAACTGATTCCCAAATATATTGAAACGGACCATACAAGCAAATTACATTCTTTGGCTGTACTGATACTCTCGACTTTGGTTCAATTTGACTCTCAATTAGCAGGTAAGGAACTCTCTTTCCAATTAGAGAATTTGTTGATTCACGACACCCCTCAAAGTATCTCGCAAGCATTCTCAATTCTGTCTCTCCTTTTCTCAGTGGACACTCAAGTTGCCAAAAACATTTTTATGGAGAGTTGGCTGCAGGATTACTCGATTTCAGCCCGTATCATTAGCGACCGTCAGGTGCTGACCAGCATTTTTGATTGTTTATCATCAGCTTGTGTATCAAAAGAATGTCGAGATGTGATTGCGGCTCGATTTCAACCCCAAATAACGGATCTGTTGAAACAAGATCTCCCGCTGAATTTGAAATTATTGTCTGCTTTAATTTTGGTAAAGTTGAGCTTTGATCAAATCAAATCTGGCCAAAGCAATTCCAAAAACTTGGAGCACCTATCTACCATTTTCGAAACCGCTTTACCCAATTCAGGCAGCATTGAAAGCCTGGCTGTAGAAGGATTGGCTTACACTTCATTAGAGCCCAACGTGCGGATGTCAATCATTACTAATGATATCCTAGTCGATTACTTGATTGAGAATCTGAATCAATTCCAAAACTCCACCTTGATTTATGGTATTTTGTCGGTTCTAGTGAATGTGAGTGACTACCCTCCTCGCATTAGTCAGCAACAAAAAGATCTGGAAAAATTGAAAAGTACAGCCGAAAACACTGAGAGCGCCAAGGTCGACTCTGATCAAATTGATAAGAGGTGCGGAATTCTTTTGTCGAAAAAAGTCATGGCAGTCATCGCCGAAAGCATACCCAGATACAATCCACCTGCAAGAATTGCTGTTGGAAAGCTCATTACAAATCTCATCTACAACAAGAAAAACCGCAAAATACTGGCTCAACAAGGGGCCGTTTCATTGCTTCTCCGTATTCTTCGGGAAAAGTCTCTAAGTGAGGATGAAAAGATATTAATCACAAGTGGCCTTGCCCGCCAACTGATTTCAACAGATCCCCAACTAGTCTTTGGATCCAAAATCTCTTCTTCCGTGGCCGTTGCTCCCCTCTTATCTAACCTAAAGGCTGGTACTCGTCTGGATACATTTGAATCTTTATTGGCCCTAACCAACTTGGCATCGTTCAACGAGGAAGCTAGAGCAGATATCTTGAAATCAGGATGGGATGATTTGGAGGATCTTTTGACAAATGACAATTCGCAGGTTCAGACTGCCGCCATTGAGCTATTATGCAATTTGACAGTTTCACCATTTTGCGCAGTCAAATATTTAGACGACGATCCAAAATGCCAGCAAAGACTTAGGATTCTCGCAACCTTATGTGATCTAGAAGATTATAAGGCAAGATGTGCTGCTTTAGGAGCCTTAGCCTTATTATCTGAGTTTTCAGTTGGTCCCCCAAAGCTGTCTCAGTCAAACATAGTCATGGCTAGACTTGAATCAGTCCTTGAGGAAGATGAAAACCCCAACATATTATATCGAGCAGCAGCGATAGTGTCGAACATGATTCGTCAAGGATGCGACATATCTAAACTGGAAAAAGGTATATCAAGAGCTGTGAAGTTGTTGCCAGAACTAGCTGAGGATCTGAATGTTTGATTACAAAGCATGGGGGAAAAAAAAAAAAAACCTACTACTGAAGTGGCACAAGTTCAATGGCTATAAAAATTAAGTCATTTTGACGAGTGCAAGCGTGTATAGATGATCAAAGTAAAGAGCTTATGACTCAGAAATGGTTATGATATGTTATATCATCTAAGTCTTTCTTCAAGAGAACAGATCTTGACTTGGACAAAACTCTAAATCTCACAGCCACAAGGGCCATGCCCGAATCAGTATCAGAGCTCCAGACCATTTCAGGTCTATCAATAGCATCCAAAGCCACTGCGGAAACACAAGCAGACATAGTGAACGTTCAAGCAGACAGGGCGGAGTCACAGAATGAGGAGCAAGAGATTTCTGAGCCTCTTTCTTTTGCTGCAGCTCGAGAAGGTGATATTTCACAATTGGAAAAACTGTTCGGAGAGGGCAATTCTCCTCATGAATCCTCTTCTGATGGTGTGACTGCTTTACACTGGGCTGCAGTAAATAATCGACTGGCTACATGCGACTATCTTGTCAAAAAAGGAGCCCAGATCGATGCGAAAGGAGGCCAATTACATGCTACTCCTCTTCATTGGGCTTGTAGAAGAGGGCTTGTATACATAGCACATTTTCTGATTCAGAATGGAGCTGATCCATTGAGAACTGATGCACAAGGTTACAACGCTCTTCTCTTGGCCACACATTCCTCGAACATTATGATGCTAGTATATCTTCTTCATCAAGGTATGACTGTGGATTTCTCTGATCCAAATGGGAGAACAGCCTTGCATTGGGCTGCCTACCAAGGAGACGCTTTGAGTGTTGATTTGCTGTTACGATGGGGCGCTAATGTTGCCATCAAGGATGTCGAGGGCTTTTTACCAATCCACTGGGCTATTGTAAGCGGTAATGTTCAGGTAATGAAACGCTTAATGGAGGAGGGATCAGATTTACATGAACCTGCAAATGGGAAATCATCTTATCAAATGGCTATTGAGATGAATACTAAAAAAAATTTCGATTCTGCTTTAGAGCAAGCTGGTAGAGAGCTTGACGGGACACTAAAACGTCGATTGTTCTCTCCTGTCACTACGAATTCTATTGCTTTTTTTGCTCCGTTTTTGACACTCTTTACAGTGTTTTTAGCCATGGTAATGCTTCCGTTTTGGCTCTTCCCATTTGTCGTGGTGGTGACCTTTTATCTAACAGTTCAAATTTTAAGACGGTTGGTCCTTCCATCTTTATACACTGGTCCTTCAGCTCTAATGCATTCTCCTTTTCAGGCTGGGATATTTTGTGCAACTTGCTTCTGGATTCTAGTCACATATCTTCGTACACTCTTGCCTGCAACATTTTTCGTTGCTCCCATTCTTCATGGAGTATTTATTCTTTTATTTGCAGGGGCCATGTACTTTTACTTTACCGCAATGTGGGACGACCCTGGCTGTATTCCTCGCCTTTCCGGTATCACAGAACAGAAGGATGTCATCGAGGAGCTCTTAAACTTGGGTCAGTTTGATACCCGCAACTTTTGCTTCGTCACTTTTGTTCGAAAACCCTTAAGATCCAAATATTGCAAAGTTATGAAGAGGGTGATTGCTCGATACGATCATTATTGTCCTTGGGTATGGAATTCAATCGGACTTCGAAATCACAGGCCATTTGTTCTTTACTTAGTTTTACTCAACTTGGGAATTGTGGCATGGCTTTTCATTCACTACCACTATTACCTAGACATCAAATACCCAGACTGCATTCTGTACGCTCCAGTATGTGGGGCTTACCAAAAAGATAAGTTTGAATTTACACTCCTGGTTTGGACATGTCTTCAATTTGTCTGGATCTTTTTCTTGACATTTGTTCAGCTATTCCAAATTGGAAAATCTGTCACCACTTCTGAAGCCATCAACCTAAAAAAGTATGGTTTTATGGGAGGTGATGACTTTTCCACACTTCCAACTGACCATTCAGCTGTGAGTGGAGTGGTACTGAATGGTGCACCCTATCATCATCAACACAGTTCATTTTTCAAAAAGATGTTACGTTTGCTGGGCCTTGATCAATTTATTTCTACGGCATCTCAAGCTGTTCATCCTAATAGAACTGATTGGCGCAGTAAGAACCCCACTGATCATGGGTTTGCTCAGAACTGCCAGGATTTTTGGTTACCCGTGGGTAAGACATCTTTGTCTACTTTTTTCAACCAAGGCTCATATGGGTCAATTGGGGGCACCAACGTAAATTATTACACCTTGTGGCAATTTCCCGAGGATGACGACTCAGCGCAGACTCAGCAAGACCCACTGCTTTCATCTATGGCCTGAACGATTTAATAGCAGATGTGTCATCAAATTTTTTTAGATAAGTGTTAAATATTCAAACCAGTCCAGAATTAAGGGCTAAAGCTTTAGAAGTTGGTTTGCAAATTCGGCCATTTCGACTGATTGGTGTAATGCGTACAAAAGAACCCAATCCGGTCTGTCTTTTACCACTGGAAACCTCATCATCATTAGAGGAATTTTTAGGGGTTTCTTCATCAGATTCAGGAGTCGACATATGGCCTCCTTGGCTCCTGTTATTTTCAGAGACGCTGGGAGAACTGACACAAGATCTTAGACTTTCACTAGACACTGGGGCAGTTTTTTTCCCCAATTCATCATCAGCATTGAGTGCTGGTATTCTTCTTCGTTTACTTCGGCCCAAAGCTTCAAACTCTTGTAATTGTTGCTTTGTAAGCTTTTCAGGGTTATAACTGATAATCTCCTTACTAGGCTCTTGATCAGTGTAACTCCATGACCAGTATGAGTATCCAGGACTTCGTTTCCTTCTGCCTCTTTGTCTTTTTATTTTAACTGGCTCTGAAAGTTCCTCAGTCTTTTCTGATAAAATGCTGAGGTGGTCAGCAGCCTCAAGAGAAGAAGGCTTCGGCCTATCAGGTATGAACAGTTCTTCAGACTCAGGTGTGGAGGATAACGAGTTGAGTAATGAGTTTCTGCGAAGAGATCGCTTTCTTCGAAAAGATATTCGCTCACTTTTGACACCTGTCGATCCACTTGGATGCAATGATTGAATCTTTTGTGACCTAGGGAAATATTGGAAAAAAGTATCAGAGTGCTTGGCATTAGCATATCTTGTGTGTGGCCAAGAATATTGATGAATCATGATATGGCGGAAACATCTTGGGCAATGAGATTCCAGCGACTGCTTTTGCAAAATATCAGGACTGTACCATGAATTACAGATTTGGCATTTTTCTCGATTGAGGATTGACTGAGAAAAAGAATAAACTCCTCCTAGGACACATTGTTGAGTGATGTTTACAGGTTTCGAGCCGTTGTCTGATGTGATGAAGGGCTTTTTGATGAATGATTGAGAGTCTCCTCTGCGTGTTAGTTTTTGGGATCGAGTGAATCGGTGAAATGCATTTTCCTCTTTGTCGGAATCGTCATCAGAACTTCCATCCTTATCCTCAAAATGATTGAAGTAGAGAGACAGTCTGTCCATATATATTTCCTGAGCTCGATTACCGAGGTTTAATAAGGGAGCATGAACATCTTGTTCAGGTATCTGAGGACGGATTAATGGGATATTAGGTGCTTTTCGATAAAACTTTGTCAAGTAATTGATATCAATTTCGGAGGTGCTGATATCCCAGGGCGCATGATTCGGGGTTGGGCTGGAAGATGGTGTTAGTGTTTGAATGTTCTTGAGTGTAGGGATGTTAATGAGGGCAATGCTATCAACAATTGGGGACTCCGATGACACATCACCACCAGTGGTGAGGTGAGTCTCCAATTTTAATTCAGGGAAATCGTTGCTTCCGGAGTGCGAGTCCTTGCTATCAGGTATGGATTGAACAGCGTCATTGCTTGAGTTAATAAGACTATTGCCGTGGGTAAATTGTATGCCCGGGCCAACCTCGATGATTTCATCAGCTGGCTGATTTTTAGAATAATCCTCATCAGAGTTTATAGGTAGTGGGGATTTCTCAGTATTTGAAAGTAGAGGATCACTGGCTTCAACATGATCTGTGTGCATATCAGCTTCATGCAGTTTTTCAGGGCTATCAAAGGGTGAAAGCTCCCTCATTTGAGTATCCTCAATGAGTGGGCAAGGGTGCTCGAAGGAAGTGCTGGTGGGAATAGACCTGTCGAAATGAGTACCAGATTGGTTAGCATGCATCGATGGTGAATTCGACTCTCTTTCAAGGCGCTTTTTCTCCCTTTGCCTTTTTATGATTTTGGTCAACTCATCTTCAGAATCTTCATTACTTGATTCAGAGGTGGAGTGAATGGCTTGAAATCCACCCAAGCCCCGGGTTTCACAGGTATAACAAAGACATTCCTTATTACGCCGGCCAAAGTAGTTTTTGGCATATTCGACAGTTATCTCTTGTCCCTCCAAAATGGTGCGAGTAGCTTGAATGCTCATACCTGAACGAATGGAAACAAAACGAGCATTGGCATTGCAGTCATGGTTAACAAATCTGGCTGGACCTAGCATGAGGCAATTACCGCCTCGTCGAGTGGAGTGAAGAACAGAAAAATCATTTTTTAGAGCATCCTCTTCCTCAGTTGTCATTCGAGCTAGATATCCTGTCAAAAATCGGATCTCATCTCCTCGTTCGAATCGGGTCCGCGACATCACACAAGCCTCGTCTCTCATACTCCGCGAGCGGTAGCGACTGCTAAGGTTGATTTCAAACCCACATTCTGGTAGATACAGTTGCACATAGCGCTTCAAATGGCGTGGAAACTCCATCTGCGCCATTAAAGATAAACGGCTACAATGTGAAGTTATGCTGGAATATCTCATGAGTTTTTCCACGGCTAGATCTACAGCCTGCTTTGTAGAAGGACCTGCCTCTGCACAAGCCACTGGTCTCAACAGATCCATTAGTTTCCTGGATGTGATACCTCGGATTAACTGAGGCTCGTGGACTTTTCGTATTTGGCCCCAGTAAAACACCTTCTCGACCAGAATCTCCGTAACAACATCATCTATGGCTGCTAACTCGTCCGGGGTGATGGTGATCATGGTACCTTAAGGTTAACAGTACATGGAATAGTTAACTGTTTGGAATATGCAATGGAGTGGGTGTGATGAAGAGAAGGAATGTCTTAGTTTGGCTTTAAAGCCACAGTTTGAGCTTTGCTAAATGCAGTTTACAATTCTGTACTGGACGATAAGGGAATTAGAAATCTAGCTATTTAACTGCAATTTCCATGTCTACATAATTATTTTTCTATTTTTACGTATTTTTCAAAACTCCCAAAAGTGAAAATTCATGCTCAAGATTTTTAAATTTAAGTTCACTTGGCATGCATGCTGGCTTACTTTAATTTTTGGTTTTTCGTTACTGAATTTCGAATTGTTCGTTTTCATTTTTTAGATTCGTTTAAAAATATTGTTCATTTTCGTTTTGATTTCTGTTTTTCATTCAGGTGTTTTGATCAATTCTCAAGCAATTGAATGGGCTGATTAGGTGAGGGCATTGTCAAGATATCGAGTCTGCGGATCGCATAAGATTAACAACGGATCATTCTCAACTGGTGAACACAATCGATACCTAATCAGTGGACATTTCTAACATGGTGCGAGTGTTTGGGGTTGCCCCTAAAAAACCTGACTCAGAGACCATAGTTGAAGTCCCAACATCAAAGGTCAAGGAAGCCCCAACGTCAAAGGTCAAGGAAGCCAATCCAAAGGTTGGAGTCAAAGACTCAACTCAACTGCAATGCCCAATATGCCAAGAAACAATGACCACTCTCCGTCAACTAAACCAACATATTGATGATAGTCATGGCAATACTAGTAGGGAGACAAGTAAAGAACTTTCCAAACGGAAACCAGAGGCCCCCCAGAAGGAGGAGGCAATCAAAAAAAGTCATTGGAAGCAATATAAACCTGACACCAAATGCCACCTAGACAAATGTCCGAAAATACTTGGGCCACGAAACGGTATCGTACACTGTAGATGTTGTGGAAACATTTTTTGTAGCGCACATACCCGATACCGAATGAGGCTTGATTTGAACGCTGATCATGATACCAATGGTATTTGGAGTCGAGTCTGCCTCACATGCTTCACAAGCCGAGATGGCTACAATGACTTGAGTGGAACTAGTAGAGATCAGACCCAAGCATTCAAAGAATTACGGAGGGATCACGTGGACAAATTAGCACTACAGAGAAATCAACTCGAAAATCGGTTACTCAAATTGATTGAGTCGATAAAACATCAAAACAAACTTCCCTGGGGAGTCAGATCCAAGCTCGAAATTGTTCCGTGGCAAAAAGACATTACACAAACAACTTGCCCATATTGTGACTTGTCATTTTCATTTTTTAATCGTCAGCATCATTGTCGACTTTGTGGGAAGGTAGTATGTGGCCAAACTTCTACTGAATGCTCTTATCCAGTCCCCTTGCCAATCATTGAAGAATCTTTAAATCTGCCCCAGTCTGGATTGATACCCACAATTCGCATTTGCATGGGATGTAAAGACACCTTGTTTGGACTGCGAAACTTCCAGCGTGTGTTCAGTGCTCCCCTATCTCCAATGTTTATTATTCACTCACAGCTTCAAGTCCTCCAACAAAAAATAGATGCGCTTTTACCTCAGTGGCATGAGGAGCTCGATCAAATGCAGAATTCAGAAGTGAGCTCTGATGTTTTTGCAGCATCGAAACTACGCCAAAAACTACTCGCATTGTTCACACAGCTCGATTCCCTTGCCAAACGACTAAACAAACTGCCATCTCTCACTTCTACACAAGAACGCATAAGATCTCAGATGTATATGAATTCCATGACGTTTCTACAGGAAAAGATAATGCCTCTAAAGACATTACCGAAGGTCTTGGGCGCCAATCAAACCCAATCAGGAACACCTCCAGCAAACTACAAACAGTTACAACATCAACTGGTGGTACTCGAGGAACAAAAATTTATGGTTACAGGAATGATTGAAGAAACTAAAAGCAGACGCAAATTTGATGATTTGGCCCCATTAGAAATGTCTCTTTCAGAACTTGAAGCTGAAATTGAAAAACTCAGAGGCAAGTTAGGTAGCCAAGTATTTATATAACAGTTTATTTTCGGAAGATATCAATTACTTTTGTTCTTTGTCTGTATTTTTTTGTCAACTTGAAATTTCAAAGTTTCGATTGACAAACCTAATATATTTCAGACCTGGTTTGTAGGAACAGTATACTTATCTCACCTATTTCATTTTTTCAAGTCTAATGGCATCTCGTGCGGAACTAAGAGAAGGGAATAATGCAGCATGGAATGGCCAATTGAAATTTGAGGTGGCTGAGAATCTAGATACCTCACTGAAAGGAAATACAGCGTTTTTGAGACGTCTCCGGCTTCAACTCAAGGCTGAATATGCCTCTATACTTTTGAAAGATCTTCGGACTTTATCGATTTCCAAATATTTGGAAGAAGCCGTAGATGCTTTACTCGAAGGACTACTAAGTTTGAGAGCCAAGGCCGATTTCTGGGTTGCAGCTCAAGTGATATCTACTCTCCACCAGCGATTCAGGAATGATTTCACTCGCACCTTTCTGAGACGCTTTATTGAAGATCTTTCAAATACGCTAACGAGCGATCCAGAAAAGGCCAAGGAACTGGCTTCAGCCAGAACAGTTCTAAGTCGATTATTTATTGAGTTATGTCTGGTGGATATAATTACTCCCCAGTTCATGACGGAAAACCCCCCTTCGTGGTATGATGGACGAACTGAGTGTCCTCAGTTTGAACTATTGAGATCAATAATTAGCAAGGATCTCAAATCAATTGAAAATGCCGATTTAGTCACTAAGATTGTTAAGCACTTCAGTTTTTTATTCGAAGAGTCCGAAGAATCAATCAGTCTAAATGTGCAGGACCGAGTTCCCCAATTTCACAAAATGCTAATGTCATATCACCAACATGTGTTAAATAGAATCAAACTGTCTATTTCCATGTTAGCTCAACGAAGGAGGAAGTTTGGCAGAGCCTATATCAATTATGGCCAAGTAACCGAGGGCCGGAATCAACAAATGAAGGATATGGAAGAAAATCTCGAAAAACTGCTGGAAACATTCAAGCAGCTCAGTAATTGTTTGGGAGTCGAAATCCCTTCTTTTGAGGATACTGATCTCCAACTTGAGACAATTTCGAACCTCAACTCATTTGATGGCTCTGACTTGTGGGATTCTGAAGAGGAGAAAGAGTTATACACCAATATCATCGACTTGGCAGATCACGTTCCTGAAAATGTTTTGTCGGTAGGAGTTGTGACAGATTCAGAAATGGTAAATTTGGTGGATAAGGAAATTCAAGATAAACAAAGACAAGAGGCAATAAGCAATGCTCACCAGAAAGAGAGGGAAACTCTCAGAAAAGAAATCCAGCGAAGGCAGGAAAAGTCAAGAGAGAGCACATCGACCCCTGTTGAGGAGGAGGAAAGCTCATCTTCATCAGAGTCTGAATCAAAGGATATCAAAACTGCAATTGACAAGGATCTTTCTCCGAAAGGCTTGCAAATGACACAGTTTCTAAGTCGTCTTCAAGAAGCCAGAGACATAAGTACTATTGACGAGCTCTCGGTTGAGTACTGTCATATTTCTAACAAGGCTTCTCTCAACCGCCTTCTGAAGTTCTTCAAAAACATCCCAATAAAACAATCGTTCATGATCCCATACTACGCTAGAATGATTGCGACTCTTGGTAATTATTTTCCGAAACTTCGAGCTAACGTTGTTGAAAGGCTTTACTCCCGTCTGAGGGGCTATGTGTCAGGAACTAGACTCAGCAGAGACATGGAAAGACGTTTGACATTATTCCAATTTTTTGGAGAACTGACCAAATTTGGATTGATCCCTAAACATTACATCTTTCACATACTATCATCGCTGACATCAAACCTCGTCCATGTTAAAATGGAAATATTGAGTCGCCTCATGAACCACTGCGGAGCATTCTTATATCGATGTTCATCCACACATGATGAGATGGAGGGCTTTTTGAATGATTTGCGTGAACGCCGAACCAAAGCATGCTATTCAGTTAATGAAATTCTCATGATTGAGGAATTATCGTTTATGGTGAAAGCCAGAGCACACACGGTCAATGGTACAGCGAATATGACTGTCAAAACTCCCACTCTTATGTTTTTGGAGCGATTGATTTATATTGAGCTTTGTCCTGCTGTTGTTGACGATGTGGCCCAACTGATTCTAAAACTCGACTGGAAAGACAAACAGACTCAGAGCCTCTTACACTCAGCATTTACCGAGATCTGGAAACTGTCTCATGGAAATATCAGCTCTCTTGCTCAACTCTTGGTTAAAATCAGCCCTTACTATCCTCTGTTTGTTCAACAAATAATTGAGCAACTTATGGAATATGTTTTGTTGGGATTGACCGTCAACCATTATTCGTTGAATCAAATTCGCCAATCACATGTGGAATTTTTGGCTGAAATCTATAATGCTGGATTGATACCCGTCGATTGTATCTACGAACTGATGTATCATATCATCTGCTTTGGTCATAAAAATGGTCGCCCCACAGCTGGCGTTGTATGTTCACAAGACCCTCATGACTCTTTTTTCCGGTGTCGTCTCATTATAAATATCTTGAGCACCTGTGGGAAAAATGCACAGCATAATAGCCCAGAGGAAATGGAACGTTTTTTCGCATTGTTACAGTATTATCTTTACACCAAATCTGAGGTTCCAATGGACACACAAACTGATATTAAGGCTTTGTATGTTGAACTCGGCATCAAGCAAAATTATCATACAACTTTGGTAGACGCTGTTAGTGGTCTAGAAGTTGCCCCTCAATACCAAGAAAATGGGACAATGAATATGGGTATGAATAATCAAGTCTCTGATAGTAAGGCTGAACTGTCTTCCGAAGAAAGACCGAGTCAAGGTAGTGATCAGATAGACACAAATCCAGACAGAGCTGGTTTAGAGAATGGACAGGAAGACACCAATGCCGAGAGTGAAACTGGCAACCCAATGAAAAGTGAAATCAAACCTTTTAAACCTCGAACTAGATCGCAAGATTTTGTGCCAAGAAAAACACAAGAAGATGTAGAAGCGGAAGAGAGTTTCGACAAAGAATTCCGAGACTTGATGAAGGAGTCCAACAACCAAATCAGTGCTGGCTTTCATAGGCCAGTGCCTTCTCAGAAAAATCTTTCTAAAATAGTGTCTGACGCATCTTTGGAGGGAGCGAAATGGTCCTCTCTACAGAACGGAAGCCACACAAAGGTTTCTGAGGGCAAGATGGGATTCACTTTTTTGACCAGTAAAGGAAACAGACAAATGGGCAGAATCATGGCATTACCTGCTTCTTCCAAAATGGCCATGTCCTTGAAGAAAAATCAAGAGAAGGAAATCGAGGAAAGATTGAAATTACAGCAATACGTATTGGAACGAATTTGATTTTCTGTTGGGAAGTCCCTTTTGATTTTCTATGCAAATATGTTATTTTCCAACCACTACAACCACCACGGTTATGTCATCTGGCTTACCACCCTGATACTGGACCTTCAATACTTGTTGAACTTCCTTTGCAAAAGGTGACATGTGATGCTTATTGTTTGAAAGCGATTTGGCTCGCAATACAATTCTACGTGCAAGCTCTGCAGCACCATCATTCAGCCCGGTTTCTTTAATTCCGGACTTTGCATCCGATCTCCAAGTATCATGCTCAATCATTGTCTCTGTCACAATTTTCAAAACATCTTGGGCTGAGACGTTATCAGTTAGTCCATCAGTTGCCAGAACAATTATATCACCTGGCATGACATCAAAAGCGAAAGTATCAGCAAGATTGGGAGAATCTTGAATATGCTGTAAGCCTTGTCGGCGATCTTGCTTTATGAGCTTTTCTGGAATTATCGATAACTGGTAGGGGGTATTGAAAGCATGAGTTTGAGGTTTAGATGCTTGTGCTATTTTTCCATGTCGAAACAGAAAAAAACCAGAGTCCCCAATGTTAGCTAGAAATGCCTTTCCATCTTGAGTTACATGACCGAAGCAAGCTGTCGATCCGCCAGCAGGAACAAGTTTGCCACTTTTAATTGTTTCGTAAGAGTGTGATATTACTTTTTGAGGAAAAGGAATCTTACCTTCTTTGGCCAAGTTATCTTTGATATACTTGATCCCCTCTTGGCAAAGATGATAAGAAAAGTCCGAAGAATTCACCCCCATCTCGGCCCATCCCCCTACGCCATCAGCCACTCCAAATGCAGCACTTGAAAAAGAGTTGTTTTTCAAATCAGAAGAATGAGGATCTGTGATAAAATAAGCATCCTCTCCTGTCGCTGGCCTTGTTTCATTGGCAGAAAACCGACTTTGCTGAGTTTGAGGTCTTGGTTTGGCACTGTATGCCTCTGCAATTGAGTAGGAGATTGATCTCCATTGAATTCTCACAAATCTCTGTGAATGAACGAGTATTGATCTGTTGCAATTCAGCAAATTCATGGTGAAATTTATTTAAAGTTATTTGGACCTTCGAGAAACTAATGTAAAAGTACAACAATGCATAGATATACCATCAGCTAAATAGTACAACAGGTTGTATGAGTTCCATCCCATTCAGCCAATGAACTGTCTGGAAGTAGCCTTGATCAGAAATAGACTCATTCTTCAATGTAACCACTGTTTTCCAAACTTGATTTGAAAAACTGGCTAAACTCAATAATCAGGCAAAAAGCTTACATCCAGTTAGCATTTTTGATCATTCACTCTCCTTTTCGACTGGTATCTACTCTGCAACCAAAAACTCTAACTTGGCGACTATGTTTGGTTTTGGAGACAAGCGAGGACATTCTCATGGCGGAGGTAGCCATACACCTTCTCCTAGAGCAGGAGGTAATGGAGGTGGTTTGGACCTAGTCATGTCCAAAGGAAAAGACAAAAACTTTGCTTTGGCCAATGTACTAGAAGTGGCCCCTGGCACTTTCCCTGATAACTCTTATGTCATTATCAACAATCGTTATGTGTTCACAGTCCGATCTTCGACAATGGCAGATTCTGGATGCATTCATGCAGGCAATCCTCAAAGAAGATGGGCCCAGTTGAGTGCCAATATGCCTGTTCATGTGGAGGTTTATGATCCATTTCGAAGTACCAAACAAGTATATCTGCAATCTATGCAGGTGGAAATCGACTTTTTGGGAGATGCTGCTGCCACCAGGGCTGGAAGTAAAGCGTTCAAGCCCGAGGAACTGGGCCATCACTTTCTGGCACAGTTTGCTAATCAGATGTTTGTTCCTGGCCAAGAGTTGGCAATGGAGTATGAGGGTACCAACTTTCTGTGCAAGGTGTTAACCACTGATGTGGTGAATCTTGGAGACGAAGGAGGACCCATTTCTCGAAACACACGGGGTATTTTGGTACGCCACACAGACCTTGGATTCACCCGGTCCAAAACCTCTACCATGAACCTCAAAAGTGCCAAAAACAAGGCTCGGGCGAACAACATTATCCAACCAGATTTCAATTTTTTCCAGTTAGGCATTGGTGGTTTGGACGAACAGTTTGCTGATATTTTCAGACGAGCCTTTGCGTCTCGAATTATTTCCCCCTCTTTGGTAGAAGAGCTGGGTATTAAGCACGTCAAAGGTCTGTTGCTCTATGGTCCTCCAGGTACAGGTAAAACATTGATTGCTAGACAGATTGGTAAAATGCTCAACAGTGTTGAGCCCAAGATTGTCAACGGTCCCGAGATTTTAAACAAGTTTGTTGGTGCTTCAGAGGAAAACATCCGAAAATTGTTCAAGGACGCTGAGGCTGAGTATAGAGAGAAAGGCGAGGATAGCAATCTGCACATTATTATTTTCGATGAGTTGGATGCTATTTTCAAGCAACGAGGATCCTCAAGTGGTGGAACAGGTGTTGGAGATAACATTGTTAATCAGCTGTTGGCAAAGATGGACGGAGTTGACCAGCTCAATAATATTCTTATTATTGGAATGACCAACAGAAAGGATCTTATCGATACTGCTCTGATGCGACCTGGTCGATTCGAAGTTCAGATTGAAATCCCTCTTCCTGACAAACCTGGCCGACTTCAGATTCTCAAGATCCACACTGCAACTTTGTCTGCCTCCAATCGTTTACACCGGGATGTAGATTTGGTGGAGTTGGCTGCCAAAACACCCAATTATTCAGGAGCTGAGCTTCAAGGTCTCATTAACTCTGCCACTTCTTTTGCAATTGCTCGAACCAACATCTCGCTCAACCAAGAGACAGGAACAATCCAGCAAAAGCAAGGTGCCGAAGTTATCCTAACAAGATCGGATTTCATGCATGCTTTGGGTGATGTCAAGCCGTTGTTTGGAGTTGCTGAAGATGAGTTGGAGAATGCTGTTCATAGAGGCATTATCAAGTACGCTTCCCATATCGAGAACATCATTCACGAGGGTTCTCTTTATATAAAGCGAGTCTCAAGTGGTAAAGATAGAGATCTTGCCTGTGTTCTTGTTCATGGCTCAGCTGGAGCAGGTTCAAGTGCTCTTGTTGCATCCATTGCACTCCAGTCACAATTCCCCTTTGTTCGTGTTATCTCCCCAGAAAATTACGTGGACAAGTCGGAGTCCTCAAAAATTTCAACAATCAACAGTACGTTCTTGGATGCTTACAAGTCACCTCTCTCATTGATCGTCATCAACTCCCCTGAAATCATTTCTGAGTGGAACAGCATTGGCCCCCGATTCTCCAACGGCATTTTCAATGCCCTCAAAACTATGTGTTCTCGAGTGCCCCCCAAGGGTTGCCATCTTCTGATTTTGGTTGCATCTAGTCAGAGACAAGTTTTGCAACAACTGGGAATGATGAGTGTATTCGATTACGAGATTGGTGTTCCCCTCATCAATAGCTTTGATGAGATTCATCGGGTTTTGGATAGTACTGGATTTTTAGGAGAGACAGCGCGACAACGGATTATCGAGTCTATTGCTACCAGATCCAACACCACCAAGCCTTGCATTGGAATCAAGACGCTTCTATCTCATTTGGAAACCTCCAGCAACTCTGAAGATACTGAAGAAACATTTGTGGACTTGATGGTGCGACACCTGGAGGAAAGAGCATCCAAGTTTTCTGGTTACGACTCTAATATGATTGGTTTTGATGCTAATAATGTTTAGATATATGAAATTTATGAGTTCATGAAATTTGGTACGTTTCTGATGTAGATTGTAGAAATTCACAACATGGCGTTATTCTTTAGCTTTATCGCTTATCGCTTCTCAGGTGGCCCTCCACTGATCAGCAAAATAATGACTACTGGTAAAAGATATTTCCAATACTTTTGGAAAAACGTTTTTTCAGTTTCTTGTGGAAGTTCGTTGTTCACCAACTTGACAGGGGGTCTAACAGGAGTGTCAGCGCCAGCTCCGATCTCTCTCCTTACTAACACCTGACCAGCATATTCACTAGAGGGAATCATGTCAATTTTCCGAAGAGAGCCATCCAAAGAATCGATATGCAAAACAATATCCTTGGAATTCTCGTCTAAATTGATCAGCGAGTGACATTCAAAGTCAGATCCATGCAAAATACCAACACAAGCTACTCCTTTGAATGCTGTCTGGGGCTTGTATGTCTTCTCCCCTTCTTCTATGGAAGTGTACAAAAATGGCTCCGATACCGAGTGCAAAGACTGGGCATAGATCTTTAGAGGGTCAGCGTTTGCAAGAACCGCCAGAATCAACAACAGCACTATCATAATGACTATCGAGGTTGAAGGACTGAAAGTCAATCCACAATTGACTTTGGAAGGAAATTCTATCTCAAGACGTCATCTGGAGGGTAGGGGAAAGCCCTAACCCACACCGAGGACCGCCAATTGAAACAAAAGTTTGTATCAGTGACTTTTTCACCACACAACCACAAAAATGTCAACTACCCTCAACGTCCTTCGATGGTCCGCCCTTGGCGCCGGTGTTGTCTATGGCTTTGTCCACAACCGAACTCTTCACAGCGCTGCTGCCAAGCAAGCTGCTAAGGCCGAATACGCCAAGAAGGAGAAACTCATTGAGCAGGCCAAGTCTGAGTGGGCTCGACTCCACGCCAAGTCTTCTGGCAATCAAAATGGTGTTGTTACTGATATCACTGATGACAAGTTCGACATTGAGGCTTATCTTAACCACGCTTTCCCCGCTAAGGCATAAAAGGATAATTTTTTGTAGGAAAAATTTCATATTGATTGTACTCAAGTTTAGACGTAGAATTGTGCTGTTTTGTGAAGAAAAAGTAGTCAGTTGGAGAAGAGAGATGACTGTAGACCAGAAATCAGTTTGGACACTGGGTTCAATTGAAAAAAAAACTTATTCGGAATTCGTTTCTATGTACACTAATTATCCTCACCTGTTCTAGATCGACCAAACACTCGTCCAGGTCCAAGATTGAAAGTCTCTCGGATCTCTTCGGTAAACATGTCATGACGATTTCGCCAGAAAGATGCACCTACAGCTTCAAGCTTGTTGTCATTGACAAATCGACGAATATCAAAGTCCTCCACAGCGGAGTTACCCAGCTCCCTCACATTTCCAGGCTGCCGGAAAACCCACAAACAAAGTCGGTGGTTGCCAGAGTTCTTTTCAGGAGCTGATGGAATGTATTTGCACAAGGTTCTGCCCAACTCAGGCTGCACCAAAGGCTGATCAACAGAGATGGGAATATCGCTAATGGCCCAGTGTAGTCGGGTTTTAAAACTCTCCGACTCGAGATCGGGATAATCGGGATCGACCAGAACAAGACTGTATTTGGAGTTGGGCTTAATATCTTCAAATTCCTGGATTTCAATGACAGGCAGTTCCGAAGTCATTTTGGTTGATTGCAAAGTGCCTGGTTTTATCCAATCACCCTTTTGGTTAGAAGGGAAGTTAACTCGAACTCGAGCATCTGCTTTGATGGTAGGCAGGGTGTCTGGAATAACATGCATAGTTTCTAATGCCTCAATCAGAGCAATTTGTTCAAATTTCTCGTATTCGCTCTTTGCCAAGTGCCTGTAAACGGCATGTCGCATGTCCATCTCGCCCAATTCGAAGTTCATCAAAACCTCGGGATTATGAGCCTCTGCTTTTCCGACCACCTTCAAATATTGTTGCTTGAGTTGCTTACGGATGTTATCATCCTGTGTTTGCTCAAACTCCTTCTTGAGCTGCTCAGCCTGACTGTACAGTTCTTTGGATTCTTGCTCAACGATTTTCAGAGCATCTTGGTAGATATCATCAATACCAAATGGACGCTTATAAAGAGCTTGATCAACTGGGTCTGACAAGGTCTGGGGTTTCCCTTTTCCTTCCATCAAGTAATCTCGGTAAACAGGATTTACCAGCTTCAGGGTCTGTGCTGAGCCGGCATTGTTTGTGATATATCGGCGCCCTGCGATCTGAAATGTCCTAATCATTGGTGGTTAATTTTTCACCCAAGCTTTTTTAGGTTTTTCAAACTTGAAAAATATAAAGCTTTGATATACTATTAGTTTACTCTGAGATTATTCTACCAATTCAATCTTGGTGGTTATACACCAATTCACACCAATATATCATCACGTGCATGCACTTGTTCATATTGGCCCTGCTAGGGTCCCTCGCAAGCTCCCAGTCTGTCGATACGGACCTTTTTCTAACACCAAAGATATCCATTGAGGTACAGTCTAAAAGCCTCCCTCGCTCAATAATAGATTCGGGCTTATTACCATCCCATGACTTTAAGGGCAACACTTTGGAGTATGACATTCTTAAATTAAATGGTACCGACTATCTCTGTGGAATTCCTCAATTGAAGCCCGAGCCAGAGGAAGATTGGGAGAAACAGAAGCTCATGGCTGCAGTGCTACAAAATACAGCCATTGATCTCATGCAGCCTTTGCTAGGAGAATGTATGTTTTATGAAAAGGGCTATTTCTCATACAGATTTTGCTATGGCTCCTCTGTTTCACAGTACCGACGTCTAGATGACATAGCTCCTCGAATCAACCCCCCTCCTAAATCAAATTCCACAGTCAGTTTCAATCTAGGGTTTTTTGATGAGTCGTCTTCAACTTATGAAATTGCAAAAATCCCAAGTTCTAGCTCTCATATGCTCATCCATCGAATGAAAGATGGTGATTTTTGTGAAAACATCAACTCCAAACGAACAATTGAAATCAGATTTAGTTGTGAGCCCAGTATCAAAACCGAGCAAATCTTGCGCATTGTGGAGAGAAGCACTTGCAACTATATCATGGATGTTGCTACTCCCCGTCTTTGTACAAATGTTGCTTTCCAACAATCTCAAGATTTGTCTGTTCCAGTTTACTGTTATCCATTGTCTGACAATGATTCACAAGACTGGGAAGATTTTGATGACCTATCCATTTTCCCTCAACCCGAACTCTCGCAACAGAAACCTCTCATACCCAAAGTGGAACCTGAAAAGGTAGATGGAGAAAACCCTGTTGATGATGTCGAAATTTACTGGCGTCTCTACAGACTTCAAATTGTCAATGACTTTGCAGTTTTCTTGGCAGAGCTGGTCAACTCCCGAAAAATTTTCCAATATCTGAAAATCAACCCTTCCGAACTGACTAACTACGTGGTATTGACCAAGGACTCCTTTATTGAGGAGCTCAAAATGGATTTACCCTTCATTATCATGGTTTCACCTATTGAAATTCACGTTCAACTCGACGATTCAAAAGTGACTCGTAAACAAAAGATCCTGGTTCTTCGCAGCTTCTTGGAAAGTAATGCAGAAACGCTCAGATTTCCGGGGTGGCGGTTTAAGGAATTGGACGAAATGTCTGAATGACTGGCGAAAGCGTTTGCTTCTTTTGATCAACCAGGCGTGGACCGTGGAATAGATGATCCTAACGAAAATCAATCCGAAACCTGGAACTTTGGCGAAACTCATACCGACTTCTCATTGCAAACACCAGACAACTTTGGTTCACAGGAAAAATCTGCTACTAAACATCGACAATACACGTTGGATAATCAACCCGCACATTCCACGGTGGAATTCGAACATCTCCCTATATCTATTAAGTCCTATTTTCAACCCTCTCCAACTAACACCGAAGATTCCGACCCAGAATATGTTAGCGGCTATATTGACACTGAAGGAGTGGTCGTGTCAGTGCCGACTCCCGTTCAAATCGACGAAGAAATCGATATAGATCTTGATTGATATGATAAAATCATTAGTAAAGAATAATTTATGTTTATTCGAAATGCCAATAAAATAGTATACATTGTTAGTTTTTAAGAGCCTAACAGCTCCAATAAAGTAGAGTCGTTCGAACCAGCGTCAAAAATCCAAGCTTGCAAACGTTTTTTGGGGCCAGGAATCTTGCCAGATGGCGGTAATTTCGGTCTGGAGTTTCGTTGTTTGACAGGAATCTGATCACCTTCTGGAATGACATCCACACGTTCTAGTTTAGATAGCAAAAATGGAGATAACAGACCAATTTGATGTTTTGCAACCTGCTCTGTGACAGGCTCCAATAATGGTGCACTTTCTTCTTTGACGGTCTTCACTTCTGCTGTTTGATTGTTGTTGAAATTTAGACGACCCTGTAAAAGATGCAAAGGAACTGTCGATGTGAGTAATCCCAGCTCCCTATCGAGGCCAAGCTCTTTGAAACCAAAAAAGTCATCTCCGATTGCCTCACTGAAGTCACCACTGACAAACATCTCTGAGTTGTCTTTGAAGCTGTTGTCTGTTAGTTCTTTGTCACCTCCAGGTCGTAATAAGTCCGCCAAAAATGATGCTAGACTCTGTTTAAGATCAGTAAGTTTTGAGCCATGTCGAAACACATCATCCCTGATATATGACACCAAAGAATCTATATTACCCACGCCCGCTTCAACTAAGGTCTCTTGAAGAATTTGTTCTTGGGAAATGTTTGGGTTCTGTGTAAGTCGTTGTGAGAATAATAGAAGTGACCTGCCCAAATTACTCAAAAACTCGCCTGCAATTTCAGTCAGCGCGGAAATAGCATGAAGTTCAGTGGATTCAAAACCGGCGTGCATAGACAATCTACAGACAGACCTCCTCAGTCCACTTTCACACAGTTCTCCATTATTGAAGTCGTGATTCGGTAGTTTGGACTCAAAGTCTATATCTGCGTCAAGAATCTTGGGGGGGTTGTATGCCTTAAGTTGCGATGAGTGCAAGTATTGGGTTTGCATCTGACGAATGAGTGAAATCTTTGAGCAAATTTTTCGAATTTTTTGCATCTCGGACAAATTTTTGTCGATAATTTTGATGAGACCTCCTTCGTGAGCAACAAACTTGCTTGGCTGATTTCTAAGCTTTTGAATCTGTTCTTCAGTTAACAAGTTTTCAAGATCTTCACCAGGATTATCGCATGATATCGGCCACGGCACTTCAGGAAGTCCAGGGGATGGGTCATACTCAAGAAGATATGGTCGAGTGGGAATAGTGGCCTCCTTAGTGGAATCGGTATTTGATTCCAAAACGTCATCGAACTCTTCAAAGTCTAAATGGGGACCGACAGAGAATAGAGCAGCCTCAGCTGATAGAAATTCTCTGAACATTTTACCTTTTTGCACAAATGGGGCTTCGACATCTGGCTGAAGCTTATCATTTTTGAATAACCTTGCTCTTTGAGCACATATCAAGGTCCTTTTACGACCAGTATATTCAGCCCAAAACTGATCATCTAAATCTTCATCAGATTCATCTTCCTCTTCATTTGGAATTTGTGACTCATTTTGTTCCAATAAATTGCTGTGTGGGTCGTCGCCATTAGCAGCTGGAGCTGAGGTGGTGCCATCTAGGGGAGCAGTTACGCTTGTCTCGGCAGGTTGAGTGCTCTCTCCAGATTTGATATAAGTGTCTGTCTCTTCAACCTTTGGTTCAGTGGCTTGTGTTGTATCTTCCTTCTCTTGGCCTTCCTCATCGGAATTTCTGGACTCGTCTCCTGGTTCGATGTTGTCAACTTCTTCAATTTTTCGTTTCCTACCTTTGGCTCCTTTGGCTCCCTTTCCTTTACCTCCAAGAGACATTCCCGGTCTAGGTGCGCTAGAATCTTCATCACTTTCATTATCTTTGGCCTGTTTTGCCTCCTCGGCTTCGGCTTCAGCCCTGGATTTTATGGTGATGTCAGGTATCAGTTGAATTAAAGAAAGTGTCTTTTTTTGCATTGCGTAGGCATGGGCTCGTAGGAAATGCTTGGGGTTGGTATTGTAGGTAAGACAGTTTTGCCAGATAAGCATGAGATCATCGACGAATTCCTTTTTTGAGTTGTATTGAAGGGCTTTTAGTTTTTTCATGACAGTGCTAAGATCCATGGGGGTTTTGATAACATTGAAGTAGTTGGGGGCATCACGCTTGTTGACTTTGTTAAGAAATGGGGTTGAGTGTTCTGTAAAACCCCGCAGTTCAAGAACGACTTTTTCGGCAGCTTCATAAAGTTCCTCTTGACCAACACGTTCCTCATTAGCCCACTTTGATCTATTTTTTCGAACATCAGTGATGAGTTTTCGTAATTGGTTGTCTGTGACGTTGAGTTTGTCTCGTCTCTGGTCGATGATATTGAGCAGATTTTTGAGAGAAAGATTAGCTGCACCAAATTTTGCCTTGGATGGTTCTGCATCAGCATTTGAGAGTTGTGTTGGATCATTTGAGTCTTGATCTTTAAACGTCTGTAATGCTTCAAGATCTCCTTCAAAGGTATGATAACGTTGCCAAATATGAGCCAACATGGCAAAATCTCGTTTTTGAATGTCTTGAGTAGAAGCAGCTCGGTCCTCTACTATGATAGCACCAAGATGTTCCTCAGTCGTCTTCGGTGCAATTACTTTACTTTTGTCGTCTTCTTCGTCATCATCATCGTAGTCATCTTCTTCGTCACGGACATTGGATTTGATCTGTGTAGTTGGGATTGGCTGCTCTTGTTGGAATAAAGGTTCCACATCAAGATCTGAAGCTCCGTTTCGTCTGAGAGGGTATAATAATGGAATGGCTTTGTCATAAAGCATTTGTCTTACTTTCAAGGCAAATGCAACACAATCGATTTCCACGGATTTTTGCTGACCTTCAGAAGCACTCGGAGTAGTCGCTGAAGGCGCGGGACTGGCGTGATCTTTTCTGAGATGGAACAGATGTGAAGATGTGTTGGTAATGGCACTTCCAACTACCGTGGGTGTTCCAGGGCCCGGAGTATCTCCACGACCTTCGATCTGTTCCTGTCTAAAACTCAATGGAGGATCAGGCAATGGATTTTCTACTAGAATGTCCAGATTCCCAGTAATGAATCGACCCCAAAGATCTTCATTGGCTATGATTCGCTTCAAAACTTCATGTTCTCGAATTGTCAGGAATCCTCGCCACAGATCCTGAGTCTCCAGTTCTCGACAAACTCGGAGTAGCTGGAGATTATCTCCATTCTCCCAGAAGGTCAGAGGATTCATTAGTCCAGACATCTCTCGATCTAGAGATCAAACACTGACTTGAGAGATGGTCTAACCGGGTAACTTAAATTCGAACAAGAACCAAATGAACTTAATCTTTTTATCATGGAGGAGTGTCTATATAATGGCGATTTTGTAGATTAGGCACGAGCTAGCTGATTTTAGGTGATTAACAAACTGGCAATCAAGCAGAGACAGGATAAACGAGTGGGATTTAGTCGTTAATATGTTTTTACCTATATTTAGTAAATCTTGCTATTTTTAGTAAATCCTAATCTAGAAAAAAATCAAATTTATTTCTATAATATCTTCAGTATTGTCAAGAGATGATATCTTTTCAACTGGTGATATCATATAAAGAGGTGTAACAATTGTATAACGTATAAAAAGATCCAAACAAATTGGTTAATGGGTGAATTTTCCCGATCTCAGGGTTTGCTCACATTCAGCAAATACCTTGGCTTGTTGAGCAATCTCTCCAAGTTTAGTGATAACATGGCCATTGCCTGTCTGAAATCCGTAAATTTTATATTCAATGTCAACATCACGACAAAAGTCTTCTACATAAGCCTGAGCTTTTCGAAGATTGTGACGGGGCATTCGAGGGAACAGATGATGGACTGCTTGAAACTGGAGACCTCCATGAACAAAATCAAACCATGGTGGACATAAAACATCCATTGTAGTTCGCAATTGACGTTGAGCAAAGGATTCTGAAACGCCCAAACTCTGAGTGGACATTGCAAAATGGGAAAGAGTGATTTGAACATGGACAGGCATGGTTGCAATATGAGATACCATAACATAAAGCCATCGATCTTTGGCTGTGTGTAGTGATTTGGTAACAACTAAATAGAAGAACCAAAACGCAAAAAAAGACAACCCAAAAAGCTCATACCATCGAAACCAAGCTGCTTTCCCTCTTTTGGGACCACGACCCAGTAAAACATGGCCCCATGATAACGCATATAGATTAAATCGTCCAAAGCAAAGCACCGGATAGTAGGTCATATGCTGAAAAGGTATTAAAATCTTAGCGAAGATGTCATATTTCAGAATGGTTTGGTAGTATGTTGATTTCACCGAAGAAAAAAATCGTGCACTTACAGCAAAAAATGGCAGGTGCTGGATATCTGGATCATGTACTGGATCATTGGTAATGATATGATGAACGTTGTGGTTTCGCTTCCACCAGCCAAGTGATAAGCCACCAATCCAAGCTGCAATTGTCATACCTATCAAATTATCAAGCTGGTAATTGTGTGTGACTGCGATGTGGCCTGAATCGTGAGCAATGAACACCAATTGATGCCAACCAAGCCCAAGACATATAGCTGATAAGGTCAAAGATCTATGAAAAAGAAAATATGCAAGTGAAAAAAGAGTGGAGATTCTTAAGAAGTCAAAAAAATAGCCCCGGTAGTTGGGTTCAAAGAGTCCCTCCTCCTCTACCTTCTTGTAGAGTTGCTTGTATTTAAGAGCTATCTCAGTTTGAGATTGATAGTCAAGTGACGGATAATTGACCAGGTCGTGCTGAAGAAGTCCATTTTCATATTCTTCAATACTTTTCAAACCTTCCGATTTTTGAGCAGCTTCATTATCAAAAATTGGAGCTGGCTTAACTTGACTTTCGCTGTATTTCGACAAGTCATAATGAAGTTCATCCACAGATGGAGTTAACAGAGAACTGACTTTTTTAGTTGGCAAATCTCGTCGTTTTATAAGAGCTTCATCATCACTAGAGCCTTCACTGCCACTGCTAATTAGCGCAACAGCTTCATCTTTTCCTTCAGATTGTTTGCGAAATACACCTCCTTGAATAGGAGGAAGAAAATTGGGCCAAATTTCTTTACCAGTTACACCAATTTGATAAGAAGACATAGTTTTAAGAGCCTCCTCGCTATGGTAGGCATTGATTTCGTCAGTGGCGTCACGACCAACCACATGGAAAATAGCAAGATCTCCTCCTGGGTGACGGTCTATCCATGAATCTAGTTTGAGAACTTTGCCTTGGTAGATGACAATTTTATGCCCATCTGCTATTAGCCCCTCTATTTCCCGTCTTGTCAAGACTTGGCTTCGCTTCGATGACATGATGAGCTGTCTGATGTTAACTATTGAAAAACCCAAAATAGAGCTGCACCCATTGAAAAAACACGTTATCTAGTTGACTCAATTATATAAATTAGACAAATAGCCATTAACTTCTTGGAAATATTCTCCAACTTTGGATATGATCTATATTAGCAAGGGAGTCATATCAGCTCCAACACATAAGCTTTCCCCCTTTAGTAGCTCACTATCAACCAATAATCCTTCAACCAATTATCTTCTGTTAGTTATTATAGTTTATCCAAGAATAACAAAACTTTATTTTTGTGGGATTTTCATTTGGAAATCCTGGTGCTGCTAATGAAAGGTATCGAAACAACTCATATGTAAGATTGTCACCAGCCAGAAAACTAAAAAATTGAATACTCACTCTGATGAGCTTTGTAAACAGCCATGTAGATCAATTATGTGTGATAGAAGAGCAGATCATCGTGCTTAAACGCGTAACAGCTCATCAGCAATAACTAAAAACATGACAGTAAATGGCAGTTGTGGTTAGATTTCACCAGCCCCAAATACTTTAATAAAGCTTAAATGTATAATTGTATTGTTGTTTTATAGGGGGCTGGTGATTTTTCGAACAATCTTGTTTGAAAAGCTACTTCAATGCATTATCGAGTTGTAGTAATCTTAACCTTAAATCCGTAAAGGGAAGAAAATCGAACTTGGTTGGTAAGAATTGTTCATGATGGAGAAATTTATATAATGTATTGAAGTTCTCACTGATCTAGTTCTAATAACATTCCCACCCTTGTCTTTCATTCAACTCAAAACATTCTTTTCAAATGGTGTCGTTTAAGGCGCTTCTTATTGTTCTAACTGGTGTCACAGCATTGCCAATAGACTGTAATCAATTCTCTCAATATAAGAAAGAGCTTGACAAGAGAAATCCCAAACGAGTTATCTATGTCACTCACACTGCAGAGCCTGTGGTAGTTTATCAGACTGTTTACGCCAACCCAGTCACAGTGACTGCTGATGATACCCTCACAGTTCCTACCTCTGATCCTGAGCCCAAACCTGAGCCTGAACCCAAGCCTGAACCCAAGCCTGAACCCAAGCCTGAACCCAAGCCTGAACCCAAGCCTGAACCCAAGCCTGAACCCAAGCCTGAGCCTGAACCCAAGCCTGAACCCAAGCCTGAGCCTAAACCTGAACCCAAGCCTGAACCTGAGCCTAAACCTGAACCCAAGCCTGAGCCTGAACCTGAGCCCAAGCCTGAACCAACCTCAACTCAAGTTCAACCAGTCCCAAGCGAGACCCCAGCTCCTGGAAACATCATTCCTTATGCTCTCACATATTCACCATTCAATAACGATCAGTCCTGTAAAAGTTACAGCCAAGTTAAATCTGATCTTGATGTTATTCAATCAAAGGGAATAAAGAGAATCAGAATTTACGGTGCTGATTGCGATTACCAAAACACAATTTTGCCAATTGCTAGAGATCTAGGTTTGACTATCAACATGGGCTTTTGTATTTCTCCTCAAGGAGTCGACTCAATCGACAATGATGTGACAAACTTTATCAGCTGGGTCCAAGCTAATAATGCCTGGAATCTTTTTGATATCATCACTGTTGGAAATGAGGCAGTTCACAACCGATGGGCAACTGCTCAACAACTCGTTGCTAAAATATCACAGGTTAGAGGACAACTCTTAGCTGCAGGATTCAATGGCCAAGTTACAACTGCTGAGCCATCAGACAGCTATCTAGAAAATCTAGAATTATGCCAAAATTCTGTTATCGACTTTGTTGGGCTCAATAGTCAGCCCTACTTCAACCCTGCATTTAGCGCCAGTGATGCTGGTTTCTTTGTGAACGCTGAAAAAAGCGACTTACAAAAGGCTTGTGGTAAAGACGTTTTTATCACAGAAACAGGATATCCATCTGCAGGAAATGTGTATGGAAACCAAGTCCCATCTCCCGAAAATCAGCACCAAGCGATTACTCTCATTCTGGAGTCTTTAGGAGGACATGGCACTTTTTTTACAATGTTTGACGATTACTGGAAACACCCAGGCCCCTACAATGTTGAACAGCATTTTGGAATCATCAACATCTTAAGCTGATGATGGGTGCATTTTTTATGTTCCCACTAACTATTTATTATACCCGTGACTCACCTTGGATATCTCGGGAGGTACAGAGTATGGCCTTTCTTGCGGGATTATCTTCAAAGCTTCATCGATGTTTCCAGATGCAATTAGCATACCTTGCTTCAGAGCTAGATCAGTCACATCCTCTATAGACACAATTTCTTCTAGCCACTGTTCTATTCGACGTCGCGAGATTCCGATTTGAATGCTTCGATAATCGAGCTTGTTCAAACTGACATCTCGTTCTGGATCCCACTGAATCGTTACCGGGGTTTGGGCCTGAAATAAATTGCCCAGATTAACCTGGCTATCTTTTAATAAATTATTAAAATCTCTATGCTTCATTTTAATGGCTATAATGCACTCTTGACTCTTTTTGGACGCATATCCTGATCGATACATCATCCAATTCCATGACGGCTTGATCCACGTCATTCTGGTCAACTTGTACTTTGGAGAGGCATTCAACTTTTGAGTCTTGACTGCAGCGCTGGCGATTTCTTCACAATAAGCCTGATAAACTGTGATAAGACTGTCATCATAATTGGCTCGTATTTCGTTTATGGGCACGTCTTTCTTTTCTTTCTTGTTTTCAATCACTGTCATTACTTCAGATCAAACAATATAGCGAAATGTGTCAGCACATTTATTTTTTACTCATTATAACGGAATAAACAATAAAATTAAATTAAAATTACATTATTCCGCAGCATAATTACAGTATAGTCGAGTCATACCACTAGGTGCAGCAAAAAGTAAAAAGGAAGAAATAGGGAAGAAAAGAAAGAAAAAAGGAAAGAAAAGTGAAAAGTGAAAAGTGAAAAAAAAATCGTAAGGGTTGAATGCATGCATTTAAATAAACAAGTTCTTGTCTGGGGACTTAACCCGTAAATAATAGGGTAGGCGACTTCCAGGGGCTTGTGTGTAAGATGTAGAGTTCCATATACTCGAAAGCTGATTCCATATCAGCATTTCGGATTGAAACTTCATATAATAATAGATAAAGTCGTCAATGTGCCTCATCGGCCCGAATCCGTTTTGCAGTAGCAACTGCAATAGGTTGTTCATTGTCCTTATCTGAAGATAGGTCATCCAAGCTATCAAAAGATCGCTTGGAAATTTGTTTAGAATAGCTACTCTCTCCAAAGACAGGAGAAGCGGCTGGGGTAAATACTGAAACCGACTCAGTAATGGGCTCATCTACTTCAATCAATGCATTTTCAAAAAGGAGTCCACTCCACTGAGCATAAACGTCTCCAGGTACAAATGTTTTCCAATCAAGTGCTTTAAGGAAATCCAACATGTTAACTGAAAGTTCAGCAGCAGGTAATCCAGAAATCTTTGACCAAGCTCGTGAGGAAAAATTACGATCCTGGAGAAATTTATCAGCAACCATCAAAGAAGCAATAAAAGATCGTCGGGGACAATGTAAAACGGTGGCAGATGCAGCAACGCCTGGTTGTCGATTTCGACTAAGGGTAAGGACTTGAGACTTAAGTTGAATCAAGTAATAAAGGGAGACATGAAGAGTAGAGAAAGAAGTTCTCGATCGTCTCAATACTTCCTGGATGAAGCGTCTTAAGGAAATAGAACGAATGGTTTTAGCTTGAGGGTTAGTATCGAAAACCTCGCCAATTCTAGTAGTGGTAGGCCAAATAGTCTCCACAATCCAGACTGCAGATTCTACAAGTCTGGAAATAAACAACTCTTTCTTAGAGTCATCTAGTCGAGATAGAAACGAGCTGAGGTTGATAGTCTCCTCACGCTTTGATGCCATGGTAGTGTCAGGAGTAGTGGCAGTGCTGATGCTTGCTTGCTCACTGATGTTGGACGAAGCAATTGATTCAACGGGAGAACCAAAATTCAGACCAGACATTAGAAAAGAAGTAAAAAAGAAAAAGAAAAAGGCAAACAGAAAGTGATGTGTACCACGAATTTTGTCTTATCGCCCAATGAGGGGGATTTAAGACTAGAAACGGGAGGTAGGATGTCTTGGTGACTGCCTTGTAGATATAGTTAATTCTTTGCAGTGATAATGACTCTTATCACGCAATAGAATTTCCGATTCCGCTGTGACTAATCCTGAGAGGTGGATATGCGAGATATGCCGAATCGGTGCAGAATAAACTTTGATGGGTGAGTCACCAAAGTAAGTCTAATGACCAGTTTTTTGTGAGGCCTCTTTTTGGAACAAGAAAAAAGAGGCAATAAAACAGGTCTGGGGATACAGCAGAGATCACAGAAAACTTACAGCAAGTAGTCTGTGGCGGGTTAATTTAAAAATTTGCCTCAAATAAACAGTTGTTTCCTTGTAAAGTGAATATCGCCAAAAATGTATGTAAGAGTGTGTAACCAGTCTTGTATACAAATTAGTTGCTATCACTGAAAAAATAATCAATCAATCGTCAAAATTTAATGAAAATGTGCGCGTGTTGCCTAAACCATCACGACAATGGCGGTATTGAACAACATCTTAGAACGGAGCAACAAACAATAATGTAAAAATAAGCAAAAAGTATCGGGGAGTTAAAGGTAGGGAAAAGAAAAAAGTAAATCTGTTAGAAATAACCGATGGGTAATGGAAGGTATCAAAAAGTATTGAGACTTCAGCTTTTTGGATTGATCAAATCGAAAATCGAAAATTGAAGAGAGACAAGTGAACCGCAAAGAGCAAATTTGATATCGCCAATTCAAGTATGGAACTTAATCGGAAAAAAAGGCTTTAGTTGTTGATAATGAGCTAGAGGGCAATGGTTTGAGAGCTCGTCAAGGACGTTGCAATCAAGATGAGGAAATTATTTTTTTGTTGTAGAATAAAGGAACCAAATGCGACCCTAATCCAATATTGCCTAATGTGGAAACACGGCATTAATTTAAGTTTCAAAGCAAAAGTGGGAGATGAGTTTTTTTTTTTTGACAGTTTATTTTTTGCTTTTGTGGTTTAAAACTGATTAAATTTTTGTATACTAAGTTTCACTTGAGCCGCAGACTGCCACTAATTCTCGTTTCTAGATTGAAAACAGGAAAGGAGCCCTACTATTTTTCAACAACACTTTATTTCTCTACTTGGCAAACTTGAAAAAAAGATAAACCAAAAATAAAAGTCAACAAGAATTGAATTCTATTTGCGTGAGTCATACAATGTTTTTGGAGTAGATGAAGATAAATGCTAATTCGATTAAACTTTAGGGTGCATTTCCAATGCATAATCAATCAACCACCACTGTAGTGACAGAGAGGGGTCGACCAGATTTTCTAGAACAAGAACATTTCCTGCTACTAGATTTTAGTTCATTTCCATATACATCATTACTTCTGACTATTATGCTCAATAACTCCCGGCATCTTTGATTTGGTTACTTTATCAGGGTTCACAACATAGGTGCTCCATTAAAGATTTATAAAATTAAAAGAAAACACATGGTCATGATCTAAAATTGACAATTTGAAAGCTTGGTTCGTAAAATCAAATAATGCATTATGCTTTAATATCAAGAAAGTCCATCTCATTGAGAGCATAGTCCAAAATGTAACTAGAATCCTCAATTTCATCAACTCTGGAATAGTGTCGTTCTGTGTATGGAATTAAGCCATCGATAAGTTTCGAGATTTGAGCAATCTGTGAAAGTTTTTCGACTGAGTGTGAGAGAAGAATGCAATGTAGTACTTTTTGAGCAACAACTGAGGACTTTGCATTAGTGTTCCAATCACGGATTCTCTTCAACATCAAAGCCAAATTTTCCGGAGCTAGGTTGGCGATGGTTTTGTCTACTGATGACAAGCCCAATATTGAGTCAGGGTCTTGAGGACCTTGTAAAATGTCCCGAAACAAAGTGAATAGTTTGTAGGGTTGGTTCAGCGTCAAGGCCAACAGAATAGCATTCTCCCAATCCTTCGATCGAACAAAATTGGCCAGTTGCTGCTCTTGTTCGACTTGCCGAGCAGCATCTTCCTTCTTCTTTTGACGTTCTTCGGCAGAAATGTCATTCCAGATAGTTAGTGTTCCTTCACCGTCTCCAGTGATAATCTGAGACTCATCGGATCGAACAGCTAAGGACCATACCTTGTCCTCATGGTTGTCGAGAGTCACAGAGCATTCTCCAGTAGTGTAATTCCAAAGCTTTACGAGCCCGTCTCCTCCAGCTGAAGCAATTTGGGTTCCTTGTGTAATCCAGTTGGCTCGAAGAACGGAATTAGTGTGACCCTCGAAAGTTCTCAAACAAGTGAAATCATTCAAAGACCAAACTTTCACCGTCTTGTCTCCAGAAGCAGTGACAATTTGCTTTTCGTATGGATTGAATTTAATGGACCAGACTCCACGTTTGTGACCTTTAAGAATACCGATTGACTCGCCTGAGCTGATATCCCAGATTTTTGCAGTCTTGTCTTGAGAGGCAGTTGCAAACAGCTGATCATTGGGAGAAATGTCAATGGAGTTGATATCTTTCTCATGGGCTTTTCGAGTGTAGACAGCAGAAGCCTTTCCATTGGCGATAGCCCACTTTTTGACAGTTAGATCTTGTGAACCAGTGATGAGCATTTTAGGTGGTCTATCATCAAGTGGTAACCGGGGGAGCGCGACAGCTCCTACAGAAGAAGCGTGTCCTGTACAAACAGCATAGCACTCGCCTGTCTCAATATTCCAAACTCGAGCTGTGTTGTCCTTACCAGAGGTAGCTACCCATCGACCTTCAAAAGATCGATCTATCGAAATGACATTATCAGTATGACCTTCCAAGATCTTCATCTTGGACGACCCAACTTCACACACTCTAATTTCTGGGGCATTAGTAACCATAGCGATGTGATCCTCATTTCCAACATAACAGAGATCAAGAATCTGGTCGTGGAACCCAGAAACTCTCGATATTTCTTCAAGTTCGGGAACGGAGTATGTTATCAGTGTTTGGTCAGTGAGAATACACACAGCGATACCCAAGTCTTGTTTATACAAAATGTCGGAAACACCAACTGTTTCTCGTTCTTTAGTGAGAACAGGTTTGAGAGGAGTAAGAGATTTCGAAGTTTCGATATTCCACAATCTCATTTGGCCATATTCTCCACCGGTGTAAGCTAAAGTCTCATCTATTAGCCTGGCTACTTCCAGACTTTCTCCAACAGGGATAGTGCGACGAAGCTTCATTTTCTTGGCATCCCAAACATTGATAATTTTATCTCGTCCTCCAGAAAGAAGAATGGATCCATCGTTTGAGAAACTTAAACCTCTAATGACGGATGTATGACCCTCAAGGGTCGCGATTGACTTACGGCTAACCAAATCCCAGACTCGGATCCGACAATCATCAGCTCCTGATGCTAACATCCAGTCTGTTCCTCCTTGAACTCCATAAAAACAAAGAGCTGAAACAATTCCACCATGACCCTTTAAATTATGAGTAGCAAACCCCCGTTCTAAATCCCAGACTTTCACTCCTCCATCAGCACCACCTGTGGCAACTAAACTGCTAGTTGGGTCAATAGCCATGACAATGACTGGTGCATCATGAGCCCGGGTTGATCTGACCAACTCTCCCGAGGGGATCTTATATGTTCTCATAAGTAACGATCGGGAGCAGGTGACAAGCCAATTTCCATCAGGAGAAAGCTCCAAGGTTGTCAAGATGTCATCATCACCTTCGATCCTAACAATTTCCTCTCCTGTTTCGAGATTCGATACGACAACATCATCCCCGAAAGCTGTTGCAATGGTCTTTCCATCATCTGCAAGCGAACACTTCCCTCCAGTGTAGAAAGGGCCCACCGAGATTGCTGAAAATGCTGTTTTTTCCAACCGATCCATACTCAATGGTAGATTTCAAGTTTTTTTTTTAACTCTGCATTGACTGAACTTTAAGTTGGATATTTGGAGTCGCCAGTTCATAGATGAGTACTGGATGTTGAACAGTGCGCAAAACATACTCAGAATCTGTTAACCTAACTTCTGGCAAATCGAAACATGTGCAGATTTTTCATTTCACAAGTTGGCAGTCACGTGAAATTCAACCTGATAATGCGCATTATTCGCTAATATGCTGTTTTATGGACTTTAACCTGATAATCGTTCCGCTTCCTTTATTTTTGTCGTATCTGTCGTACAAGTCAAAATTAATAAGAGAGAGACGATAAAACCTTAACCCTTTGAACGATCAGGAGAGAAGTTAAAAACCCAACATGATCTCGTAGTCTAGTCTACTTGGTAAATACTCAATATGAAATTGGTTGGGATAGTTTCCGTGGTGCTTTTGGGCTTATACGCGCTCTCTTCATGGTTGTATGACAACTACCTTCCCAAGCATTACATCTTTGATAAAGAAGAGCTGATGGGTATGGTCAATGCTACTCTGGCAAGAAACCCTGACGGCAACTCCACTGCCATCTTGACAGACCTGGGTGCTAACCTCAAAGAGCGATATGGCAAGTATGTTAATGAGCTCAATTTTGATGACTGGGTTTTCAACAATGCTGGTGGAGCCATGGGATCAATGTTTGTCTTGCATGCTTCCGTGTCGGAGTACCTAATCTTTTTTGGCACCGCAGTTGGCACTGAGGGACATACTGGAGTGCACTACGCTGATGACTATTTTTTCCTGCTCACCAAGCACCAAAAGGCTCATGTGGCTGGTCACTTAGAGCCTGAGATTTGGGTCCCCGGTACCTACCACCATCTTCGGCGAGGATATGTCAAACAGTACCATATGCCTGGAGAGGCATGGGCTCTTGAATTGGCTCAGGGATGGATTCCTGCCATGCTACCTTTTGGTTTCCTCGACACTTTCAGTTCAACTTTGGACTTTGAAACCTTGTACAAGACTGTTAGACTTTCAGCTGTGAATATGGCGCGAAATCTGTTATGGGGCAAGATTTAAGATAGTTAACAATATTTAGTCAAGTATCCATAATAGTTGCTCTGAAGATCCCGTAGTGGCCAAGTTTTACTGTCTTTGAAATATAAGACTTCAATGGCAAAAATGCAGAAACCTCATTGGGTTTGTTAAGGTCAAAGATGATCCTCAATTTAAGATTGGTACATATATTCCTACAAGCATGGAATTACCACCACTTGCACCTGTTGGGCTCCAAGGGTACAATGAGACCACCCTTACCCGGATAATGACATCCGCATTGGCAGAGGAAATTAGAAAGTTCCTGCCTGAGCGAATCAAGATTTTCAGAACTTGGCATTTAGTGTTTTCTCTGGAGCAACATGGCGCCTCTCTTAACACCCTTTATCATTACAATCAACCTCCAACCGATGAGCGCTTCGGATTTGTCCTAGCAATTCGAAACTCCCTTGGCCAGGTATTTGGAGCTTACACCAATGAGCACTTCCATACTACAGTAGGCAGGAAATATTATGGTAATGGGGATTGCTTTTTGTGGAAAACAGGTGAAGAGTCTCTCAAGGTCTACCCATACACGGGAGAGAATAATTTTGTTATTTATTGCACCCCGACATTCCTATCTCTCGGTGGAGGAGAAGGAAAATACGGCTTGTGGGTTGATGATGCCCTACTTCGAGGTGTAACTTATCCATGCTCCACTTTTGGAAATGAATCCCTCGGTAGCGAGAAATTCGACATTGTGGCGGTAGAGGTTTGGAGGGTTTCTTTCAGATGATTTCTTTCCCCCGCTCTTCTGCACATAACGAAATAAATAATGTTCAACTTTTCTCAGTTTTTATTCCAATCCTGGCCGCACCTCTGTTTCCCTAGCAGAGGCGTATTCAATTGGAAACTGGGATTTTAACTCTGCTTGTAGCTGCTGTGATCGCCTTGCACATTTCTCCAACAACTTCACAACTGATCTTGAATTTTTGATTCCTTCTGAAACAGTCACCTTGACCTCCTCTAGCCTCTCTTGAACTTTTTTCATGGACTCGTTAATTTCAAATTGCTTGGCTTTGATCTCTCCACTCAACTGCATCTGGCTGGCTACAGCTCGATCCAACCTGGCTGGATCAAAACTCTTTGCAAGTTCATCAATGACAGTTTCTAATGCGGCAATAGACTCATGAGATCCTGCGTAAGAAGAACCCGATTCGGAGTTATCATCACTAATATCATCATACGGTATTTCTGGAATCGCGTATGAAGCCGAAAGATCTGGATTCACCGCTGGTGTTTCATTTTGAGCTTCCATCTTGACCAGTACTTTTAAACTCCCTCCTAAACAAGAGTGCCAAACTAAGGTTTTCGTACATTTGGTCCTTTTCTTCAATGGATCAAGAGACTTCGCAACTCGATACTGCTACAGCTGGCATTGGAACAATGGGCAATGATAAGCCAATAGTTGCAGAAGCCAGCAATTTCTCAACTTTCATAGTAGGCAGTCTAGTGACGTTGGTTTTGTTGCTTGTGGGTTATGTACTATTACAAAGAAAAACCAAAAAGGCCCCCACAGTTATTGCTATCTGCGGTCCCAGTGATGTTGGAAAGACGGCGTTGTTTAGCTCTTTGAAGAAAGGAGAATTTACAAGTACTGTCACATCAATTGTTCCCAATTCATTTCAGTATCCCGAGACCCCATTCACAATCGTTGACTATCCTGGTCACAATAAATTGAGACCAGGCCTTATGCAGCAAATGAAAAAAGGAGCAGTTCGAGCCGTAGTGTTCATGGCCGATTTGAGTAACCTGGATCGACAGATTTTTGAACTTGGATCATTTTTGCTGGATGTTATTTTGGAGCTCGAATCAGAGTCGACACCTAGTAATTGCAAGCGCTTGCTAATTGTTGGGAATAAGAGCGACGTTTTTAACGCAGCTAGCCTTACAAAGTTCCGTGAGCTTCTAACTCAGGAATTGCGTGCTCAAAAAGACTCGAAATCCAAATCGGTTTCGGAAACAAACATCGACATCTTAGGAAAAGAGTTTGATTTCGCCAGACTAGAAACAGAGGTAGAATTTGCAGCGATATCGGTCAAGAAAGGGTTGACCTCAAAAGTGCAGAATTGGATCGATTCAATTTAAGAATTGCACTAACCAAAATGTATCAGTCCCACATTAACAGGTTCTGATAGACAAATCTTGAACGAACAAGGCTTGAAAATTCAAATAATCAAACCCGCTAGTTCTTCATTCCTTTAATCTCAACTTTGCTCAGCTGAACCAGGTAGATGGGAGGGTACCGGAGGAAATGCCATAGTTTGAACCATCTGTGCTCGCTTTTTTGCAGCAGCCAGCTCTTGTTTTTTTCTCACTCGTTGGCTGTATATCGCTGGATGTAATATATATTGCAGTTTAATAGATTTCTCTTCAGGTGCAGGGCTATTTTGAGGAGTTTCAGAGGTTTTTGAAGTGGCCTGTTGGTCTTTTTTGTCATCTTTTCCGACATCTTCTGCACTAGATTCCTTTTTGCCATCCTTCTCAGACTCGGATGCCTTCAACTGGTTCCACTCTTTTGTAACATCAGCTACCCTTTGCTGTAAATCTGGAGGGGCAAGCTTTGGCTTGGGCGGTTCTTTGGTACTGGCGAATCCTTTGTCAGTGAGGTGACTTTTACAAATGTAGAAGAAATCTGTTTTCGAAATATCGATCAAGACACTAGCAGAGGGCTTGAAACAGATGAAACACGCCTTCTCACTACCTTCGGCCACCTGCCGCAAGTCATAAAGATTCTCCATGTTCACCTAATCTTGAGTTGAGAGTTTAATTTCAACATCATGACCAAACAGATTTTATTGACCAACAAAAAGCGAGTACAGGTTCGACAGTACAATGGAGTGCCACTAGTTGACATCCGGGAATTTTACCAAAAAGGAGAAGAGTGGCTTCCTGGAAAGAAAGGAATATCCCTTTCCGCTGATTTATGGCGTAAATTGCTATCTGAGCAAGATCAAGTCAACCAAGCTCTCGAATTGCTGGAGAAGAGTATCAATCCTCCCTCGGAAGAAGACGCTGAATCTAAAGCTCATACCAACGTCAGCAGTGACGAGGCCACTGCTCAAGAGCTCACTTCAACAGAAGAAGACTTGAAAAGCAAGAAACAAAAGATAGAACAGTGAACTTTTAAATGATTCTGGAGGATAGACTTTTGACTGTTCTTTTTGTGACCCTCCCAACTTGCTGCCACCCAACGTTTTACGCAAACACAAGTTTTCAACACTCATGTCACAATGCCGGTTCATCTCATATATGAGTTCTAGCTTAACTTTACACCTTGTTCAAGCCAGTAGTTCCAACTAGAGATGCTGTTATCGACTGTTGAGATGTGACTGTAGATTTCTGTCTGTAATTTGATTCTTGTAATCGTTTTCCTGCTTTGATGGAATCAAGAACCCAATCAGCTTTGACTAGTCTGGCTGCTAATTTATTGTGTTTAGCTGCAGCAACGTTGGTACCTATAATGTGGGTAGTTTTAGCTGTGACCATTCTACTGATGATTCCACCATGCGCAATGATTTCTTTTTTCAATTGTAAATCAGAAATATTGGCAGTCCCAATATAGGAGATGTTGATACGGCATCCTTTAAAGATACTTGGTTTGTCTACTTTAACGGAAGCATGAAATTTGGCATCTTTTATGGCAATGTATGAGTTCATTTTCTTGCCAGCTGAATTGGGCCTGAAGATTTTTTTGGCCAATTTTGAATCGATGGCCATTCTGGGAGTTAATTACAAAGTTTTCGTGTACTTTTGGCGATTGTGGTCAATTTTCCTTTTAAGATTTTATTTTCTCTTTAAAACTGTACAATCCTCAATCCTCTTATCGGAGTAACAGAATACTCTTAATGGGGTAACAGAAACAGCAGTGAACACTCTGTTTCATCATGAATTTGGTGAAGTTTTGTGCATAGAGGGATACATGTATTTGAATGTTTTTTTTGCAAGAGGTATACATCTGACTCTCTAGTAAGTCTATTCACTTATCTCTCAAGTTCTCTTTGGTTGGACATATCCTCTTATATTTTTCACCGCATCATTCTCCGGGTTCCGTTCTTTCGTTTCCATCGCATTTCTTAGCTATCTTACGCGAAGTCTAACTTGATCAAAGTTTACATTGTTTCCCATACAAACTTTGAGGGGGTTTTTATAAGGAAGAGAACCACTAAGCATAACCCCAATTCAATCTTCGTGTTAAAGATGAGTGAACTCAAGAACCGAAAATCTGAAGGTTTGGGCGACGCAAAGGAGCTAGAAAAGTCTCTAGCTAAAGCTGAGGATGCTGCTCACGCTGGCTATGATTTTGGAGGACCAATTGGTGCCTTTGGAATGATGACTGGTTTTCCCTTGTTGATGTGGTACATGTATATTTGCTCCAAGTTCTATGGAGGTCATCTCACTACTCCCACTGGCGGAGAATCGGCCAAGGATTTCGCTCTTAGATTGTGGGGTAATTGGCTCGAAGGGTGCTTCCCAACCTGGCAAGCTTGGTTAATGCTGTGGGGGTTCCTTTTTCTCCAGGCCATTTTTTATGTTTCTCTTCCAGGAGTCTGGGGCTATGGTCTACCATTGGCACATTTGGGAAACAAAGCTTTGCCTTACTACTGTAATGCTGTGTGGTCTTTTTACTCAACTATTGTCTTATCAGCCGTTCTCCATTTCACAGGAATATTCCCTATCTATACCATTATTGATCGATATGGGGAACTCATGTCAGTAGCAATTTTTTCTGGAATCTCAATTTCATTTGGCCTTTACTTTTGGACCATCTACATGGACCACCAACATCGAATGTCTGGAAATTTCTTGTATGATGTTTTCATGGGAGCTAACCTTAACCCCCGAACTGGCATCATTGATTGGAAAATGTTTTTCGAAGTTCGATTGCCCTGGTTTATTTTGTTTTTCACCTCACTTGGGGCTGCTCTCAAGCAATATGATCTTTATGGCTATGTGAGTCCTCAGGTCTTATTTGTTCTTTATGCTCACTGGCTCTACACTAATGCATGTGCCAAGGGTGAAGAGCTCATTATTACTACTTGGGATATGTTTTACGAAAAGTTTGGTTTCATGCTCATTTTCTGGAACATGGCCGGAGTGCCATTTACTTATTCCCACTGTACCCTCTTTCTGATCAACCACCATCCTTCCGAGTATGAATGGTCCACTGCCTACAATGTTACTCTTTTCGTTGTGATTACCATTGCATACTACTTTTTCGATGTCGCCAATTCTCAAAAGAATCGATTCCGACAACAGAGACTTGGTACAATGATTCTCCGAAAATCATTTCCCCAACTTCCATGGCAGACTATTAAAAATCCCACTTTCATCAAATGCAAAAATGGATCTTGTCTTTTAACTTCTGGTGTCTATGGATGGTGCCGAAAACCCAACTATACTGCAGATTACATTATGTGTCTCACCTGGGCTCTCATGTGTGGATTTACATCCCCATTGCCATATTTCTTTCCCCTTTTCTTCTTCATTGTTCTCATTCACCGAGCCTATAGAGACTTTGAACGTCTTGAGAGAAAATACGGAGAGGATTACGAGGAATTCAAGAGACAAGTTCCCTGGATTTTCATTCCTTATGTCTTCTAAGAGGCATTTCTACGACTAGCGGATTAGCATCATGTAAGTCACACAATTTATTGCGCTTTTTTCCAAAAAAAACATTCCGAACAAAAAAATTCTCAAAAACAAACAAAAATAAAGCCAGTTTTAGTGCAGTAGGCGGCGCACATATTTTGACATTCATCTGAAGTGGAATGAAGACAATTGGTTTTTATTGTTGCCTTTTATCAAAGTACGACTTTTTGACAAAATAAAAATATAACCATCCAAAACTACTTTCCCGTTTCTGCTCTCATTCATGAACCTTGGACTGTTGTCTCAACCATCTCTCATTTAAATTAACTAATCTGCATAACTAATCTGCATAACTATGCAGATTAGAACCTGCAAACTTAACACACTACCTGAAGATTTAATGCGGATCGCTTGGATTGATTATATTCCCACAGACAACTTCGAATTCTCGCTATAAATTAACTAGCTCTACCTGCTTACCGGAAAGAAAATTGTGACCGATCCGTTAATAAGAGAATTCCGTTTATTTTCACATCTAGGGTGCATCATTTTTTTTCCTCTCATTCTTTCATAGTCTAGTTCTCACCTTTCTTTCACCAGGAGCTCCTCGCAGTGGTGCTGGAGGCTTAATTCACCTCAAAACAATTTCATCAAATGAAAAGTGCGTTGAGTAAGATCAAGCCGTCTCTACTGTTTAAGCTGGCACCCACGGCTGATGGTGATAGCTTTTTTATCGAGCTAGAGGATCCGCACAGAACATACCAGCCTGGTGATAGGGTCCAAGGATATGCTGTACTATTGACAGTCAAAGCTCAGCGCATTCTGTCCATTGAAGTTTCCTTCGTGGGCGCGGTGACAGTAAAAAACCCTTTAGTCAAAGGCAAATCTTCGCGATATGTTTTATTTGACCAACATCAAATACTGATGGGAAAACCAAGACAAAGACCCCGAACAGGTTCTAGTACCAGTACAGCCGCAGAAGACAATGGAAACGATTCATTTAGCCTAAGACAGGCTGATACTCCTACCTTGCCCGAGTGTGATTTGTCTCTGAACTCAACTGACCTGTTGGGGGAAGCCTCTAGTAACAGTATTCATACTACTCTGACCTCAACTACCATTGCGACTTATGCTTCTGCTATATCTGTGAGCTCTCGAAATTCTCAACTTTCCCAATCATCTGAGGACTCCCATGAAACCACAATACACCAGACCGAATTACCCATTGGAGAACATCGCTTCCCGTTTGCCTTCGAAATACCGAAAAAAGGGTTGTGTAATTCACTGGAATTCGAGAGAGGGAGTATTTCCTATACTCTCACTGCGGTGACTCGCCGAACTGGAGCACATCCGCCCTTGACTGCTCGAAGGCTAATTTCATTGCTATGCCCTCTAAATGTAGCAAAGCTACCCCCACCAAAACTATCATCTTTATCGGTAGAGATTCAGAAAAGGAAAAGACAACAAGGAGTCATTCACACGACCTTGGAAGTTTCAAAAAGAGGATATTTACGAGGTGAGTCATTTCCTGTTAAAATCAACATCAATCACGTCAAATCAGTCAAGTGCCTTAGGGCTGTGGTTGTAACTCTCTGTCGCTTTTCCAAGATTTCTTGTGACGGCATGGAACCCCAGTCATTTCGCAAGGATTTGAGCCAAACCGTGTCCCCACTTTACACCGATCCAGTTACATTTTCCTCATCAATTTCCACCACATTGAGAATTCCTCCAGATGTGTTTCCTACTACGAAGGGACATACTCTTTTCTCTTTTAATTACTGTGTTGAAGTCGTCATTGACCTTGCTGGGCGCTGGGAGCTAGAGGAGGACCGTTTGGGAACGTTTTTACACACAGATCGTTTGAAACGCAACAAAGGGGTTGTATCCCTGTGGACTGAAATTATCATTGGCACGGAACGAATCGAAACTGCAGTTGCTCCTTTACCCTACGAATCGTCCACTTCCTCAGTTCAATCTTGTCCAATGCCTGACTCTAATCGGTCTGGATCAATAAGGTCAGCAGACTCTTCCCCGCAGCTATCTGAAAAACAAATGTTGAAACTTCGAGAAGAAGCGTTGTTACCATCCGAGCCCATTGTCCCCGGGCATGTTAGGTTCGTTCCCACTGCACCAGTCATGTCTGGCAACAATGCCCATTACTCCTCTGATATAGAGGACCAACCATTGGATAAAAACGAGTGTCGACTAAGACATTTGGAGCACTTAACATCCGAGCCTGGTGATGTGGCACCAAAATATCAAGAAAAGGAGAAATTGGATATCTCTGAAAAACAGGCCGAAAAGTTGGAATTACTTGCCTCTGAGCCACCTCTTGACAGTGATTCAAATGAGCCTTCTGCACCTGTTTTAGACTACTCACCTGCTCCCCTTAACAATCCCTCACCTGCTCTGGAAAATCCATCTGCTACTTTAGAGAGCGCATTTGCTGCATTAGAAACCTCATCTGTTACCTTGAAAAATTCTTCTGCACAGACCTCCAAAGAGCCATCTCAAGCACCTACCTTGGATGAGCCCACACTGTCGAATCAAATTTCTGATCCAGTTTTAATGAATGGGTCTAAGAGACTTTCTCCCATTGCCTCTTACACCCACCCTAATGACTCTTACGAAGATATTTATTCATAACATTTGTATATTAGTATTAATAAATAATTCTGCATTTGTTCAGTTCAAAAGTTCCAGACTTTCAGAAATTGATCAAGTCAGTTGTGTCTGGGTTTGTGACACGTAATTGTGTGCGTCTCCGACTGCTCACAAGCACCTGGACATCTCTGTCCTCAACAGAATAAGCACTTTTGACACTATTTTGGCGGGAGGTAGTGGATGGAGAGAGGACTGCAGCAGGCAATGAGCTGCGCATTTCATTGTCGAACTGCTCTCTTTTTTCGGTCCACGATGATAAAGAGTTAGCATCAGCTCCTTGATCGGGAAACAAGTCTTCATACTGAAGTGTCTCTCGAGGAAGATGTACACTATGCTGAGATTTCTTTTTCCGGTAAACCAAAAAACCCCCAATTAATGAACATATCACAACTAAAGGAACAACAGTCGAAATGGCTGCTATCACTCCACCATCCAGTTTCTTATCATGGCCAGAACTTGTGACAGGCGCTGAGGAGGGAGATGTTTCTGATCCCCCAGAAGAATTGCTTTCAGCCCCTTCACTTGCAGTATCAGGAGATCCAGGGCTTGGCTTGTCACTGGGAACGTAACTTGGCAACGCTTCAAAGTTGTTCACATTGAAAAAAGACAACTGGTAATCGTTTGGATTTCGTTTGCTCAAATGGTCTTGTTTCCCAGATGGTTGGATGGTGATGAGGGTTTCAAAAAGTGTCACTGCGCCAAGTACTCCATCTTCAACGGCAAACTCCGAGGTGTCAGTTGACCACATCCATCCATTAGCACCCATAGTAAGCAAAACGACTTGTGGCATTGCTTGGCGACCATCGACAGTTCCACCAACTAACAACAATCGTGTTGCCTTGGCTTGAGGCGAAAGAAAAAAGGCATTGGAGAAAATCGGCAAAACCAAAGCACCTACTCTCGAGTCGATATGGTCGCTTTCAGAGACAGACTGGTAGTTCCAACCATTCTGATAAACAGCAAGCTGGTTAAGACCAATCCACTTTTGATTATTTACTTCACCTCCGACAAAGAGAGAAGTAGCAAAACCTGTATTGGCAACTGCTGCACCCGAAAACCCCAGTGGAGTTACGGATGTCTCAACTTGGACCAACTCAAAGGTCGAGGTATTAAATGACAGAAGCTGCTGGCTAGCAGAACACGATCCTCCAAAAAAAAGTAGGCCATCGGTCAATGACGGAGGAGCAAATATCTGACTGTCTGAGCACACCTGATCTAGCACAGGAGCATTTAGTTTTGTCCATTCACCAGCTGTTAGTTGATACAATCTGCCCTCGACGAAGGCATAAAGTCCAGTATCGTTTAATGCGTTAGTTAAACACAGTTGCGAGTTCTCCGGTGGACTAGGAAGTTGACTAAAAGATGAAGTGGAGTCAAGAGTATGGTTATATCCGATATTGACAAGTTGGTTATTTTTCAACAATAGGTATACTGAATCGTGAGAATAGAGAGATTGCCATGCTGCACTTACTAAGTGAGCAACTGCCAATATTCTCCACATGGCTGTTTTTGTATTGACTTGATTTTGCTTGATTTCGGTTCGGATTGAAAACTTGGTGCAAGATCTCGAAAATCACTGAAATTTAATAGTATTGCATTTGCAGTTTGTTTGCAGATTACCTAGTTGGGAAGGTCCCCCATAAGTTAATTAAGATTAATTACAGTATCGAAACTTTAAAAAAGCTTGTCGGCTAATGCTAAATTGTCAAAGGAAGAGTACTTCAACTATGTGCCTCAACTATGTGCCTCAACTATGCTATGTACAGCAAATGACAAACGATAAAACAGCCTCAGTTGTATATACCCAAAGGTGGTGAAAAGAGGGGTGATTTCCACAGCGCCCGCGAAAAAAGATGAATCCTTCCTCGCCAGTTCTGCAACGGAATTACACTCGTAACATCATTGACTGTTGTTTTAGTTGTGTTGAAGAAAAAAAACAAACTTATTTATGAAGGTTGAATAAATACAAAACGGGTATACACGTGACCCAAACAATATTCCGGGTAAGTATCACGTGGTCACGATTTCTAAAGGTATTTTTTTTTGAATTGGAGCCAGTGTTTACTTTCTCAGGAACAGCCATGACATGCCATTAGTAGTACATAGATAGTTAGGAATTACCATTGTGACTAAATTGATTTAATCTATTCAAAGACTCTAATCTCCTGGTCATACCCACATCATCCGGGTAACCTTGAAATTTATTGAGTTTGACAAAATATATGAGATTGTTCATCCACCAATATTGAAAGAGTGATAAAAAGAGTATGTTTGATCCCCAATCTGAAAATTCGTTTTCAATTCTAATACCAGTGGAGCCAGAGAAAGCTTTGAGCTCATCGACAAATGACAGAGTGTCGTTTTGGAAAGATGCTCAAGTCAACTCTAACGAGGATGAGATACCTCAATTGATCCAATTGATGGTCAAAACTGTTGCATACTACCAAGACCATGTTTCTCGAGACATTGTTCGAGAAACATTGCAGAAGATTGTTTCTCACTATCCAAAGACAGTTGCGACGTTGATTCCATTGCTCAGAAAACTATTAAATCATTATCGAAATGCTGCCATTACTGATCTAATGACCATTTTGGAGTGGTGTAATGTGCTGATCCCTCAGGTTTTTGAAATAGAACTCAACGAATTTGTGCGGGCTGATTTTGTTGCGACTCATTCGGAAGTGCTCGATATCTGTACCCATTCGCGCAAACGTCGTTTAGCAAATTCTGCTTTGCGTCAGACAAGGAGGGCATTAATGTTGGTGTTAGAAACCCCACAATCAGCTGATACACTGGTCAAAAACGCTGTTAAGTCGAAGGTTGCGGCTGCGTTTTTGGGCTCCTTAGCTCAAGCTATCGAATATTCACCAAAAGTGCATGACTTAATCGACAGTGAGCTAATTGGTCAGTACTACTCCAAAGAAATATTGGTCAATAAGCAAACGCCCGATGAGATTGCCATAAACGCATTTAACAACTATTTCGAACTTTACCCAAACCTGATTGACTCAGTAGCCGATTCAGTGAAAAAGGCCATTTTGAGATCACCCGAGTCAGTGCTACAGGTTATTGTGCCATCATACATTGAAACGGTTAAAAAAGTTTCTAGAGACAATTTTGAATCGTTAAACCAAATAGTGGCTCCTGTTGCGGCATGCCTGAAATCCTCAAATGAAGTAGTAAGGGATGCAGCCATTACCACAATTTCCGTTTTGGGGCCACTTTCATTGTCCTGCGTTGTAAGCGAGATTTCTTCATCATTTCCCAAGCTTAGCTCGACTGACCACAAGCTTGCTTTTGCTAAGGTGATTTCAAATCTCCCTGCCAACGAAACTTTAGGTGATCTTATCTCGACATCTGTTGGAAAGGAAAAGTCGGAGCAGGTTCTGACCGAGATGATTAGAGCATTCCTTCATCAATACAGTTCCAAACACGTCAAGACCCTCTCTTCAGGCATTTCAAGCACTTCACCTATTGTTCGAAATGCTTGGATTATGGGATTGGTCTTGAACGAATCTTTTGAGGCTGCTAAGGACGTTTTACCTGAACTTCGAAAAGTTCTGGATGAAACAAGTGACAATATTTCTTCTTCCATTCTTAACAAAAACTCAATTGCTGGTCTTGGATCTGTTGTGCTACTCTCTTCCCACGAATCCGTGAACTCAGCTTCGGCTGTAGAGCTAGCTACCTCTTCCCGGGTTTATGGAAAATTGATGGGAAGCGAATTGTACATTGGCCAATTAGCTGTTTACCATCTTTCTCATAACATTAGTGCTGAAAATGCCGATGCTTTTGGCAGCTCAATTTTGCACTATGCAGCATGTGAGGATGTAGCCTCGAGGAAGAGCTCAGGTAGCCTTATTGCTCAATATTTCACTCCTGCTCTTGGTAAGGCCGTTCTTGACTCACTGGATCAACCTTACTCCAAATACTCTCGTCTTTTAATGGGTCTATTCTCTCCTGATAATGACGTCTCTTCCACGTTAGTAAACGGTTTAGTGACACTTTCTCACCCTGAGAGGAATGTTTGGATTCAAATGGCTTTGCATGCTAAACGCGATCCCAAGGAGCTACTTCTGAAAAACAAAGAGGAAATTGTAAAGGTTTTGTCAACATCTTCAATATCTGTTTTCAATGCGATTGCTACAGTTTGCTTTGTTGACCCAGAAACTTTCACACCTATTTTCACCAAAATGTTTGAAGAACTCGCAGATGTTGATCTTTCGTTGGTAGACAACCGCTCCGCCAAGATTCTCAACACCCCCAGAGGAACCATGGCGTATGATATCTTCACAAAAAAGAATGAACCTTTTTTTCACAAAAATTCCAAAGAGTACCAAGACAGACTTTGGGAGGAATCAGTAAAAAGTGAGATAGAAAAGAAACGTGGAGGCCAAACCAAGCCAAAGTATTCCCCAGAGGATCAAGCTAGAGTGAACGAGCAATTGGCTCTTGAGGAAGAAACAAGAGTTGTCATCACAGAGGTTTTTGATAAACTCAGCCACTGTTTGGGAATTATTTCGTCCCTTTCAGTCAGTGCTCAATCTTTCTCAAATGACATTGAAACTTGGTTTCCTGCAGCACTCCAGATCATTTCCAAACTTCTCCGCAATCCCGATCTTTCGTTAATTGCTGACATACAGGATATACTGGAGAAGCTCGCATTGAATACTGATGCTAAACTCGGATCTTCTAGACTGTCACTGGTTGTTGCTCTACTACGTTTGAACAAATGTCCCTTGGACGAACAATATTCAAAGGAACCTTTGCAAGATGTAATAACTCGAGTGCTTTACAAGTTGTGGGGTATAGCTCAACAGCAGCCGTTTGATAAAGTCACTCTGATTTTCATTACACCTATCATCATTCATGTTCTCAACACTAAAAAAACCAAGGTTAATGCTGATAGCCTTGATGAGCAACTCCACCTTGCATTGGAGTTGGTCACAGCCCACACTTCGTCACTGGAAAAAATCTCATCAAATCGATGTGATCTTATTGACGCTCTCATTTTTGTTCTTACCTCCAGTTCAAACAAGTTTAAGTCTGCCAGAGAGTGTTTATATTCACTTTTAGAATCTATTGCTGTTTCAATTACACCCGAAGAGGAAGAGCGATTGGTTAAGGCAGTGTTCTGTGATGATCAAAAAACACGACACTGCATTTTGGAGTCTATTGATGCCCACTTAACAATGGAACAGTCTAGACCTCAAATTTGGATCGCTGTTCACGATACTGATGATACTTGCGCAGAAATCGCTAGTTCTATTTGGGAGGAAAACTCTCTTATCAGACCAAACGATTCGGAATTGATTCCATTTTTGGATACTCCAGTTGCATCCTTACGATTATCAGTTTCCCGAGCTATTGCTGATGGTTGTGATGACTTGACATTTGAAAAGGTCATGAAGTATATGGAAGAGAAAGTGATCCCATTGCCACCAGAGCTCGATGCTTTCGGTAAACCCAAGAAAGGACAATCTGAGAAAGATCAATTTGAAGCAAGGTGTGGTGCAGCTCTCACAATTCACGAGATGTCCCCAAATCTGTCACCCGATGATGTCGTCAAGTTCATTACATTTTTGTGTGAGGGAGCTTTTGCCGACTCATCTGCTGATGTTAGACAAGAATTAGACGAAACTGGCCAGAAATTAATTGCTGATCATGGGTTAAAATTAGTGGAACCACTTATGGCAGTGATTGAAAAATGCCTTAGCAGACCCGACAATGGAACTCAAGAACAGGACTGGATCAGAGGTGGTGCGATTGTGCTTTATGGTGGTCTTGGTCGTCATCTTGATAAATCTGATGCTCGACTACCGGCCATTATTAAGAAAATGATTCAAGCTTTAGAAACACCCTCTGAAAGAGTGCAATTTGCTGTTTCGAACTGCTTGTCACCTTTGGTGGAGAAAATCAGTGATGACTCCTTCAAGGAATATACAGAAACACTTTCTGAGAAACTTCTAGACCCAGAAGCGTCTCTAGCAGTCCGTTGGGGTGCAGCATATGGTATCGCTGGACTTGTAAGAGGAAAAGGTATTATTGCCATTGCTGATCTCGACATTAGTAGAACTCTTGGTGATGCCCTCGAAGATAAGAAAAATCCCAAGAGGAGACAGGGAGCCCAATTTGCTATTGAAACACTGTCTAGAACTCTCGGTAATTACTTTGAGCCTTATGTGCTGGAATTGATGCCCCTAATTTTGGCTTCTTTAGGAGACATGTCCCCGGAAGTTCGGGATGCCACAACAGATGCTGTCCGTCAGATTATGAAAAATACTACAGCATATGGCACAACAAGGTTGATTCCACTTGCCATCAATAATCTCAATGTTACCGCATGGCGATCAAAACGTGGTGCTGTTGATCTGCTTGGAAATATGGCATATCTTTCGCCCGAAGAATTATCTGCCAATCTGAGTGCGATCGTTCCTGAAATTGTCGGTGTTCTTAATGACACTCACAAAGAGGTCAGAAATGCCGCTTCTGTGGCTCTGAAACGATTTGGTGAGGTGATTTCCAATCCTGAGATCCAGGAGGCTGTTCCACAGCTAATTAATGCCATTGCTGATCCCACCAAAAATACAGATGTGGCTCTTGATAGTCTGTTAAAGACTCAATTCATTCACTACATTGATGCTCCTTCTCTTGCTTTGATCATCCATGTTCTGCGAAGAGGTCTTCAAGATCGAAGTGCGGCAGTTAAAAAGAAAGCTTGCCAGATTGTAGGAAATATGGCTATTTTGACATCTGCTAAGGATATTACACCATATCTTACCGAGCTCACCTACTCCCTTGAAAAAGCAATGGTTGACCCAGTTCCTGGAACTAGAGCCACAGCTTCACGAGCTTTGGGATCATTGGTTGAAAAATTGGGAGAACACTCATTTCCTGACCTCATTCCTCGATTACTTTCGACATTGCGAGACGAGTCAAGAAGCGGCGATCATCTTGGTGCTGCTCAGGGTCTTTGTGAAGTTATTTGCGGATTGGGACTCCGTAAACTGGAAGAAATGTTACCTACAATCGTCAAGTCTTGTGAATCTGCCAAGGCTAACGTCCGGGCTGCATTCATGCCTATGATGATATTTTTACCTGCTTGCTTTGGAAACTCTCTAACGCCATATCTCAACCAAATCATTCCCCCAATTCTCAATGGTCTTGCTGATGAAAATGAACAGGTTCGTGATGCTTCTCTCAAAGCAGGTAGACTTCTTGTTCAGAACTATTCCAGTAAAGCTGTTGACTTGCTTCTGCCCGAATTGGAGAAAGGAGTTTCCGATGTCAATCATAGAATTCGTTTGGCCTCTTTGGAGCTTATGGGAGACTTGCTTTTCCAAATCACTGGTCTTTCAAAACAGAACGAGCTGGATGTGGATGATCACACTGCTGGAGCTTCTTTGCTACAAAAACTTGGTCAAGAACGAAGAGACAAGGTACTGGCATGCTTGTTTATCTGTCGAGCTGATTCATCCCATGCAGTTCGTGTTTCTGCCATCGAGATTTGGAAGGGTCTTGTCAACAATACTCCTCGAACAGTTAAGGAAATTTTACCAGTTCTCACTCAGATCGTTGTTGTTAGATTGGCCTCTTCTGATAGTGAACAAAGAGAAATCGCAGCAACCACTTTGGGTGAACTTGTTCGTCGGGTTGGAGGAAATGCTCTTAACCAATTGCTTCCTACTTTGGAGACAGGCTTAGGATCTACGGACACTGATGCCCAGCAAGGTATTGCAATTGCCTTACGAGAGCTAATCGAATCTGCTAGCTCCGAAGCACTCAAAGAACATGAAGCCACAATTGTGAAGATTGTCGAGGAAACTTTAGTATCACCCTCAACAGTGGTGCGACAGTCTGCTGCAGATGCTTTTAACGCTTATTATGAGACTGTCGGTACTGCAGCTGTGGATAACGTCTTACCCAAGCTGCTGAAATTACTTGAGTCTCAACCTGAGGCTGCTTTGTCTGCTCTTAAAGAAATCATGTCGGCCCGCTCTTCTACTATTTTCCCTATTGTGCTACCCACTTTGATCAAAAAGCCAATTTCAGTATTCCATGCTCAAGCTTTAGCATCATTAGCTTCTGTTGCTGGATATTCTCTTTTGCGAAGAGTGCCTCAGATCATGTCTGTGTTTTTTGAGCAATTACTTGAGACCCCTGATGATACACTGCAAGAGTGCCTTGTTATTATTATTGCCTCTATTTCTGGCGAGGAAGCTGTCCATCCTGTGTTCCAACATCTCAAATCTCTTGCTAAGCATGAAAACGCAGAGTATCGTCGGCTACTGTTCAAGATTTTGGGTCCTTTCTTGAAGCAGACAACTTTAGATTTCTCTAGTTATGCTCAAGATTGGATTGAATTGTGCATTTATGCTCTTGATGATGAGCCAATTTCTTCCAATGCTAGAGATTCTCTTCAAACATTGGTTTCTTCTCTCGCCAAGGAAGATCTGGAAACTCTTACTCGACCTGCCTATAATGCTTTACGACAAACATCTACACCTCTACCAGGTCTCAACATTCCCAAGGGTCCTTCATGCATCATGCCTATCTTTGCCCAAGGGTTGATGTATGGATCAGCCGACCAACGAGAGGCTGCTGCACTTGGTATGGGCTGCATTATTGAGAAAGTCGACTCTGATGTGCTCAAACCGCATATTACGCAGATTGCTGGACCTCTTATTCGAACTATTGGAGAGAGGTTCCCATCGCCCATCAAAATCGCCATTTTGCAGACTTTGGATTCCTTTTTACTCAAATGTGGCATATTCTTGAAGCCTTTCGCACCTCAGCTCCAGAGAACTTTTGCCAAGTGTCTTAGCGATACATCATCAGAGGTTGTCCGTAACCAAGCAGCCAAGGCTTTGGGCTCCTTAATTCTCTTGAAAACAAGAATTGATCCTCTTGTGACTGAACTGGTTACTGGAGTTAAAACTGCAACTGATGATGGTGTTAAAAATGCAATGTTCAAGGCCTTGGGTGAGCTAGTCTCGAAGGCTGGAAATACCATGTCTGAGCAATCCAGAGCACAAGTCTTTGACCTAGCAGAGACCTTTAATGGATTGGACAAGGCCACTCTGTCTTCACTTCTGGGAGGGTTAGCTGGAATTGGAGGGACTTCTGTCGAGAAAGAGGTGTACACTAAAAATGTTGAACACACAACCTCTGGTGCTTTGACTCTCAATGCCATTCTCCACAATTACAGAGGTCAATGGCAAAAGGGCTCTGAGTGGGATTTACTTGATTCTGTTGTGGATTCTATCGAGACTTTCATGACATCTCCAGAGCCGCAAATCTCTGATCTGGGTACCATTGCTTGTGGTAAGTTGTTACTTGCATTCGAGCTTGGATTTGAGATTTCAAAACATCTAGTCAACCTTTTGGCTGATGTCGTTTCTAAGCCCGTTTCTTCCTCACTTGACACTCGACGGCTGGCTTTGGTTGTAATCAGAATTTTGTCACTCAAACACCATGATATTGTGAAGCCTCACATTTCAATTCTCGCTCAGAATGTGTTTGCATCCGTTCGAGATCCAGTTATTCCTATCAAACTTGCTGCTGAAAAAGCCTGGTTAGCACTTTTCCAACTGGTTAACCAAACCGAATTGTTTGACAAATGGTTTGAAGCCAACTCTGCCTCTTTGCCACATGGAGGAAGATCCATTGGTGACTACAATCGACGAGTTGCTCTTAGATTGGCAGCCGCTGAACGAGAGCGAATCGAAGAGGGTGGAGATGAAGAGGTTGTATTTTCTGATCGTCGAGAAGATGAAGAGGAAATTTGGAAATAAACTACACTATATTCATTGTAGATACAAAAGTACATTAAATTGATAATTACTCAAGTTAAGTATAGTGAGCCCAAATTTTGAATTGGTTTGAGATTGTCATTTTTACTTTAATAATATTCACTATACACTTACAAACCTTCGCCACATCTACCTGGTTTACAACAGACAATGGTGAGTTTTTGCAGCCAATTGACTTAATCAGTACACTAATTCAGTTTCGAAATTCATACGATAACGATTCGGTCACCTATTCACCTACGGGCCGACTTTTTCAGGTGGAATATGCTCTAGAAGCTATTAAACAAGGGTCCGCGGTTTGTGGGCTGGTTTCAAATACACACACTGTTTTGGTGGCACTCAAGCGAAATGCCGAGGAGCTGGGATCTTATCAAAAGAAACTCATTAGAATAGATGATCACATGGGTGTTGCCTTGGCGGGTTTAGCTCCTGACGCTCGTGTTTTGTCCAATTTTCTTCGACAACAAGCCATGTCATCTCGAATAGTTTACAAGCGACCATTACCAGTGTCCAGAGCTGTAAATGCCATTGCTGAAAAGGCTCAGGGAAACACTCAGCAATATGGCAAGAGACCTTATGGAGTAGGTCTATTAGTCATTGGATATGATGAGTCGGGTCCTCATTTATTCGAGTTTCTTCCCAGTGGCTCGGCTCTTGAATACGTAGGAACTGCCATTGGAGCCAGGTCTCAGGCAGCTCGAACATATTTGGAAAAGCGGTTTGAGTCGTTTGCTGATTTAGATCTTGAGCAATTAGTAGTGGAAGGGCTTCAATCTCTTCGAGACACTTTAGCTCAAGATAAAAACCTGACATCAAAGAATACCTCTATTGCTTTTGTTGGCAAAGATACACCTTTCACTTTGTTGGATGATGAAAAGGTAGAACCTTGGCTCGCTAAATTAGATTCAACTTCACGAAAATCCCAGGCTCTCCGGCCTGAGTCCACATCTGAGCCTGCTGAGGAAACTACCTCTCAGGTCGAGACGGCTACCGAGCAAACTGGTGAAACTAATAGATCCGGGGATGCCACTCCTGGTGAATCTTCGAATCAAGAAGAATTAGAGAGTATGGATACAACGGAGTAATTTAAAATCAACCTAATAAATGGATAAGTGCATTTATAACCTGAGGATGTTATTATAGATGCTATTTTAGTCTTTCTGCGGCTAAGACGGAATCAGAAGTTCCAGCATACCATTTGACATTAGCTAGTTTTACTGATTTGGGAGGAGCTACGCCCAAACCTTTTGATCCCAGAAAAACTGATCCCACTGTGACAATCAGAGAATCGTAAGATTCTTGCTCCAAAACTGATTCGATGACTTTTGCGCCTCCTTCGATCATGAGCGAATGAAGACCCAGCTCCTGTAATCTTTTGTGTATGTCTTTCCAGGACAAAGAGTCCACTCCTACAACTTTCCCCCCCACACTCTCCACCAACTTTATCTTCTCAGCCAATTCTCCAGACTCCATATCCAAAACTTCATTCCGTACAACGATATAGGGAGCCTTGTACTTGTATAATTGTGCATTGTCAATGAGAGCGGAACCTTTGGGTTTCCATCGAAACGAAGGATCCAAAATGATTGGCCGAGGTGATTGATCTTGAAGTCTAAGATCATTTGTAAAACTCTTGCAAAATAAATTGGGATTGTCCACGATTGCAGTTTGAACTCCAACTAGAATTGCGTCATGGTGCGCTCTTACCCAATGTGTCATGATTTTTGTCTCTTGAGACGAAATGGCAGTTCTTTCATCCTTTTGAGCTGCAATTTTGGAGTCTAGTGAAGCTGCATAAGTCAATGTAATGTGAGGAGCCTTTTCTTTTGGTAAGTAAGGCTCAATGAGTTCTTTCAACGACTGCTCAATGGGGATGTATTCAATCCAAGACATGATAACGAGTCACGTGACGATTTGTCAAAGAAAAGTAACAGAATATATGAATGGATTGCGGATTGTCTTCACAAAGATAATGTAATGCCAAGTGCGAGAACCGCGAATAAACAATCAGTTTTGGATTTTCTAGATTCGCTTAATAGTGTCAAGTGGATTGAAAGATGTACAATAAATTGAGGTCTTGTCAAATTGAAAGGTGTGATAGTCATAACCTTTGAGTTTGAGGTCGTAGTGGCAATAGACTAAACTTTGGTACTCTACCAAGACAATGACCAACCAAGAGCCCATTGAGCATAGATTCAACCCTTATGGAGGTAAGTAGTTTTGGAATGGGTTTAATAAGACCTTCTATCAATTGATGAATTGATTGTTTGTGGATCAAACATGGGTTATCAGCATCAACTAACAGTAGATAACGGAGGTACCATTTTGGGAATTGCAGGGGAAGACTTTGCACTTATAGCAGGAGATACTCGTCACACTTCTGGATACTCTATTAACTCCCGTTATGAGCCCAAAGTTTTCAACATTGGTGACCAAATTATTATCAGTGCAAACGGGTTTGCAGCCGATGGCACAGCTTTAGTTGAGCGAGCCAAACAACAAATCGAATGGTATCATCACCAACATAATAAACCTCTCAAGGTGAACTCATGTGCTCGATTAATGAGACAGCTTCTTTACAGCAAACGATTTTTTCCTTATTATGTTCATACCCTATTAGCAGGATTGGACGAGGAGGGACGGGGCGCTCTTTACTCTTATGATCCTGTCGGCTCTTACGAACGAGAATGGTGTCGAGCTGGAGGAGCGGCCGCATCATTAGTTATGCCCTTTTTGGATAACCAGGTCAACAAAAAAAGTCAAAATGTTGAAAACCCCCCAAGGCCAGGATTGGAGGAGGCACTAAAGTTGGTCAAGGATGCGTTTTCATCGGCTACAGAACGTCATATTCATGTTGGTGATGGACTAGAGATTTTGATTGTCACAGCAGAGGGAGTTAAATCAGAATACTACCCTCTCAAGAGGGACTAAGTCAGCAAATAGCTTGCTGTCTCTGAAAATCATGTATTGGTTGAAAAATCTATAACATAAAATAGATTTGTTTTTTATTCTGACTTGGCTATCAAAAGGAGATGATTGTCTGCTGGCGATTTTTGACAGTTGAATGGTTCGACAAGCAACCAGAACTTCAACCAAATAAGAGTGACACGGTTCACTTAGACGGGGAGTTCAAACTTCTTTCCATGTAAAACTCTCACGTAATAGACATAGAAAAAGTCTGAATAAATAACGATTTGAATTAACCCTGGTACAAACTCCAAGATATAGAATCGACTTTCAGCGAACCATCGATAGAACCAATTGAGAATATACAGACCTCGATAGATACCAAGAGCAGCAATGTAATGTACTGTGAGATTCTCAGCTTCTCCAGTTCGCTGAAGCATAAAGAGCTGGGGCATGATAGCACAAGACTCAAGCCACAAAGAGAAAGACCACAAAATGTCTGTGAGAGAGTAACTCTCATTAAAAATTAGACTTAAAAAGAAGGCTGGCCCCACCAAGTACTCAACCCGAAAAGTGTCAATATGACGGTTGGTTCGCTCATTGCCATATCTTTTGACCATCAAATAAATTGTGTAAGCAGTGGAGCCGATGTAGAAAACCTTCATAAGAAAATTGTAATATCGGCCTTTGATAATATCATTGAAGGTTAAGAGATCAAGATATCGCGACACAAACACAGCCAAATACAGGAGCTGAGTTTTTAGAGAAATGCCATTTGTGCTTTTGCGGAGCTGAATTGTATGGATGAGAATGAGAATTGAGGCTGTATGAGCCAAATCTCCCAACAGTCTAAAGATGTTCATTTGTGACGTGTAAAAGAGTGTCGAGATTAAGTTAGTGAGACTCGTAAATCCAGGAGAAAGCTTATCCGCGTGTATTATTAGAGTAAAATGCAAAGAGAAATCTGTGGTCAAAAAAAAAAGAGATATACAATGGCTCCCAATCAGCTTCTTTTAGTCCTTTTGGAAGTGTCTTGTTCTCGTAAAGATTGGTGTCTGAGTCTTCCTTTATGTCCGATGTTCTTCCCTAGTAGGTGTGGGTTGAGTCCTTGAATATTCTTGTAGTCGTCCTCTCGTTGGCCGTCAATTTCACGTTTCAGTATCTCCTGATCTTGATAAAACACAGCTTTCACTTTAATCTGCTTCAAACCTGCTTCATCAGTGCGAGCTCGGCTTTCCCAATGAGAAGAGCCTTCTTCGGGAGCAGTCAAGGACTTGTAATCCAGAGCAGCTCGATTTTCTTGAGCCTCCAGCAATGACTCCCGTTCAATTAACTCTTGTCTTTCTCTTTCTATCCGTTTCTTTTCACGTTCTTTCCAACACTGTAACTCATTCTCAATATCAATGTCATCTGTATCATCAACACCCCCAAAATCTTCTCGATGTTCCTCCTCAAACAATTTCCTCTGAGCTTCTTGCTCCAAGCGAATTTTGCTTTGCAAATGTTCGAGACTTTTGAGAGCTTTGTTTGGTTCATCTCCTGGAACTTTCTCGGTTTTGATTCCCCGTAGTGTCTTTGGGACAAATTTAGGCCGAACAAGAGGTACAGGCTGTATTGAATCATCAGATTCAGATCCCGACTCAGATCCAGATTCGGTGTCTGATTCAGATCCAGATTCAGACCCAGATTCAGATTCTAGTTCCGACTCTGATTTCGACTGATTCTTGTCAGATCCATGCTGTATTGTCTCATAATGACCTAAATTGCTGCTCGAACTTCGCTCATTGGCTACAAGTTGATCAATATGCGAGTGAGAGTGAGTCTTTAGTTCATTCTTGGACTCTGGGAGGGCTCCGCTACCCAGTGGTTGATTTGAACTAATATAAGTTACTGTGGAGTCTGGCTCTTCACCTTTCTCTAATCCCGACTCGGGATCAATTGAGACATCCCCTTCTTCTGGATCGCTATCGCTAGAAGAATCTGACAGATGTTCCTGCCGTCCAGGAAAATATCGACGACCCATGATCAAATCAAGTTTGACTGACTATAATCACGTGAGCTGAACTTTTAGGCATTTCAGAAATGTAGGGCATTAGGATCAACAATTCAAAAAAATTAATAGAACTGTAGTTATCCAATCCCGTTACTCGTAATTGATGTTTGCGCGCTTATAAGCGCACTCTTGAATCTCCCCCTCCCCGCCCTCTCTCCCTCTCTGTTATAGTGCAGTTCACTTGCAATTGAACATGTATCACGTGACTGTTCTTCAAATATCTACTTCATCAAACTCACCATTGAAGGTGAGCCAAATATCCAATGTCAGCCAAGTCTAACGCCGAATTTCAACAGCAATACAATACTTTCAAAGAGACAATGACTCAGCTTGGCCAAAAGATCGGTGATCTTGAAAGCCAATCAGCTGAACACAGGTAAGTGCTATTCCTTTACATACTACAGTTCGCCATTTCTAACTCGAGGCTCGTTTTGGAGACTCTTAGCACTGTTTCAGACGAGCGAAAGTGTTTCCGTATGATTGGAGGAGCAATTGTGGAAAAAAACGTTCGAGATGTAGAAAAAGATTTGACCAGTAATCAAGAACAGCTGAAAGGTCTAATTGAGAGTTTATCAAAACAGTATGCCAAAGTTCAGCAAGAGCTGAAAGATTGGCAAGTGAAAAACAACGTCAAGATTGTTCAGCAGTAGGACATGGAACATACGAAAAAACCCTTCGGGGCTAGTCTAGAAAATGAGCAGGTTGGGTGGAGAAGGACCAAAAAATGAGGAGATATATCAATGAAAAATGAGCATTACAAGTATCTATAGCTTGAATGAAATGATAGATAGTAAACAAAAGATGTCACCACATTATTCGCTGCATTCACCCTACTTCTGTTTTTTGCTCTCTTCAGAATTATCTTTTCCAACAAAAACAAAAATGACGCAAAAGATGATCCATGAAACAGTGACCACCACAGAAGATGATAGATAGATCCAAGAATTTGTGATTTGCCAAGATCTTGGCCATTCATCATTGGCCAAATGACGAATAGTAAGGAGCTCTTTATGCTCAATAAAAGAATAGCCAGGCCGTTGATATTGGATTTTCAGGGTGTAAACACCATGTCTGTCAGGAATTTTGAATTGTGTAGAGTAAAGCGCAGCAGAAGTGGTTTCCCCATTCTGTTCAAGGTTAAGTCGATAGTAAGGATTGAGCAGAGTAAATTCAAGCTGTACATCACGAGCAACAAATGGGACCCATTTCTCACCGTTCCACTCTGAAATTTCCGCCTCAACCACCAAATCTTGGGATATTCTGTACATTTTCTCATTAATTTCTTGAGAATTGGCCAAATGATGTCTTACACTCTCAATTCGTAAAACTTTTTCAGAATGTGACACCCATTTAATAGCTTCTTTCACAAACTCAGAATTGCCCTTAGATCGGGAAACAGCCGAGTCTCGAAGTAGATCCCCACCCACCCAAATAACACGGGCGTTGTTTTGAGCTTGGAATGCTGCAGCAGCATATCCTTGGGATCCAGAAACCCAAGGCTTGCCCATAGTTACCGAAACAGATTCTCCCTCCTCCTCATCATCATCAACGGTTTCGTAAACATATGAGGTAGAAGGTGCTTGAACCAGCGGGACAATTTTTGGGTTGTTGGTTAAGACCGCAGCTGAACCCTCGAAAATAAGTTCGCCGTTGAAAATGGGAGACGAACCAGTCAATTTCAGCTGGCGAGGGTTATTGGAAACGTTTTCAAAGTGATCCACCAATTCAAAACTCTTTGGTGATACTATAATCCCCAATTCGTGACAAACCTCTCTCAAGCCTTCTGGCGTTGCTGAAGGAGAAGTAGTCAAAACCACATTTCCTCCGCTATTGATGAATTCCACAAGCTTTTTGGATGAAAGATTAGGTCCCAATGTCTTTGAAGAGGTAGGAATAACAATCACATTGTCATAAAGTCGCTTCTTGTCTGCAAAAAGTGACCATGAAGAGTTTCGTATACTGACGAGCTCATAGTCGAGTCCTTGTTGAGACAGGGAATCAATCAACGCAGAGAATTGAGACACATCAATCTTCTTATCCGAAACAATGGCTGTCAAACCCTGCTGCACAGACTCTGCTAGTACACTGGCAGCCAAAAATGCCGTCTTCCAAATTCTCATGATTTGGCAGTAGTGATTTTGGGAGTTTATTCTGACAAGACCTTATTTTAAGTTTGGCCCATTATTCATCGCCATCAATTTTCTAATGGCAGATATTGCAGAGACCTACAATGAGTTGAATGAGGCAGAAAAGAAGGCTGCTGAGCTGGAGGAACGCTTAGATGAACTTCACAAAAAGATGGACGAAATCCTTCAATCCGCCAATCCCGATATATCGAAGATAGCATCGCTACAGGGTGATTTAGAGTCCATTGCCAAAAGCGCTGGGGAGTAGGTTTATCCCGTTTTCAGTGAGCCATGTTCTTGGCTTTCTTAAAGTGAGCTCTGCGATGCGATCATGATGTTTGCAGCAAGTTTTTCTACGACAAAATAGTACTATCATACCACAATTATGACTACAAAGTGATCCCGAAGTCAAGCAATGACAGCTACGGCAAACATAATAAATGGCATCATCTACTGGTATGATTGTCTGAACAAAAGCCCAATCATACACCTAGCTAAGTTGATTGTACAAGACGATTGAAAATCGCTTGTAATTGGGTTTGAATATCATGGTTTTATGTGTTGGTTTTTTTTTTTTTTGATAATAACAACTAACCTTGTTAACACAGTATTGATGTCCCTATTCTTACCCAGATGTTTTGGTATAAATACCCACTTTTAATATAAATGATTTTTCCATTAAAATGAATTATTTTCCAATTCAACAAATGTGTATAATCGATAAAATAATTGGTATTGGATATGAATACACTTTGGCCGAACTTTTTTCAGTCAATTATTTCCTACTTGATTCTTCAAGGTTAAACTCTAAACTCACTGTAAATTAAACCTCAAAAAATGAAATTGAACAATAAATCAAACAAAGAATAAAAAACCTTGACTTTGGTAAGGTGAGAAATCTGAACCTAAAACGCTTTAAACATTCATTCAAATCCATTCATCTCAGTAGAAACCCCAATCACCATAAACCAGGCAAGTCAAAGAGCTAACGATAACAACAAGAGAGAAAGGTGCAAAGCTGCGCGAAGCATAATTGGCTTGGCCCACCAGTTCACGGGCAAACAAATGACGATTTTGCTCAACCGACTCATTAGATACAAAATCCTTTCTCAGTTCATCATAACAACAGCAGCAATGGCAACCCTTGTTATATTGGGAAACCTGTTTGTTCTTTTCCTCTGAACCTAGTGTAGAAATAGCAATGGCAGTGGCTTTTTTACCTCCTAAGGCAATAGCATCGCCCCCGCCAATTGCATGTGCCTCAGCAACTCCTTGAGATTGAGCAAATGCACTTCCAGGACGTCTACCTAAACTGCTTGGGAACTTAATATTGTTAATAGCAGTTGCTGGTCTAGAGTCATCGGACTTGGTGTCTTTATGAATTCCAGGAGCGGCAGGATCCTGTTGTTGTAAAATGGGTGAAGTAGGTACAGTGTGCTGGCTAGTTGAATCTGGTTTTTCATTCGAGTAAGGAATGTTTAAATTGCGGTTTGTGTCGAAATTTGGCCTATCGTAGTTTTGATCCAAAACTGTATCGTACGTTGGTGATAGAGGGACATCTGGACTCTGCCCTAATGTAAAATGAGAATCATTGGGAGTGTAGTTTGTTTTGATTGGAGTCCTATTTTTTGAAGGATTACCCTGTGGAGTAGTTGATGATAAATTTTCATTTGTCTCGCCATCAATTGGGTTTGGTAAGAGTTGAGTAGTCTTTGAAAGTGGGCTTGAAGGTATCTTATGTACTAGTATTCCCCTTTCAAGATCAGAATCTGGTAATGGTTCTTCACCAGAGCTAGTACCAAGGTTTTTTGCAGAATCTTGAGCCAATGTTTGATTGGATTCGCTACCTGGCGTTGAACCTTGGCCAAGTCCGTCCGCAGAACTATCAGGAGAACTATTTGGCCAATAGCTTTTTAGTAAATGGGGAGGGGTTTTTTCATCATCTGTTGTTAATACTCTACCAGGTGTATTAGCAGAACTATCAGCAGAGGCTTGGCTGGATGCATTAGCAAAATTCTCTGCGGGCATGCGACCATTTCCATTGCTCAAGTTGTTGGCTAGATCTTGGCTGGGTCTACCAGCTGAACCACCTGCTGATGCATTGCCTGATCCACTAGCCGAACTGTCAGCTGAGGTTGAAACAGCTCCTTTTGCAGCACCCAAAGAGGGCTCCTCACCTAGAGCACCTGCCACTATAGCTTGACCAGATTCATAGCCAACTAGAGGTCCGCCAGACTCACTAACAGAGTCTGCCAAATCTGGACCAAGTTTTTGACTTATTACTATAGTTGGACCAGTTTCCAAAGTTGAATCGACTGATGGAACCGAACTAGGCCTATTGTTCACTGGTGAACCGAATTCCAAAGCTGAACCTGGCCCAAGATCTAGATCAGAGATTGGTCTGGTTTTGTTAGGTGCAACTGAAGCTTGACCTAGCGCATTAGCAGAACCAGCTGCTGAAGCTTGACCGGATGCATTGGAATCGCTCTCTGAAGCTTGGCCTGGTACATTACCGGAACCAACTGTTGAGGCTTGATCAGATGCATTAGCAGAACCAGCTGCTGAAGCTTGACCGGAAGCATCCCCATTTGCTGAAGACTGTCCAAAGCTATTGCCTGATCCGTTGGATGAGGCTTGACTGGGACCAGTCGATCCATTACCACCAGCAACAGCTCTACTGCCGGAATTTGACTGAGCTAGAGCATTTCCACCAAATGACTGGGCATTAGATTGAGCTCTTTGATTGGCAGTTGCGCTTCCTCCTCCTTGCGCTTCAGCGGAAGATCTTCCGTTGCTCAAAGCATTCGCATGTCCTCCGTGCGAGACTGCATCAGCCCCTGCGTTGTCCAAACTTGTAGCACTACCTCCATTACGTGCCTCAGCTCTAGATTCTGAATTGGATTCAGCCAAAGCGTTTGTTTGGTTATTCGCTGCCGGAAAAGAAGCAGCATTAGCTGCTGCAGCATTGGGACCTGAAGCCTCTGAGTGGGCAGATGGGTTGGGCTCTAAACTAGCCTCTACTTTCCCTTCAGTTCCAGCTGCACTAGCAATAGACAAGCCCGAATTCCCATGGGAAAAAGCAGCTGCAGCTCCTGGCTCCATTCTCTCGACATCACTAACTTTCAACCTTACGGCAAACCCTCCAGTACATCCAGAAGAGACATTCAAACCAAAGCCCTCGTAGGCAGGACAGGCCGTTAAAAAATTAGAGGTATCAATATCACCGTTTGAACGAATAGACACCTGAGTGCCTTCATTCCCAGTGTAAACCTCTTGTGGTCCACCAAAATTGAGCTTTTCCCCTTGGCTACTTATGAGGGTGGAGTCTAGTAAGTGATATAGTACCCCTCTGGTAGCAACTCCAACACGATTTTGTTTGTCCACCATTTTTCCTAATAATCCATTGGACTCTTCACGAATAACATCCACAAAAAAGGGATTGTTTGTGTCTACTGATTGACATTCAATCAAATGAACAACTAGGGCCAGAGTAGCAATGCAATTCAGAATCATAATGTCTTTTTACATCCCATGTTTCAATATCTAGCTGATTTATGTATAAATTGTTATTTCTATACGTTTTCATATGAACAGTACGATAATTTGCTATGTCAAGTGTGTAGTTACTTGGATAAGACCTGACATGTGTCTATGAAACTGCTTCGGTATGCGAGAAAAGGATGTTACCAAACCTTAATATCCAGTAATATCAATTAGGTGTGAATAAGGATCTAACAGGAGCTCAGCCCGTCTGTCATTCAAAATTAAAGATTTGTTAATGAGTCTGAGCAAATGGCTGTCTTATTTTGTTTAGTTTCAAGTGGTTTTAATTGCACCCAAATGAGATTTAAGGTTTATACAAAGAAACCAAAAAGCAATGTGGAATAATCGCTGTTCTCAAGAGTCATTACTAATTAGATCCTCGATATACGATGAGTTCAACAGCCAATAAATTTTGTGGGAAATTTGTGAACAACTTCTCAAAGTAACATGTATTGACTCTGGTTTATACTGTTGAAAAATTAACAATACCCTCCTTGTCATGTCTTCTTGTACTTAATTTTCAACTTAATTTCAGATTATCTTTTCCAAAGGGCTTCATTCTTAATCACAGAGTATCTTTACCAAAAGATAGCTGTGAGGATCCAAGAGGTAGCTGTGAGGATAAGAAAGAGCGGTATTTTACCTGGGAGAACAATCGCTAATAAGTTTCGTTCGTTTTCTACATTAATTATGAGCACGCTAAATTCTGAATCGCCCAAAAAGAGAAAACAACAAGAGGGAGAATCACCTCCCCAAAAAAGATTCAAAGCTGACAAGGATCTTCATGAGCAAGATGTTAGAATTTTGCTTGACATATTCCAAGACACTGAGAGCCTGTCTTCTATCGGCCAAACATACCAATTAGACATACCAATGACAGAATCACTTTTCGATCTCAGCCTGGGAGAGGAACAATGGAGAGATTATGCCACCAAGGTGGGAGTTATCCTAGCTAGTCTTCACAAGGAGTGGACAAATCTTCAGCAAGCACGAAAAAATCTACAGCCTCGCAGTAGAAAAGTGAGTCTTGATGGAGCCAGTTGATCCAGCCGATTTACCTTATTTATTTTTCATCTAAACATTCACAACAGGTTTTGTCATATGTTTTGACTATGGTTTACATCTGTTACTCACCTTTTCCCCACCTTTTTATAGCTTCAATGAATCACACACGTTTTTTGCTCAATTGTAGAGATGGAATGTGTTAGACTTAGACACTGTAATATACTTCATGCCTAATTTGGTAATTTTAACCTGTATCTGAGATGTTTCAAAAGATTTACAATGTCATATACTTACATACGAAGAAACCTGAATTATTGCAGTGTGTGGGTCATTATAAAATAAGAAATTAGTTGAGTGTCTCTTTTCGCTCCTCAGCAGAAGAGTTGGAGTTGGTCATCTCGATCTCCTCAGTCTTGTTGGTAACACCAATGTCTTTTCGGGTAGTTTCCATAGCTTGGTTGTAGAGAGCCTCGTCAGCGGCAACATCCTCAGTCTTAGCCCATCGCTTCATGAAAGGATAGTAACCCTTCTTCTCCTTATGAAGAGCAAAAACAACATAAACCATGATGCAGATCCAGTAAACATTGTAAGAGATAACGGATCCATATGTGGGGGAGTTTTGCCATCCAAAGAGAGCATTGAAAATCTGCCATCCACCATCGTTGAGAGGATCACAGCAGTTGACGTGCCACACAACCTCATTGATATTGTAAGAACCTGGACCAGATCCTCCCTCAGCAACGTCACCACCACTCTTCTTGGAAAATCTGTACATTTGGAAATACCAGATAGCCTTAGAGAAAAGACCAGAGCCGATAAGGTAGAGGAAACAGGTAGAGGCAATCAAGAAAATTTGAATAGACATGAAGTTACCTCCTCGATAGATAAGGTAACCTGACAACAATCCAGCGGCCAAGCCAGCAATGACAGGAAGAGGGAAAGCGGCAGCGCTCTCCTCCTGGAGACCGACACCACCAACGAAAACAACAGCTTCAATACCTTCTCGAAGACAGGTAACAAAAGACAAGATACCAAGAGCATACTTTCTAGAGTTGGTTCTGATGTTGAACATGCTCTTGAATCGACCTTTAATGGAAGTGTCCTTGTATTCACCCTTGGACTCGAGCAAAATTTTGGCGATTTTGAGTCTCCACTTAGCCTTCATCTTGTTGATTCGAAGCATAGCCAAACCCATAACAGTAATCATGGCAGAGGCAATAAGGCAGAAAATACCCTCCCACAAATCTTCGAATTTGGTCCAGACATCCTTACCAAGAGAGTAGAAAGCACCAATGAAGGCACAACCAATAATCAAACAGATCAAAATACCAATTGCAGCACCAATCCAAATCTGTTTGTTGAGTTTTCGCTGAAGGAAACGCTGTTCAGCAGTCTGCTCATGAATATTAAGGCCACCCATGGATTGCTTGACGAAAGACAAAAGCACAGACATAATGATGGCTGCTTCCAAGGTCTCTCGGAAGACAACGAAGAAGACCGGTACGGCAAAGACGTTCTTCATGATTGAGGTAGATCTGATTAACTTGATTAGAGAGATAAGTACTCACTTATATACCAAACAAACATGCATGATTGAAAATTATCTTTTTCTTTATTCTGTTCCGAAAAGTATACGCATCTTTGGACTTTAGACCTAACATTTTAGTACAACCACACCTTTAAAGGACCCTCTTAAGAGTGGTGGTTCAAGAGTTGGTGTCTGTACAATCTACTTTCTTGTTATATTACAGTTGATTTTTCAATGTGCTCTGTCATTGAGCAATTATCTTGTCTAGCTACCCCAAATCAGCAGATTTAGACTCCCGCTTGACAAATTTAAGGTCAAGACTTTCTGGTCCAACATGCTAATGTGATCTAACTTTATGTGGATTAACCTTAAAAATTAACATCCTTTAAAAAAACACAGTGCCATTCGTAGCCGTGTGTCTAAATAAAAAGGAAAAAACAGTTGCAAACTTGCTAAAAAAGAAGAGAATTGGAATACTTTGGTCAAATTTGGGAGCTGATAGTTCCTGGCTTCAATGTTGTGAGCAACACTTATGACTGCTTCTTTAATCTAATATAGTGGATAAAAAGTTTTTTTTTCTTGGCCAATAAAAAACCTGCAGGTCTTGGCACTTTTTTAATGTCACATTGGTCTTTGTCATTGAAAATTTTTATCTGATGGGCACATTTTCATCACCTACAATCAATAGTGAATAAATACTCCCAGCTGGAAATCTAGAAGCAGTATAAACAAGATCATCTAAAGACAGTATCTGAAATGTTTTATACATCGTTTTTAAAGTTGCTTATTGTAGTGGCTAAAATACAATGTTAGTTTCAACCTTTGAAAGATAAACACATCTAATTGGCTTTTGGTCGATTCTTTGTTTTATGTCTTGACTAAACTTGGCTTATCTTGGTACCCCTGAACGAAGATTAAATGGAAATAACAAGATACTTGTCGTCAATGATCGCTTCAACATTTTTTTCATATAAAGCTGAACTTTTGTTATAGGGTCAATCATAACAAACAAGAATATTTGCTTGATACCTTTCCAAATATGGTGTCACCATAAAATCTGAGACAACAACTCTATTGCTTAATCTTTTTCATCATGCACAGGGGTATTTGAGTTAATCAAAGATGCTGACTTAACGCACCTTTAAACAGCCTTTATTTCTTTTTTTGAAACGTAAAGAAAAAGACAAATTTTAAATCAAACTCATCAATATCATCATGTATTTTTCATACCAATACACTTATTGATTGATAAAAATCGATGAATCTAATCACCCAAAACTTGGAAAAGATAAACTTTAGTCTAACTACAAACGAAATTAGTCAATTTTGACCTTATTGATTTTACCAACTCTGTCAGAATTCCGAGTAATTTTTTTTTCTACCAGTATAGTCTTGCACCCCCACAAAGCGCTTCCGCTTATTAATCGGAAATGGCCAAAAAGGACCAAAAGACAAATATTTCATTTAAAGAATTCTCATACAAGGATTACTTGCCTTTCACTATATCGCGAGATCCCGACTTTTTAGATCTATGCGATGCTTGTCGAAGGGGAGACTTGGAAAGAGTTGAAAATGCCGTTGCTGAAGGTGTCGATATCAACCAATCCGATGAGTTCAATTGCACACCATTAGTTTTGTCAAGTTTATGTGGGCATCTTGAAGTGGTGGAGTTTCTTCTTATTAATGGCGCGAGATGTCGTAGGGACACTTTTGAAGGCGAACGAGCAGTGTATGGTGCACTTACTGAAAAAATTAAACAACGGCTGCTGGAATCCAACATCACCAAAAAGGTGGATGTAAAACAACCCTATCTTTCCTTTATTTCACGCATTTATTCTCAAGGAATTTTTGTAGATGTCTGCTTCAATGATTCATCTATTCAATGCCACAAGTTTTTCCTTCAAACCCTGGCTCCTCAATTATTGACCAGATCTCGTTTAGATGAGGAAGATATTGAATTAATAGAATCTTTCTATTTCGTGCACTCAGAGGAATCAGACAAATACTCCCATACTGTTAGAACTGGAATGAAAGACTTGGTTGAGAGTTTGTTTAGATTGAGTCTTGAGAACACTGCTGACTTTTTCCCAGACATTTACCATGATGCATTTTTGAAATCTGTGGATGGAGACTTAGTTCCCGTGCATAAAGCTATGCTCATACGAGTGGAATACTTTGCTGCAATGCTCCTAAATAATGGAAGCGAGTTCATTGAAGCAAGTACATCTTACCCAGTTCTTCATATGGACTGTTCCAGCGAAATTTTGAAAATATTTTTAACATGGCTATACTCCGACTCGCGGAAGGTCCCTGCAGACAATGCTCTGCAAGTTTTGCATTTTGCCGATTCTCTTTTAGCAGACAGATTAAAATCGTTAGCGGCCATAGCTATAGCTCAAGCTCCACATCCAGTTGCCTCAATAGAGGAAATTCTCAGAGCAGCATGGTCTACCAGAGTTGACCGATTGGAGCATTACGTGGCCCAGCATATTTCAAATCATTTGCAAGAATGGCTTACTCGTGAAAGTTTTAAGGAACTAATCCTGGAGTCTGCTTCAAGAGTCAGTTCTCGTCAAGAAACAGACACAATTGAACTGATAGATGATATCAGACATTATTTGGGGAAAAAATGGGGTGTTTTTGAAGAAGACTTTACTGCAAAACAAAGGGTAGATGAGTTCTTGATCAGCGAATATGAGACCAAGTACAATGCCGAACTAGATCAATTAGACGTTCTTTTACAAGAACTTGGCCTTGAGGCTTAAACAGTTATAGAAGTACTTATAAATACAAGGAACCAGCTGTAACCAAATCACGCTTGATCTTCTCAAGAGCTTGGTCGAACTTTTCTTCAAGTGCGTCATTACCAATTGTTTTGGCGGCCATAGACATTTGACGAAGAAGCTCCTCCAGTCTTCTAAACATTCGAATTAACGAACCCTCATACACATCTGTCATTTTGCAAATCTGGGCGAAGGAAGCTCCATTACACCAAGCATAAACCACATCCATGAGCTCATATCGGAATTTGTCAACATATTCTTGAACATTGACATCCAATTTACTTTCTCTTGAGACCTTGGCAACACTTCGTGCAACTTCTTGCATTTTTTTGAGAGGAACATCCAACTCTCTTGACAATTTGGGAACTTCTTTAGTTTTTTCGTCGAAAACAAAACATGAAATAAGAGCGCATGTAATCTCAGGGGTCAATTCGTTAAAATTTCCATTGAAAATCATTTCAGTTAATAACAGTTCATCGCCAGAAGAAATCTCACAGGCGACTCGTCCCTTGAGTTGAATCACGTCATCTTCTATGAATCCGAGCCTGCTCAGCACTCTTTTTCTATTCTTGAGCTCATCCAACTGCAAAATTGAATAATGTTTAGAGATCTCATCAGCCAGCTGTTCAACATTTTTTGACAGTGCCTGCTTTCGAGCATATTCGTTGTATGTTTCTTCTCGTGTTTCCTCATTTAAATCGGTAAAAGGATTTTCTGCAACTTTAGCCTCCAAAACCTCCACCTTTTTGACCAGATTTTTGAAAGTGTCATCTGTGATCTTCATGTTTTCGATGGGATCCAATAAGGGTACATCTGGAAACCGCCGCTTGACCTCATTTATCGACTTGCAGACGATGTTGCGCTGATCAGGGGTTTTGAGAGATTTGGGCAAGACAATTCGTAAGTTGGCGATTGACTTAATGGAGCTTAGAGTCACAGGCACAATTTCCATGGATCCATTTACATCGGGCCGGATGGAGTTGGGTTGCTTGGTAGACAGGGTGCCTTCCTTGATTCGCAATAGTACTTCAACAATGTAGACATCATGGTCACTCAAATTCTTGGCTTGCTGCACCTTTGGAGACAATTTCGAGAATGACACGACTGCGCCCCAACCAAACTTTCGAGTGATTTTGGCCTTTCCTGTACCATCATCAACAGTATCTTCCACCTCGACCAACCGGCCAGCTTGAAGAAAAGACAAACAGTTATGTGGATGAGTGATGATGTGTCGCATGTCTTCACCATATGCCTTTATTTGAGTTTTGAGATCATAATATTGCTTGACATTAGGATCTGTCACAATGATTGAATCTGCTTCAGCTTGAATAGCTCGCTTTTTGACTTCCAGCTCAGGAATTTGAGCAACATTTTGAAATTGATAAAAGCTTCGTTCCAACATGTATTCTGGTGAAATTCCCTCGACTCTCATAAGATTGAGAATCATGTTGTAACCCAAATGAAAAGCGGAATTAAGACGATCGGCTTCACCTTTCACCATTCCCTTGGCAACAGCGGGTTCCATTTGCTCGTCAATCATTAAAATGACAATACCTCGGTCATCGAGACCTCGACGACCAGCACGTCCCGACATCTGGATGTATTCACCTCCAGAGACCCATCGAAATGCTCGGCCATCCCATTTTCGAACATTGGTGAAGACTACTGTTTTGGCAGGCATATTCAGACCAATTGAAAACGTTTCTGTAGCAAAGAGACATTTCAAAAGACCCTCTTGAAACAAAATTTCAATAACTTCCTTGAGAATGGGCAATAGACCGGAATGATGAATGCCAATGCCTCGTTTCAAAAGAGGTAAGATATGCTTAATTTGTGGTAATTCTCGGTCTTCCTCAGACAACTGTGACAAGGCATTAGTGAAGACTTTATGAACCATGTCATGTTCATCAGAAGTGTTGAAATCAAGTTTGGACATTTTCATAGCCAGGGCTTCACAGTCTCGCTTTGAAAATGAGAATACAATGACTGGGTTGTATTGCTTGATCATGATCATCTTGATGATTTTATAGATATCACTTGAACCAGTTGCACCCTTGTGACCACCTGCTTGCTTTTTAGTTTCTCCATCTTTATTAGTGAGTTGACCCATAGCCTTTTGAAAATTTTCTTCGCGAAACTGAGATCGTTCATCCACTACCAGATGTATACCATCCCCTCCAGATGGAAAAAGATAGTGTTGCAAAGGCGTTGGTCTGAAGTTGGTATAAACAACATGGCAAGGCTGTTGATGAATTCTGGTGATCCACTCGGCAAATTGAAGAGCGTTGGGAATAGTGGCAGAAAGGAAAACGTACTTAACTGTGTCGGGTAGGAGAATGATGGTTTCTTCCCAAACCACTCCTCGCTCTGCATCTCTCATGTAATGAATTTCATCAAAAACAACCCAGGCCACCTCTCTCATAATTTCAGAACCACGATACAGCATTGATCGAAGAATTTCGGTTGTCATGACGAGACAAGATGCACTGGGGTTGATTGTGACGTCTCCTGTCATCAATCCAACATCTCCAAACTCCTCCAATAGTTCTCTATATTTCTGGTTTGACAATGCTTTGATTGGAGAGGTATAAATGACTCGTTGTTTGTTTCGGAGACATTGAGCGATAGCATATTCAGCCACAACCGTCTTTCCTGCAGAAGTGTGGGCAGACACAAGAACACTTTCCCCACGTTCAATCGAAGCAATAGAAACAGCTTGGAATGGATCTAAGGTGAATGGATATGTTCTGGCTGGGTTATCACACTTGTGCTCCGAAATGGGAACATAGTCATATCCCGGAGGAACGGCTACCTGATGTCGGACTTGATGCTGTAGTTTTACTTTTCCGTCTGCATCAGTATCATCAACTTCACGTTCTGCAGTCTTCTCAAACTCATCCAATGTTTCAATGGGGGTATCGATGATTGAAGCTAACACTGGTTTAGTCGATTGATCCTTGTCTGCAGGCACTGGGTTGGACTGCGGACTTGAAATTTTTGGTTTTTTGACAGGTCTTTCATTATTATCAGATACCTGGTCGGCAACTGGACAGTCAAAGACGTCAAATAGGTCGTCCATTAATGTGAAATATTTTTGATAAAGGGAAAAAAAAATTAACATTAACATTCATTTTAAATAAGGTTCGTGCTAATCGAATAGTTGAAAAGACGATATAGAGATCAAAGAGACAATTCTGTAGTTCAGAGTAGCTCCAACATTGAAAGTCAAAAGAAAGAAAAAAATAGATAAATAATAAATACAAAGTATTTGTAAATAGTTGGCTAAATGCACCCATCCAAGTTAAAGGAATGCGGAGATTAGTTGAACCTTAGAGATTTTGAACAATCTTGCCTGTTGATCATGTCATGTTGATCACAATATCAGACAATCTCTTCTCGGACAAAACCACTAGATCGGATGATATTATTGCCTGATGATGCTGTTGATGGAACTCGTTGATTTGTCTCAGCCGATGAACCGGAGACATTACGAAGATTCCATGCAACATCTTGGATTTCCCATTGATTGAACTCATCATGGGCCTCATTGGCATCGTATTCTTCATAAGGGACAAGTGGTCCTTCAGATTTGACTTTTCTCACTTTCTTGGGTGAAAACTCATGTAGACCATCTAAAGACACAGATAATTTACTGAGTCTTCTTAGTCGTTGGCGTTTGGGAGAACTGGGAGCCTTGGTATTCTGAGTGACTGGTATATCAAGTTCACTAAAAGTGCTGGTTTTTCGTTCTCGGAAGTTATCCATAAAGCTCTTTTTGAAAGATTCAGAAGGCTCGGCGACCTGCGCCTGCCTTGAATCTCGAGATGTTTGATTCATGCTAATTACTCTCTTGTTGTGGAAAATTTGTAGAGAGGGGTGAATTGTTGGTCCACTGAGATTTTGAGCCATCGCTGGATTTGGAGGTTTTATCCATGGAACTCGATTGTAGGTAAGCGGAGAAACATTGGTAAACCCTGCAGGTGTGTAGGTACCATCGATTGTGTTACTGTTTGTTCTTGATGATGACTGAGTGTGAGAAAATGCATTTGAAAATGGCACCAATGATGAGCCAAGAGTAGAGCTTTCTTTTGACTGGCTTTCTGAAGATTCTCCATCAACAGTGTTGAAGGCTTTGTCGTTAATATCTTCATAATCATTGACAAAATACTTGGCGGTCTCCAAATGATCTCCTTTTACTAATAGCTTTTCATGTGGTGCCATGATTACCCATCCTAAATACATGGCAATGGCAGGTATTATCACGATTCCAGTGGCAGTGAAGGATATCAGCAATTGCTTGTGAATTTCAAGGTGCAAGACTTGACTGCTGAAGAGACTTTTGCTAAGAAACTTGATATTGAACATCGCAAATGTCACCAGCATCAATGTGTATATGGGAATGCTCGCAAAAATAAACCAGCGGTTCAAAAGAAGACCAAAGTTGGACATAGTTAGTAAGGTAGCTAGAGCACTAAATAGGTACACGACGATGTTCCATTCAGAAGTGGATAGCTTTGTTGCAACCATCAGACCCAAAACAACTAAAGGAATGGGCGCTAGCCCCACCAACATCTGGACACAACTCCGAAATGTGATTGAGAATGTGATGATCATTTCACACCTCAGAAGTATTATAATCCTTTATGGTAAAAGCTCCTTCAGAATGGTGAGGGTCTTTGATCTGTTCCTTTTAGTTTTTTTGATTTTTTCCCCCTCAGCTGAACAGTAACAATTTAATGCAAAATTAGAGCAAACAACAGTCTCATATAATTCTTCTTATTCAAGTACTTCAATCAGAATGAATTTACAGCTCCTTTGCATTTCCTTTAACTATGTTTTGCAGATTTGTACCAATTTTGGTATAAGTTTGGATTAAGGTTCGACATTTTTATTGTTTCGGTTGTTTAGTAACTACCTAATTTGGAACAAGAGGTTTTTTTTTATTTGGCAAAATACTATGGGCATATAAGGAGGTTAGCTGGGGAGTACTTTGGTAGTTCTGTTCAAGCCATCTAATTGCTGTACTAGCAAACAACATTCAGTAAATTGAAGCGCACCCTATCAATGTATTTCCTCTGAGATTTGTGTGGTTGGAATTAATTTACAGTTGTACAGGTGGGTGGTGCAGTTTCACATACAAAGTTAATAATCGAGACATTAAACAGACTGAAATTTTCGGTTTGTGTTTGCAGCTTTCGGGCACTTTCTTGAACCCTTTGAGTTTTCTTGTAACACATTCTCTGCCTACGGCTCACTCTATGTTTTAAATTTCTCTGTTTCCCTTTGTTGTAAAAACTCATCCTCTTATAAATAAGTTCCTCAAGTAAAGTTTCAGATCCAATCCTGAATCTAACTTTGATCACATTGGTGAGATGAGATGGAAAATATCTGCTTCTATAGAGCTAGTGTGTTCACCATTGAGCGGTTTCTCGTTACATTCATGGAAAACTATGTGGAGTAGGTTCTAACTTACTCTATAGAGTGCAATAGATTCGTTCATGCAGTTAAGATTGAGAATGACGCTGGCTCGTCCTTTTCCAACTTGGACCTACCTATTGAAAGCCAATTATTTTTTTGACTGCCTTAATTGGCTTAAGATGAAACTTTTTACTCGTTCAATATTGATCGAATAAATATAAATTCTCTGAAATCAGATTTTCTCTGGAATTATGTACTATTAGAATAAACAAAGGCTAATTACCTGTATGTGAATGGAATTAATTTCTCCACATCAGGAATGAATCCGACACACTTATATCGGCATTTACTACGATACGGAAATCGGCTCAGTGCCTACAATTTTCGAGAGTACGCTATTCGACGAACTCGAGATGGCTTCCGACAAAACCAGGGGCTGAGCGACCAACAACAAATCACTGCTGCTCTTGCCAAAGCGGAAAAAGAACTTGAGATCCTGAAACGACAGTCAGTCATTTCTCAAATGTATGCTGGAGAGACATTGGTGATTGAGGCAGCCTCTAAGGAGCTTGCTGAACAACGAAAGCAACAGCAGCAGTAAAACTCGCCACAGATGGGAAGGATAAAGCTCTCAACGGCCAGTGTAACTGGGTTGTGAAACTTGTAATTATTTAGAAATGAAAAAGAAAAGCCATTTGCTATATACATTAGTACTCAAAGTACGTTTCGTTCAAGTTGACGAGTTTTTTGCCACGAAGTTTAGCGACTTCGTTTGGAAGAACTTGGTTCTTAGTCAGAGCCATAAGAGTAGCCTTAACCACATTCATGGGATTTCTAGATCCGTAAATGTTGGAAGTGAGATCAGTGATGCCAGCACATCGACATACAGCACTGACAGTGTTGGATGCTCGCAAACCATGACCAGCAGGAGCTGTTCGCAAGTAGATTTGCACAGCATGAAACTTTTGCTCGACTTCACCGTAGATTGTACGATTCTGTAATCGAGGAACTTCGACCAAATTTCGAATAGCCTCCATTTTGGCAGCTTCTACGGCCTTAGTTCGGTTAGTTTGATGCTTGCCCTGGCCCATGCCAACCAGTCCTTTTCCATTACCCACAACTACCACAACGAAATGTGACTGGATCTTTCCCTTTCGAGTTTGCTGCTTGACCATCTTATCAACAAGAACAAAGCTCTTAAGTCGTCTGATAAACTGCCCGTTGATTCCATCGCTAAATGCACGGTTGATTGGGTTCTGAGAAATATCATTGTTTTCAAATAACTCAAAAGAATTTGTTTCAGTCTCCTCATCCAGTGCAATAACACCGTCATGCTCCTCCTCCGAATTTGCCATGGTGTTTTTACCACTTTGAGGAGTAGCGTCACTCAAAACTTTTCGTAATACTTCGTCATTACCACTAGTGCTATTCAATGTTGCAGTTTCAAATCCTTCAAAGTTAATCTCTTCATCCAAGGGAAAACTTTTGGCAACCTTGATGCCAGATTCACCCTTGATTCGAGTGTCAACCGCTAGATCATCGCTTCCATGGATGTATTCAGCTGGGACTGGCTGTTGTGGAAGGTAAAGACTAGTCCACTTTTTTGAAGCATAATCCTGGAAAGGGTCCATTTCAGCCAAATCATCCAAATAAGGAAGTTGAAGCTTTGTATGCCGCTGTCGTTTGGCCCATTCTCCAGGCTTGATGGCTTGTTCAGCTTTCAGAATGGATTCCACCATATCGGGTGGATAGAACTCAGAGAGAAATGCCACATGGTTCATTCGCTGAGAAACCTCCTGATCCCTAGCGGCCTTAGAAGAGTTGAACCTAACTGCTCCTCTAGCAATGGTTCTGGAAGACCTGTTTAATAGTCGAAACATTGGTGGAATAAAATGTTAGTCCAAATTTTCGGTTTCAAAGTTTTACTCATAAGGTGTGCTTGGGATGTATTGTGAGAATATTCAATAAAAAAAGGTAGGTCTATATGGGGAACTCGCTTCGATTCCAATGCTGGTAAATATCTGTCAAATCATCGAGAGTGTCGTCTATTTTTTGTGAACAGGAGTTTTAGTCCACTGAATTCGACGATTGGGGTCATAGTCACTTTGGAGCTTAAAGTATCCAACACCCCCCTGATTGAACGAAATGTTCTATAATGATCTTTTAGTGCTCATGTCGAGTTCAATTATTGATGTTCAATCACTTTTTGGATCGCTTGTTGTATAAGGCTCGTCCTCAGTTGGAAAGAAATCCTCATCTTCTGTTGTCTTTCGAACTAACTTTCGTTTTTGTTCATGAAACTGCTCTTCAAGATCCACAAACGGTTGTGAAGGAGAGTCATCTAAGAAATTAGAAAGAAACAATTTTTCTGATTGAATCTCCTCACTTGTTTTGAGTGGATTGTCATCCAAAACCCAACTAGGTTTTTCTGAGCCAAACCACCTGGGATCTTGAGGGGGAACTCTACATGTATCAGCTGTGGTGTTGTCGAGATGACAAATGTATAGAGAAAGGCGACCAATACGGCCTGGCAAAGATTTGTCCAGGGTAGTGCATTTTCCCAATCGACTGAAATAGTTGTTTGAAAACCCCACAAACTTGTGTCGTTCAATCGGTAATGGTCTGAATGAAACTTCGACATTGTCGTGAAAAGTCGAAAACTCTGAAGCATTAGATACCATTTGAGTAGGAGAAATAAATTCTAGACACCCTTCTAGATTTTCAAACTCCAAAAAGTAGTCGACCCTGCAAATAACATACTCGGCACCTTGTGCTGCAAGAGCAAAATCTTGAGGCTCTAGGGTATTGTCCACCGTAATGGTCTCATATTTGGGAATTACCCGCACCTTTCTTCCGTCGAGTCTTAGAGTTGAGTGCGATGGCCATTTGAAGGGTTTGAGGCCAACTCGAGATCTTCTGTATCGAGAGACCACTGATTTCTCATAGTGGTAAGGAAGTAGGTTTCTTTTGGCCACAAAAGGACTGTTAATAAGAGAGAGAGATAAACAGTGTTCAATAATTCCTTTAGATCTGTTCAGCAGAGCACTTATTGCCTTGTAAACTTCCAACTCTTTAGGATTAACATCGCTTATGTACGATAAGGGAATGACACTCTTGTCAATGCTGGACTTGGTGGGGAACTGAAAGACGGTAGGCAAGAGCTGATGTTTCTTGGATAAGCACCAATTAAAACTAAACAGTCCATCTTTCGAATGAGTTTTACCAGGTTTTGCGACTTCATAATGAAGGTTTAGTTCTGTTGGAAATTGGCGTTCAGGTTCACCGGAGAAGGAAAACGCCGAACAGTCAGGCTCCTCCTGTTTAAGTACCACACTTTTGTTGACAAATATCGGATATTTGGCAGGATTAATATCTTTTCCTTTTAGTGCTTGTTCCCAATCTTTGTGTGGGGCTTCAACAAAATAGCAGATATCAGGGGCATCCCACATTGTGAATCCATGCCGATGATGTATTACTTGATGCCACTTGAGATATTCAATTGCATAGTCGACAAAGAGCTCATCTTTGCCTTGGTCTAGTTTGGATTGTTTCCACTTTTGAACAATATCTGCATCATTTAACTGGATGAACCAGTCAGGCAGTTGTCGAAAGCTCCAGGCAAGATTCTGAACCACTAATTCTTGTTGCAATGGGCAATCTACAATTCTTTTGCCTGCTATATGTGTGAAAACCGACTCAAACGGTGCTCTTCTGTATTTTCCATCTGCATCAGGACTATTCCTCTTGTGGTTTTCAATCACTAATTTCAAATTGTCAGTGGTAATATCACTCAATTGCTGTAGCGCCTTGGTGGCCAATTCTTCGATCGGAGACTTGAGTAAGTTCACGATTTGTTTCCTCTCTGTTTTCCCATATTGTTTTATTACCTCCTCAGTGTTTGGCATGATCATATTCAATTTAAACTTCATCGCCTACAGTTTATGTATATACTAATTTATATGCATAGTACATCTATGAAATCAGTAATGGGCCAGAACTTGTTATTTAGTAAATATTTAGTACCTATTTAGTATTCCTTTAGCACCCACTTAGCACCATATAGCACCCATTTATTCTAGGATCCCTTAAAGAAAGAGGCAATGTTTATCTTGAATGAAGTTGACCATGATAAAAAGATTTCAAGTTCAATTACAAAAGGTCTTGGCTTAAAAAAAAAAAAAACAAGATCCAAGTTGATCATCTGTGTCAAATTGGTCTCCCCAAAAAGGCGCATTACAACTACAATTACTGACCCATCTCTCACAATTGATTCTTTAAACAGGCTGTCGTTACTTTGACTATCCCAATCACGTGACAATGTTTCAAAATATATATCAAAATCCTTAAACCCAAACACCACCATACAGCAATGGACGAAGAGACTCAAAACAGCGCCAATGAGCAGCCTAAGGAGGCGTCTCCCTCAGAAGAGCAAGTCAAGGAACAGGAGGTTGACGAAAGAGTTGCAATGCTATCGGATGATTCCGATGGCGAACTCTCTGATCTTGATGAGGAGGATATGAAGAATATCAACATTGAGGATGATGATGATTATGCCAAAATCAGTTCGCATAGACGAAAGAAGGCAACAGACAGCGACGATTTCGTTAAGAAAGGAAAGAAACGAGAAAGCAAGACAAGTCGGACAAGAAAAGAGACTACTGAGACTTTTATTCCCTTGGATCCTTCTCAGGCAAGAAGAAAAGAGATCGAGGCCAAGATTGATGCAGCACTCAAACCTGAGCACAGAAGCAGAAAAAAGTTGGGTGAAGATGATATTGAGATGATGCAAGATGAAAAAATATCCAACTTGAGGGAGAAGATGCGACATGCTGCCATTGCAGATGCTGAAGCTAACAGAGAAGGGCAGCCTGCCACTCACAAACTGCAGATGCTGAGTGAAGTCAAGAGTGTATTACAAAAGCAACATCTTTCAGACTCCATTCTCGACAACAACTTGTTAGAAGCTGTAAGAATCTGGCTGGAGCCACTTCCCGATGCCTCCCTACCATCCTACTCTATCCAAGAAGAGCTGTTTGAAGCTCTGGTTAGGCTGCCAATAAAATCTATTCACTTGCGAGAATCAGGGCTCGGAAAAGTGGTCACTTTTTACCGGAAATCTCGGCAGCCTCAGCTCAGTATTAAACGAATAGCCGACAAACTGGTGGCTGACTGGACCCGACCAATTATGGGTCGGTCCGATAATTATCGAGAAAAGGTTGTTTCCAGTGTTTCCTATGATGCTTCTACTCAGGAAGCAGCACTTGCTGCGGCAGCCAGAAGAGCGCAAACTTTTAGAGACGGTTCTTTGGCTGAACAAACAGCAGAAAGACGAAAGAGAGCGCACATTCCCACAGCCCAACCAGTGGCATATCGGGTGGCACCACAATCTCACATTTCTATCTCTAGCAGAGGAGCTCAGGATGCTTCTTACAAACGACTTCGAGGAAAGCTGGCAGTCGCTAAAACCACAAAAAAGAAGTCTGGGGTATCTATTGAAGGTCGTGGATTGAATGTTTAACGATAATTATTGGCAAGAACAGAGACAAATAAATGCAAAGCAACAACACAACATTAGTTCTGGACAGGAATCAACCCAGTCAGTTCGAATGCTCATCAGTCAACATAAATAATGAAGAGAGTTCAAATGAAAAATTACATATTTACTACTCAAGAAATCAAAGTAAACACAATAGATATTTTAATTGATCGTACGGATCTAATGCTTTTGTTTAAGATCGAGGCTTCTCCTTCTTCTCCTTCCACAAAGCAAGGAGAGAAACACCAGAGACCTTGACGACCTTGAATCGCACACCGGGAATATCACCCTTAGCCTTACCCTTTCGACCGAAACCGGCGAGAAGAACCTCGTCGTTCTCGTCAACAAAGTTGAGGCAACCGTCATTGGGGACGAAAGCAGAGACACGCTTTCCGTTCTTGGTCAACTGAACTCGAACACACTTTCGGATACCAGAGTTGGGCTGCTTGGCCTCAACACCAATCTTTTCCAACACAATTCCCTTAGCGTGGGAAGAACCTCCGAAGGGGGAGGACTTGAAGGCGGTTCCAAGGAGTCGCTTCTTGTAAGACTCATCGGCCCATCGGCTGAATGGTTAGTTTTTGATTCAAGAAAATCATAACTCGTCACTGAACAGAAATAGAGAACTAGAATGAACTCGAGTTCAGCGTAATATTGCAACTTACTTGTCTCGTCGATGAATTCGAAGCTTTCTGGCGGAGTTAAGTCCTCTAGGCTTGCCGTTTCCCATGGTTGATTATTTGTCGGTAAGAAAAGACAAAAAGTTACCTGTGAGTCTCCATGTATCGAAAATAAGCAGTCACGACTTTGGCAAGTCATGTGATTTATTTCAAAGTGTATTTTTTTAAGTTCAAAATTCTGGAAAGATTGATTTATTAATATCAATCACGTGTCAATACCTTAAACTCTTAGAACAAAAACTTGATCTCCAAAAAGAAATATCGACGACATGGACGATTACGATGAGTTTGGTAATTATGTCGGAACATCACAAGATAATCTGGATGTTGTGAAATCGTCCCTTGAGATGAGCCAGTCAAATCATTCTGATTCTGATGATGAAAATCAGGAGGAAGATCAGACAAATTCTTACAGCTCTCAGGCAGGTTTAATCCAGCCTCCAACTGAGGGAATGGAGATTGATGGTGGAAACCAGCAAATTGTTCTTCATGAGGATAAGGTCTATTATCCTTCAATTGATTCTGTGTATGGCTCTGGAGTTGAAATTGTGCATAATGATCTCGATAGTCAAGCTATTGACGAGCCAATAATTCCACCACCCAAAGAAACTAAAATTTTCGTTGAAGAGGCTCCAGAGGTCTCTTTTAACTGGCAATTTCATGCCGACATAATGTCGCAGACCAGCCAAATTAGGACTTTTGCAGTTATAGGCCATTTGAATCATGGAAAGTCATCTTTTGTTGATTGCTTAGTTAACCATACTCATGATCAACCTTACGAACAGTTTACAGATGTTCTTGCTAACGAAAAAGAACGAGGAATTTCTATTATGGCATCTCCTGTATCTGTTCTGATGCAGACATCTAAAGACAAATCTGTTCTTTTTAACGTGATGGATACTCCCGGCCATGTTGATTTCGCAGATCAAGTTGCATGTTCCCTATCAATGGTTGATGGTGCAATTCTAGTAGTGGATAGTGTGGAGGGAGTTTTGGCGGGAACCCTCCAATCTTTAAAACTGGCTTTGAAGCAAAACATACCAGTTGTGCTAGTCTTGAATAAACTGGATCGTTTGATTCTTGATCTCCATCTTCCACCGCAAGACACCTATTTCAAATTAGTACACATTTTTGACACTCTCAATCAATTTGTACTCGAGACTACTGGTGTCAAAGATTATTTTAACCCACTTGAGGTTTGTTTTGCATCAGCCAAATTTGGGTGGTCTTTCACAGTTGCATCAATGGCTAAAAAATATTCTGATGACCCTCGATTGGTTTCCCGATTGTGGGGAAAAGTGTATTACAACAACAAAACCCAAACATTTCATAACGAAGCTCTTCCAGGAACTAAAAGAACTTTTGTTCATTTTATTTTAGAGCCCTTATACAAACTTCACACCTATGGCCTAGGTTGTGATCCCGACGTTGCATGTTCAAAGCTAGGCATCAAGCTGCCCTTGCGTGTCCTACAATTGGAATCGGTCCTTTTCTTTCAGATACTATGTGCAGAGTACTTTGGCAGATGGGGAGGTTTTGTCGACACTGTGATTAATAAGGTGCCTGACCCTTCCAACTTTGCAAAGCGCCATGGTTTCCAGACTAAGAATACTTTAGTTCGACTCACTAAGCAAGTTCTTTTGGCTGATGGCCAACTTGCTGCTCTTGGTCGTGTTGCCTCTGGAGTTTTGAACAAGGGACAGTCCCTTTTATTACTAGGGCAAGATTTTTTGCCCGGAGAAGATGAGGATGATGTGAGCGAAATTACAGTCGAAAACTTGTGGCTTCCACAAACACGATACAAAATTGGATTGGAATCTATTCCCAGTGGTAACTTTTGTTTGATCACTGGGTTTAACGTAGCTAAATTTGCTACTCTTTGTGAAAAGGGTGAGTCTCAGCCTATTCCTTTCCCTCTTCCGGAGCTTCACACACCACCCATCGTTAAAATTGCCATTGAACCTGTTAATCCTTCAGAATCGCCTGCCATGATAGAAGCAGTACGAAAAGTGACTAGTCTCTACCCTTCACTAATTAACAGAGAAGAAAATTCAGGAGAGCACGTTTTGAGAGGGCCTGGAGAACTGTATTTAGATACAGTCATGTTTGATTTGCGCCGTCTCTCCGAAATTCACATCAAAGTCAGTGATCCTACAACCTCATTCAGAGAAACGGTCGTAGACTCATCAGTAATCAAAGCAGATGTCACTTCATCTAATAAGCACAACACATTTACCTTAATAGCTGAACCGCTGGAAGAGGAAGTCGCAGAGGCCATCGAACAGGGGTTACCAGAAGATTCTCAAGAACGGACTAAGGCATTCCGACAGCTTGGTTACGATGTTTTAGCATCGCGTAATGTCTGGAAATACGGTGAAAATCTATTGATGAACGACACTATTCCTGGGCAAGTTAGTTCGGAAACATTAGAAGATTGCAAATTTGCAGTAACACGAGCGTTTTCTTTGGTTAGCAAAGAAGGGCCATTATGTGAAGAGCCTGTCTACAATGTCAAGTTCAAACTACTCGATGTTAAGCTAGCAACAGATCCTAGGAAAAGGCCAGCAGGCCAGTTGATTGCTGCAGTTATTCGAGCTTGTTACGCAGCAATTTTATTAGCATCTCCTCGTGTTATGGAGCCAATTTATCAGGTTGAGATAACTTGTCCTCAAAAAGCCATTCCTGTTGCTCAAGAGAAGCTGGATCAGCGCCGTGGCCACTTGGTTCATCATGGGCCAATAGAAGGAACAACTCTTTATCTTGCCCGAGGATATATTCCGGTTATTGATTCGTTTGGTTTTATTACTGATTTACGAGTTGCTACCCAGGGACAAGCTTTGGTTTCACTAACATTCAGCAAATGGCAGGTGGTTCCAGGAGACCCTCTCGACAAAAACATTTCTTTACCACCTCTTGAAGCTGTATCAGGCATTGCAATGGCTCGAGATTTTGTGGTAAAGACTCGACGTCGAAAGGGGTTGGGTGATGACCCCTCAGTTACTAATTATCTTGACAAAGCTCTACTGACAACTCTTGCTGAAAGTGGACTGTTGGACTAGTTTTACTATCGAATCTACTATTTAATTTAGCTTTGCCTATAGTCTACAATTGCATCCATCTTATAGACAAAAAATCCACTTTTAATATTCATCACGTGATTAGTGAACCATCCAAATGTCTACAGGTAAGGAGAATAGCTAGCTTGAAACAACAAATCTAACTCAGATCACCTTGATGATCTACCGGATTTAGTCTCGGGAACATACTGGGGTCCAAATAAGCAGCTCTTGGTTTCTTGCTGGGATGCTAAATTGCGATTGTATTCGGTTATCAATCGCCAGTTGACAACCACTATTGAAACCCGTAGTCCTATATTGGACTGTTGTTGGGGAGATCAGGGAGTAGCATTTATGGGTGGGTTACAAGGAGTGGTGGAAGCTTGTGACTTGAACAACGGAGACAAAACCCTTATCGGACAAGCTCATGATGATGCTGTCTCAGCAGTCGTAAATGAATCAAGTCTAGTGTTTTCTGGATCTTGGGACTCCCGATTACAAACAATTGACCTCAGAGGTGACACCAGTTTTATTTCGTGTCCTTCGAAAATTTATTGCATGGATAAAGTAGCTGACTGTCCATATATCGTGGTGGGCATGGCTAGCCGGATAATCCATGTCTATGATGTCAGGAATATGGGCCAGCCATTCCAAAGACGAGAATCATCATTGAAATACATGACTAGAAGCGTACGTGTGATGCCCAATAAAAAGGGCTTTGCAACTACATCTATTGAAGGAAGAGTTGCAATAGAATGGTTCGATCCTTCTACAGAGGCCCAAAACGAAAAATATGCCTTCAAGTGTCATCGTTCTAAACCAGACAGCCAAGGCACTGTGGTCGTTCACCCAGTTAACGCAATAGCTTTTGATCCAACTACGGATGCTTTTTTCACTGGTGGATCAGATAATGTTGTGTCATGCTGGGATGTGGTAGCTAAAAGGAGACTCAAACAATACCCCAAATTCGATCTTTCGGTCATGACTCTTGATGTTGACGCAGATGGCGAAAATTTGGTCATTGGAACTGCTGACGATTCCTTTAAAGAGAACCCTACCGGAAACAGTGCTCATTCTCAGCTCTATATTCGTCAATTACATGGTGAACTTAAGGGTTGAAAGACAACGATCCAAAAAGAGAACCTCAATTCTTTTTTTTGTCCAAGACTACATTCAAGTCTTGTTTTTGCACATCATTTTGAACGGAGGCTGTAAGTCTGGCCTTGAGTTTTGGGCCAGCCCATCTCTTGTAAGGGCCAGCCAACATATAAATAACAGCGATGATGATATGCCCAAAGAAGTACATGTTACTCCAACATTTGATGGATCGGCCAAAGTCCAATAAAAGGAACGGCTGTGTCAGATAACCAAAACCTAGCTGGATAACAAGCCAGCTTACAATGTCATATGCCCATTTGTTGGAACCAGGTTTACCATCAGCTGTGAGAAAGAAGGGCCGAACGTTACGTCGGAAAAATTTTCCAAGACTCTGGTAAAAGGCAGCAGTAGCAAACATTAAATAGTATCCAGGTTGGGTTCCGTGCCAAAAGGCCGAAACTAGAAAAGTGAAAGTGGTGGTTTTAAAGCCTGGCTTCTTTTCTTTTTTAGCCAACCGCAAAAAGACATAGTTTCTCAGCCATTTGTTAGTATTTTGGTTCCAAGCCTCCACTAATTCTTTGGTGTTCTGCCCGACTTCAAATGCAATAGGGTCAATATTTTGGACTCGATTCCACTTGTACTTTCCCGTTTCAGGGTCCATACCATTGAATCCAAGACCAGAAAGGATACAAGAACCCTCAGATATTGACCATGCGCCATAATACTTGAGCCTAGCCATAAAGGCTAGCACGTAGAGATAAAATACACGATACCAAAATGGATAAAGGTACTTGAACTCATCTGTCGCAACCAAGTCTTGGTCGAACTTACTGGCTATAAGAGACCAGAGAACAGTCCAGCCAATTCCAGACAAGAGTTTTTTGGCAGCTGGAAATCCAGAACGTGGGATCACATGTCGCTCTCTTCTCTTTAGTCGCTTTTCGTTCTTGTCTTCAGAAAGTTCATCAAACATGGAGAGATCGAGCCATCTGGCGAATTCCATATAATCGTAGGATGGTCCTGTCAACAAGGATGGAAAGTAAAATACATAAGCCATAAAATCAATCAACGGTGGATGATTCTTGATAGCCCTAGCACGTTGGAATTCAGATAACACAGCAGGGTCCTGCTTTCCGTCAAACACGTTCCACCCAAAAGCTGACAGCTTCATACAAAGAACCATCTGAGCGCCAGTAATGTCAATGACATTGGGGTCAAATGACTCAGGGAAAAATTGAGACTTAAGATGATTCAGGAATAAATGACCCAATACAAAAGTAAAATTAACCCATGGCATGGCGGGATGATTCCACTGCGTAATCAAGAAAGAACCAAGGGCAGCAAACGAAAGAGTGAAAGCACCCCAATACAGTGAAAATATACCAGCCATGTAAAATACAGAAACAGCCATGATGAAAACAATTCTGGCTAGTTTGGCATTGTCGGGGAGCCTCTTTAGAATAGAGGAGAGAGGATAAGAAAGTAGAAGAGTCACAGCAACTTTCAAGAGGTCTGGTGGAAGACCACTTTTGTCAGCTGCTGCATGAGTCAGTTTGTCGATGGCTTCAATTGCCATTTGAAAATATCCAAGAAATCAGAACTCACCCTCATGCACTCTTGTCGTCGATAGAGTTCGATGACTTTGGCTATTTAAGTTGAGCTGCATGTTTCTTTTTTACTTTAACAGTATTGAGTTTTCCCTTTTTCCCTCCTTTAAGGTTTTTCAATTTTTTCAATTTTTTCAATTTTTTAATTTTATCTTTTGTGTATTTTAACTTTTGAAATAAAACCTTGAAGCCTTTTCTTAAAGTTTGGTTCTCCTATTGGTTTGAAAAACGTTAGATATTTCCGATTTCTAACTCCATTCTGCTTCAGCTCATCGAGCTAATTCTAGACCTCCAGATTGAACGTAACTGTGCCAAATCTATTAGAAAATAACAGGGGATTTGCACGGTCATTAGCTACTTATTTGAAGTTCAAGGGAATTTATTTTATTTTTCAATTCTTGATATCATTGTGCCCAAAACTCCTGATTGTTTTGACCCTATCATTGCTATTTTAATTAGTCAAACTTCAACCCGCAGAGTTTAAAAGTATGAAAATTTCCATCTGAATATTTCACTTTTGACCAAAATGTTGACACAGTCCATTTTGAAGGCCAGAAATGGTCTTCGGAGCTTCTCTACTACAATTGCAAGAAAAACCACAGGTGTTGTTTTAGTAAATATGGGTGGGCCCTCCACAGTCGGGGAAACCCATGATTTTCTACTCAGACTCTTTTCTGATCCGGATCTAATTCCATTAGGTCCATTTCAAAAATCTGTTGCCAAATTTATTGCCTGGAGAAGAACCCCCAAAATTGCTAAGCATTATGAAGAAATAGGTGGAGGGTCTCCTATCCGAAAATGGAGCGAATACCAAGCTGAACAGGCATGTTTACTTTTGGACAAAATCCGACCTCAAACAGCACCCCATAAGCCATATGTGGCATTTCGATATGCAAATCCACTAACTGCTGATACATACGAACAAATGCTCAACGACGGCATTACCAGAGCAGTCGCTTTTTCTCAATATCCCCAGTACTCTGTTTCTACAACAGGTTCTTCCCTGAATGAACTTTACCGAACTAGACGAAGTCTAGACCCCCAAAACAAGATTGACTGGTCGGTAATTGATAGATGGCCTACTCATCCTGGTTTGGTAAATGTTATGGCTAATAACATCAATTCAAAACTGAGCGAGTATGAGCTTGATGGTATCAACCCTGAAGATGTCACCATTTTATTTTCTGCCCACTCATTACCAATGGAAATAGTAAATAAGGGTGATACTTATCCTTCAGAGGTTGCAGCCACTACCTATGCAGTTATGAAGGAGCTGAGCTTTTCCAATCCATATAAGCTAGTCTGGCAATCTCAAGTCGGACCAAAGCCTTGGCTAGGTGCTCAAACTCAGAAAATGGTGGACAGGTATCAGGAAGAAAAAAAGCCTATCATTTTGGTCCCTGTGGCTTTCACATCGGATCACATTGAAACACTTCATGAACTTGATTTGGAAGTAAGAGGGGAAGCCAAGTACCCTGAACTTATCAAACGAGCAGAGTCTCTGAATGGAGACCCTTTGTTTATTGAGGCCATGGCAGACATTGTTGACACTCATTTGAACGTACTTGACGGAGTAATTACTAAAGAAGAAGCATCCAAAACTCGAGGTCTTCAGTCAATCATTACAAGACTGGAAGGACCTGGAGCTACCGGGGAACGAGGTCGATTCCAAGATGCCATAGTGGCATCAGGTTCAAAATCAGGATCAAGTGAATAAAAAGGAACTCCGCTAATAGCTTTCACTCAACATTCATTAAAAAAGATTGTTATTGATTTCCCACAATCGCACCCTGCGCATTCTTACTCACAAATAAATATATATTAATACATCAATTTTTCAGTCATTGCAGTCATTTCTTTTGATGAAGCCAGAAAAATGATCATCTACCAAGATATTTCAACTCGATCCAACGAGTAGTGTTGAATGCAATCAAGGCAAAGCCAAAAGCAAGTTCAAAACCAATGTCAGACCCGCCATTAATCTTCTTAGCAATCGGACCTGTAAACCAAGACTGGCTCATTCCAACTACTATCCCCACTACGCCACAGCAAAAAGCAAAGATGGCTGAAAAGGATATGGGAAGCTTGTCACGATCATTGTAAATAGAGAGATTGTAATTTTCGAATCCTTTGATCCAGAAAAAGTGGGCTGAAATGTTAACTGCGGTGTAAATAGCCAGCCAGTATCCCATCAAATTCATAAAATTGCCAATGAATTTCTCGAAAGAATAATAAGCAGCAATTGATATGCCAATGGTTGCAGCGTTTCCAAAAATAGCCCATGCAGCTCGGGGGATTCTCTTGAATCGAGACCAAATTGCTTGAGCAGAAAGACCCAATGAGTACATATTGGGGATATTATTGGCTACTGTGGAAAGTGCCAAAATAACTATACAGAACTGTCCAAAACCATGAAGCGAGTCAGTCACCAGAATTTCAAATACTAAACCACCAATGCCATTTTTGTCATAGCCTTCTTGAAATCGAGGTGTAGTTCTAATGCCTGTCATACAAGCAGATCCAAGGATCATACAAGTCATGAGAGGGAAGCCGAGTCCAAGTATAAGTGCAAAAAATACTTTGTAGGGATTTGTGTTCCGAGGCATATAAACGGTGTAGTCAGCAGCACTGGGACACCATCCAGTAGCAAAACCAAATACCGCACCTCCAAACGATAAAACATTGGCGGCCTCAGAAGTCCCGGCATCCATTGTTCCGAATTCAAAAGCGTGTGATCTTCTCAATTGAATCGCGATGATTAAAAAAATTATGACATTAGGAATCCAAGACCATTTCTCATAAAGATGAACAAAATGATAGCCAAGGAAAGAAAAAGAGAAAGTCAAGACTGCGATTATAACGATTGCTGCGGCAACTGGTAAACCTCCACCATTGACTGTGTGCAGCATTTGAGCACTAAAAATGGTGTTTACTGAGGACCATCCTATGCAAGCGACACAACTAAGAAAGGCAAGAATCCTAACTCCTTGGTATCCGAACCAATATCTAGAAAGCACCATCTGCCTCAACCCGAACTTGGGTCCAAAACAAGAATAAAATGCAACTGGAGTCATTCCTAAGATGTTAAAAAAAAAACTCACCAGTATTGAATCAATGAAGTGAAGATTGAAAAGTGATATTCCTAATCCTCCAAGAGCAAAACATGTGATAACCATATTTGCGCTAAACCACATCGATGCCGCATTCCATAATGAAGTATCTGTTTTCTCCTCCTCGGGGATTCGATCAATACCTCTAATTTCAGCGCCTAAAACTTTGAGAATCCGTAGGAAAAAAGAGTCCCCGTAATGTGTTTGCTCATAGTGACCTTCTTGGAAAGAAGAATCTTCCACTTTGTGAACTGAACCGACTTTGTGAACTGAATCGATCGAGGAGCCAGAAAAGTTTTCCTCGACTGCAATTTGTTTCTCAATATCCATCTTCGGAGGAATTGGATAAAAAACACTTCAGCTCAACTTGCACGTAAAGAAAGGATATAGGACTCTGAGAACAGCGTCCTATATCAAGAGGCTTGAAAAGTAAAAGATAAAAAGTTGATAGACATTTTTTTACCATCTTTCTTATCGATTTTCTATTTAACTTCTCTTGCTTCCTTGTGTAGATTTAACATCTGCTTTGTCTGGTCCATTTTAGTGTAGAATTTTCACTCTTTTAGCTTTGTTACAATGAAAAAATAGGTACCATTAAGCTTTTTTAGGTTCACTTTCGACAAGAAGCTTCTCTATAAGGTTTTGCCCAACCGAGATATCAAATGCCTGAAACATGATAAGATAAGCAATTAAGCAATTATTATTATTTGCCGGCTCCCCTACAATGTGGAATTAGATTTCTACTACTCGGAAAATATATGATTGATAAATTCTTAATCATTCTAGTAGAGTCGTGCTGGCGCGAAAGTTAGTGTCGGGCGTATAGGCACAATATTGCCTCGATAAATTTCATAGTCATGTCATATGTCTCACTGTGTTGATTAGATAACAGTAGGGTTTCAAATTCGCCATGACGCGAATTAGACGAAATCTGCTATCTTGATATGATATAATGACTTATACTGAGACCTTATAGATATTAATTTCATAAACTTGAAAACAATGATTTCTCTCCATGCGAAATCAATTCCTTACAGGTCTTGAAAGTCCTCACAATGAATTTCGTATTCATAATCAGGCTGCATTTCGGCGTATAAAGTGGTGGGGTCAGAAGTTGCATCATAGGTGAATTGTGCCTCCTTATCGTCAATGATGTGTTTAGAAAACCCCTTCGATTCTGCGGCATTGGCTAAAAGTTGGGCTTCACATGATCGTTCCATCAAGGTGAATAAATAGGTTGCTTCATCAACTGTGGAACCGACCGTCAACAATCCGTGATTTTGCAAAATGACACCCTTATTGTTACCTAGAGCCTTGGCTATCTGCTTTCCTTCCTCGTCACCTAAGACAACTCCACCAAAGCTGGAGTAGACTGAATGAGCATTATAAAATGAGCAAACATCTTGATTTAACATTTCCAAAGGTTTTCCAAAAGCTGAATAGGCTTTACCGTTAATGGAGTGGGTATGAACAGCAGCATCAACATCTGGTCTGGCTTTATGAATAGCCGAATGAATCATGAATCCCGCAGTATTCACAGCGGCCTGGTTTCCATCTGGCAAAATGTTGCCTAACTCGTCCACATGGACCATGTGTGACGGTTTCATGAGTCGGTAATGTACTCCAATAGGGTTAATCCAGAATGTTTGGGGATCGATCGGGTCTCTCACAGAAATGTGGCCAGCCGAGCCCTCAGTGTAACCTTTTCGGCCCATAATTCTGAAAGCTCCAGCCATATGCTGCTTTATCCATGTTCTTTTGGCTTCGCCCTCTAGATGAGGTACCGGATGAGGGTGGGGATATCCATGCGCAAACTTGTTTTCTCTTTCAACTGCTGGAGACATCGTGGAGATGAGAAAGAAAGGTTGCCTGATGTGAAACCCCCCGCAAGTTCATCGAATTAAAGTTCGGTCAACTATTGCCGACCAACATGGACTACATGCATTCTTGCATAAATGGTTCTAGATATGGTTGTGAAAATTAGATCTGAGAATAAATAGGTCAGTTAGGCAATAGTGTTGTGTGGTTAAAGTTCGTGACCAACGCTGTTCAGGTCGAAAGTGGAGGCTTCCATGTTGTCCTGGTGATATTCGCATTAGTGAGCAAGAGCCCAAAGGCTCTGGGTAAACATTTGGTCATACGAGATACGATGAGTTGTGTGTGTGGTGGAATACTCCCGAGCATTTTGGGCAGCTATCGACATTATCCCACGTAGACAATTTTCATTGGGTGTTGGCCGCTGACTAGTTGACACCATCCAATTTCCAATTGCCCAGATACGTTTGACAATAATCTTGCGCTCAGCTTTAGGTAATTTGAGATTCATCAAGGTTTTGATGATTTCTGGAGAAAATGAGAGCACATTGAGGATCAGCTGATAAACTGTAGCAGCATAGATAAAGTTGACTTGATCCAATCTGCTAACACCTACCCATGCCTGAGCAGCATCTATGCACCATTGCTTTGCTGTTTTGAGAGTTTCAACCTCTTTTTCTAAGACAAGTTTCCAGTCTTTAGGTTTACTTGAAAACATCAATGAGAGACTTCCCTGATCAAAATGTTGCTGATAAGAGTGAGCCATTGTCACAAATACAGCCCCTAAAGCCTGAAAGTATTCATCTCCAAATGGAATGTCGCGAAAAGCGAGCAGTTGCTCTTCCAATTGTTGCATAAATTCAAAAGAGAATTCTTTAGAAGTGACATCAGACTTCAAGTCTAAGAGCAGAAATGACTGATAGAAGTCGATTACAGAATCGGGAGATGCCGAAGAAACTCTCCCCTTCAGAATGTCTGTGATTTTGTGTTTTTGCCAACCTGTCCGACGCAAAATCTTATAGTATTTGCTAGACACCAAATACTGCTTGTAATCGGATGATTTGCCCTTATACGCTGATTTGATGACATTGCTCAGGACTTCAAACAAATCCGATTGGGAGTTCCATTTCTTTGGACAGCTTGAACTGACATATAAAGGCTCGAATTGAGTGTAGCCAAAACAAGAAACAAATAAATCAATGGCATCAATCAGTTTCGCTTCGCAATTTGCAAAAAATTGAGGATTATCTGCACTCATCAAATATTTCTTTCTTAGTGACGGAATTCTCAAAACTTGGTTAGAAATACTTGGTTCAATAGCTTGATGGTTATCCGAAAATACTCACTTTGATAGGCATCTCCCACAGCATAGAAACTCAAATAAATATCATCCTTTTTAAGATACCTGAAAAGCTGAAGACTGTGAGTTCGATACGCCTGTTCAATTACAGAATCAGAGGCACTCAATGGTATGTTCAAAATTTTGAATAGTAACAACATTGTAGAGAAATCAAGTTATTTTTTAGCTTTACATTCTGCGCCAAATATAGAAATGAGCCACTATAAAGTTGAACGTTATTGAGGTGAGAACAATGAATTCTGATTTAAATGATAACCTTATAATCATGAAATTTTGGGGAACCACTCAACTTAGTTTTATTCCACTAGATTTCCCCAACTTTTTACCGATTGTATCTATTTTTTAGGATCATTTTGTTGGTTTTGAAGTTTTCAGCATTGAGAAATGAACCGAGTGGTCGTCACAGGTTTAGGAGCCGTCACACCCCTTGGAGTAGGAGTCAAACAAACCTGGAATGCTCTAATTGCATCAAAAAGCGGAATTATCAAACTGGATGAGTCTTTTGATGGAATCGCATGTCAAATCGGTGGAGTTGTTCCTAAAGATCAATGGGATGCTGCAGCACAAGGATTCTTGAGCTCAAGTGAGGTAAAACGAACTCCTCTTTTTGCTCAATATGCTTTATTGGCAGCTCAGGAAGCCTTGTCCAGCTCTGGTGTATTGGGATCAATAGAGCCCGAGCAAATTGGCTGCTCAATTGGAACCGGTATTGCAAACATGGACGAATTGGCCTCCACTATCACTGCTTTCAATGTCAAAGGTGGAAGAGGAATCTCTCCTCTTTTTGTTCCCAGAATTATTGCTAATATGGGTGCTGGCCATGTATCAATGAAGTTTAACCTGAAAGGCCCAAATCACTCTGTTAGCACGGCATGTGCAACTGGAGCTCATTCCATTGGTGATGCTGCCAACTTTATCAAGCTTGGTTATTGCAAAGCTATGGTGGCTGGCTCTTCAGAAGCCTGTATGCATCCTGTGGCCCTTAATGGATTTGCCAGGGCAAAGGCAGTGGCATCCAAATGGAATGATGACCCAACTAGTGCATCCAGACCCTTTGATAAGGATAGAGGAGGGTTCGTCATGGGCGAGGGATCTTCAGCTGTTGTTCTTGAAGACTATGAACACGCAAAAGCCCGAGGTGCACCTATTTTGGCAGAACTCTTGGGCTATGGTTTATCTGGGGATGCTCATCACATTACTGCGCCTCCGGAGGACGGAGATGGAGCTTTTCGTGCAATGAATCAAGCTCTTTCGATGGCTGGTGTATCCCCTTCTGAAATTGACTATGTCAATGCCCACGCAACCTCTACACCGCTCGGTGATGCTGCTGAAAATAACGCTCTTAACCAGCTTTTCAAGGACAGAAACCCATCTGAAGTTGCTGTATCGTCGACGAAAAGTTCTATCGGCCATCTTTTAGGTGGTGCAGGATCTGTCGAAGCTGTGTTTGCTATTTTGGCAATTAACAATGGAATCGTTCCCCCAACTCTTAATTTGGAACATGTCAGTGATCCTCAAGTGTTTCGATTTAATTATGTCCCCAAAACAGCACAGGAAAAATCTGTGAGATTTGCACTCAATAACTCTTTTGGATTTGGCGGAACCAACTGTTCCTTACTATTTGGCTCTATGAAGTAGGACAACAAGATATCTAATTACGGGGTTTGGTCTGTTGTTCACATCATGCTTTTTTCCACAGATTGGCACTATATATGTAAATAATTCAAGAAAAAATACGTTCCCCCATCATGCTTAGACCTTTTTCGGTTTGTTAGAGTTGACATAGCGACCTCTGCCCACTCTTACTCCAGTATGTTTTAATGCTTCACGTGCTTGACCAGAGATTGCAAAGGGGGAAATGACATTTTCAGCAGATCCGCCTCCAATCCAATCATCTAGCAATTTATCGTTGGCTTTTTTCTTACGGGCGTCAGTTTTGAGAGCTCTCATATACTCTGGTTGATCACCTCGGAGTAAAATCACATCTTCAGGACGTTGTTGACGTCGGGCATTTTTAGATTGAGGGTTGGGTAATGTGTACTTATTTCCTCGTGTGGACCACTGCATGTTCTTTTTCAGATGAACAACGACCTTGCCATTTTCATTAGAAACAGTACATCGCAACAAGGTGTTACCTCCGCATTTTGAACAAAAATGGATGACAGATCCATCTGTTGAGAATGGCATTAAATTGAAACATGCGTAGCATCGTAACATCTGGTTTCGCACTTTCGTGATTTGCTTACCATTGGTGGGATTGACCAAATTAAGCCCGATCTGCATCAATACATTTTGCATTGCGAAATCTCCAGTTGAGGTTGCTGCCAAGAGTTGAACATCCTTTTCGGTCTCTAGTACTCCGCCGTCTTTCATAAGAGATTCCGACAAATTGTCAGGAGTGATCCACTCACCACCATCAGAGTCATCCTCAGAGTCCAAAAATGGAAGTGCCTGCTTGTCGGGTTGATTAACACCAGCAGTTCCTTCGAAAGTAGAGGGTTTGAGTGTTTTTTCAGCTTTTGGCTTTGTCTTCTTTTTGCTGGTAACAACCTCCCAGCCATCGTCTTGAGAAGTGGCCTCCTGATTGATTTCTGAATTGTTTTGAGACTCACTATTGATCTCTTCATGTTCTGATGGTATTTCATCAAGCTGTGATTCACCAACTTCTGAATCAACCTTCTCAACGCCAAGAGGCTCAGTTTGAAATCCTTTCTGTTCTACTTTCACAGGCTCAGATTTCAAATGATTTTTATTTCCATGCAACTCCACATCAATTTCATATCCTAATGCCAGTAATTGGATATCTGTGGATGAAAGTACACCATAATCACCGGTTTTCCTAGCAAAACTGGATACGAAATCAACAGATGTTTGCTTGGGGTGTCGAGCAATCAAGCTATCTCCCCAGAGTAACAAATTTTGCCGAGCCTTTTCATCTTTCAACTCTGCTAGAACTGTGGGTGTTGTGTAAAAGTATTTGGCAAGAGAATGCAACGATCCATAAGATTGTGTAATCAAAGGACCGGCGTCTAAAATCAATGCTGTTATTTTTGGATCGGAACCGTTCATTTTTGCTAACTAAATAGATCAGGCAAGAAATGAAAAAATCAGTGAAAATAAAAATAAAAAAAAATAAAAAAAAGATAGGTAAAACGGATTAAACTTCTGTCTTATCTAATCATGAAAGATGCCAAAATCCTTATTCAGGAGTCGACTGACTGTTTGAGAAAAGGAAGTCATGAAGAGGCCTTAGAAAATGCTGAAAAGGCTGTATTTGTTGGAGATCTTAAGGGCGAATCTTCCTCTGTGATTCAATTAGCACAATTGAGAAGAGCGTAAGTATCATTTCCTTACCATTCCAAAAGCTTCGTTAACACCAGAATTACTTTTGTTGCCATGAATCAGTATGCAAACGCTTTAGCTGCTGTTGAATTTGCAAAGCAAGCAGATGCTAATAGTAAAAATCCTTCTGTGAGTCTCTGGGAGGCTAAAATTCAAAAATTGGTCAAGGATAATGGAATAAAAGAACCAGGCAACATTCCAAAAATCCCCCAGTTTGAACTGTCAAAGGAATCATCTGGCAAGAATTGTTCTGCGGAAACAGAGACGGAAACTAAACAACTTGCCACGGATATTTCAAAAACTGTCAAAACATCCTTCGATCAGAATGACAACCGTATCAATTTTTCGGTTCATCAGCCAGACACTCCTGAGTCTGCTAGTGTTGAAATTTCACCAAACCAGTTATCTATTGTTTCACCACACTACACCTGGAAAATGGAGCTTTTTGAAAAAGTGGAACCCACTGAATCTTCACATAAAATTTTCAAGTCCAGAGTTGACTTTTATCTTGCCAAAACTCAGCCTGGACTCTGGCCATCAGCACATGCACAATCAGGTGTATCTGCTACAACTAACGCAGCTAAACCCAGAGCTCCGTTGAAAGATTGGTCCAAATTTGTTGTTGACGATAGTGATGACGAGGAGGATATTTCGAATACTCAGGATCCTAATGCATTTTTTCAAGCCCTCTACGCTGATGCTGACAATGACACTAAAAGAGCTATGATGAAATCATTCATTGAGAGTGGTGGTACAGCTCTGTCTACAGACTGGTCCAAGGTTGCACAAGGAGACCTTGGCGCTTCGTGAGGTGTATTTCGATGACTATGTTGGTAGCTATGTTGTCGTGATCACGTATCTGCCCCAACCTTACATTCAAGTCCATTTAAGTAATGCATCGAAACAAAACAACTACTGCAATAAATCTTCAATCAATCAACAATCGTTTATTAATGGAAACTCAAGAATTGAAGTCAAACAATTCGCCAGAACATGTGGTGAACCACAGTCAATCTGTTCTCTCTACAAAGTCATCTGATTCAAATTCTGAAGACAAAGATCAAGAGAAAAAACTCCTCATTTCACTCAAATCTACTATGAATTCATCGATGGAGGAGGTCATGGATGATCCCTCATTTTCCTTTGAATATAATATTTGTACTGAACCAACAGCAAATTCTAACAAGTCTCGTTATGACTTAGCTAAACAAAAGAGATGGAGAAACATGACTAGAATGGAGAGGAAAAAAATGTTTTTTGAATGGAGGCTTAGGGCTTTTCAGAAGAGGATGAGATTTTTCAGGCTCGCTCCTCATTGCAAGCCATGGAATAAGATTTGATACAGAGAGTGTATATTAAGTGTTAAGTGTAACTCAAAGCTTGTGGGTTTTAAATTGTTGACAAGGATTTGGGGGATGTTTCGATTTTGCGAAAAGTTTAATTATCTAGTCAGCATCATTGGTTGGTAGGGGTGATAATCGGTGTCGGGGGCAAAAAAAAGAATAGATGGCTAAAAAGTCCTAAGAGCGTGCTCAAATGATTGTGGTACAACTTTATATGGGAATGAAAATGAAACAAATTCTTTATGTTTCATTTTATTTAATCGGTTTAATGTTTATTTTAATTTTTGTGTTTTTTGTCTCAACTTCTAAAACAAAGAGTATTTTATAGAGTTCTTTTCACATTTGCATTACTTCTCTTACTAACCAGATCGAGTTACCACATAATCACAATCTGGAAATTTTGCACGTTTCAATCAAATAAGGCAATGCAATGTAACAAACATAATACAACCAACTTTGTGCAACTTGACCAATTATCATTAAGTGTGACCCTGCCTGTGGGTGAAAAAATCATGGTTTTGGGCAATTAAACTTATTCAGTATATAATTCTATCTACCAATCAAAACTGACGCGTAACCTACCAACAGAACAAGGCCAACATACAGGAGGTCTAAACGAGGGGGATAAAGTCCAATAAAACTAACTTGGTTTTTTATCTGTACCTGCCTTATTCTGATAAAAAAAACTAAAAAACAAACCCTCATCTACTACTCTCCGATCATTCTTCTGAATTAAGGAACAAGTTTGTAAAAGATCAATAAAGTTACGATCCACACTTGATTATTGGCTAGTTTTGGACCCACGAATTGGCCATATAGCCAGGTTGGAAATTGCTGTTCATCAATAATAACCACCACAATGTGTACTGTACCATTTTTTCCCCTTTAACCTTGATTAAGTTGATGCAAGCTGCTGGTCCAATGACAAAGTTGTCCAACACACCTCCTAGCAACCTAATGGCAGTAATTACGAATCGGAGTCTACTCGATTCCACATCGCCGTGGCAGTTTTGCATTTGATGGTCTATTAATTAGAGCGATGGGTTTCTATCCTATAGCTTTATTTCGTACGAAACCAGAGCAATGTCTGTGTGCAGGTGGACATAAAGGATTAACTAAACATTGAGAGGCAATGTTGAAGTCTTGAAACATTAAATACAGTGCCACCATCATGGTTTTAACTCTCAGTTTTCTTTCATGGTTGCGATTCAAAAATAATAGTTCCCACTTCAATGTGTGTACAGTTCCACCTCTAATTTTATTTTGTTATTTTGTGTTTTTCGTATTACATAGTTACCTCGCTGGCTAGGGAGGTGAGTGGAAGGAGTGAAAAAAAAACTTTTAAAAAATGACAAAGGGACGTCAAAATAGGAGCAAGCGAGTGATCGGAGCTTCGCAACAGTTTTTTGATCACCCACACCCCCTTACCCCCTCAACAGGGAAAGAAACTAACCATCTCCACACACCAAACTTTATAAAGCTTTTTTCTTCTTGATTAAAATTAAACTGCGCATGTCGATGTTGTTGTAATGTGTACTTGGTGCGCAAATTGATCTGTGCCAAGATGTCCCCTCTTCTAATAGTTCTCACATACACAAAGAATACTTGCTCGGATAAATATAGTTGCGAACGGAATAACAAACTGACGTTGTTGTTCTACTTCAAACAAAGATAGAGTACATTTGCCATTCAAGTCTGCCATATCACTAGCAAATGCCGAAAATAATTGGACCTTCTTAGACTTTGTTGAACGGTGCCTCATAGTTCTAAATTCACATCTAACACGTTGCCATGGCTTCCACTAGACAAAATGTTGAATACTATTAATAGCCTTTTTACTCAGATTTTCACCCTAATCTTTGTCAAACACAAAGAAAGCCAATAACACTATTTAAACATTTTACCTTGAAAACTATTATTGTACTTTTAAAACAAAAATATCACAAAATCACAAAAAAAAATATTGTAAAGTAAAAAAATCATTTTGTCTTTGCGTTAACCAAACATCTTCTTCTTATGACCCTATGGTAGTCGGTAAGCTCAGTTTTAAGCCGAAACGACGCCTACGGTGGGGAGATTGGTCTGTTTATCGACAGCGTTTTCGAGAAGGTCTTGACCAATTCTTGAATATTCTTTCAACGAAGGTCGTCACTTCACCGAGATTATTTATTCTCTGGCCAACTTCACTGACTTTTGCTTTGGCCTATCCATATATCGTGGTATTGCTCATAATTTCAATTCCCACTCTTAGCTGTACCAATCACAGTCTAGTCACCCCTGAAGTGAATGTTTTCATTCAACAATGCATTATACCTTCTCGTCAAACTGACTTGTTTGACTTGTTGCCCGCGCAGCAGCTGCCGTCACAACGTGCTGACTTAACCCAATTGAATTCGATTTGGTCTATTAAAGGTGTAGTTGAGTCGTTGACGTTTCCCATTGACATTAGTCAAAAAAAAATTGATACCAATTACCTTAAGGATTTTGTGTATCAGCCACGAATACGCGCTCAACAACTAACAGGATGCGACGGGTTAGTTGTAACAGCTGTTTCAGACAGCAGGAGTACCAACGGCAATCTCAACGCATTTTCACAATCCATGAACAGGCTGACGCCATATTGGCTCAAACCTGATCCAAAATTAAAAGCATATGAGTGCTTTTCTCCCAGTCAACATGACACATATGCTGACCGGATTTCTCATTTCTATCTTGGCCTAGCATATGTCCTGCTAGTCCCCTACATCATTTTATTTTTATCCAACATCAAAAGTATACGATCTCGCTTCGGATTATTAACCGCCTATTTGGTCCAAACTGCTCTCAGTGTTTTTTCGGCATCAACTCTCATTTCACTCGTGTTTCCAGGTTTCGTTATTCGGTCCCTTCACATTTTTCCCCTCATTCCATTCGCAGTTTCAATAGTCGGTACTGGAAATTTATTTCGCCTAGTAAGTGCTGTCAGCCGCACCCCTGAGGAAAGTCATCCTTTTACTAGACTCAAAACATCTCTACTTTCATGTGCACCTCGATCAATCAGGCAGGTGACACTGATTTCATTTCTTTTTTTCGTGGCCTTCTTGCTCACCCACAGGGTTCATGCTTTGGCTGCAACAGTTTTTCTGGTGTCATCATTGGCCATCATTATAGATGCAGTTTTACACTTCACTTATTTTGCTGCTGTTATTTCTGTTGATATTCGAAGAATCGAGCTGGAAGATCTCATGCTTACAGAGCCTTTTCCATCTTGGCAACATGAAGAAGATCGACGTTTGAAGTTTCACCAACGTGCCTATGTCTTCATCCATAACTACGTGCACAATATCCGATCAAAATATGCTCCTCAGGTTCTAATACTAGTCATGTATGTTGGTGCCGTCATTTTTGGATTTCAGAGGTATGGTACGGACTCTATCCCATTTTTCGGACCTGACATTCCGGAGTCAAGGCTGTTCCTACCTCCATTAATGATTAAAGATGAGAAATTAGCAGCAAATTTTTTCAAGGATGGAGATATTTTTGCATTTTTACCTTTATTCCGAACAACCTTCGTTCTTGAATTGATCGCATCTCTTTCATTCATTCTCTCTCTCACCGGAATAATTCTTAAATTTATTTTGCCCCCTGAGCCAGATGCTGTTGTGGAAGCACCAGTTCCGGATAACCAGTTCTTTGCTAAAGATTTTGTGGGCCATCATGTCTTGGATGTGGTGCAAATTTTGACCCATTCTTCTAACGTCCTATCAATTTCGATGGATAGAAAAGTACTAGTATGGAATGCAGTACAACGCACTCTTCCCCCAGCATCAATCGATGTGCCCAAAAAATTTTGGCCTATTTATGCATGTGACTTCAATACTTCCACTCAGCATGTTGCTGTTGTGTCGCTGCCAAGCAGTACTTTGCTTTTGTACAATTACCGTCTCGGTAAACAGGCTTTCAGAATCGAATCCCCATTATTTGGGGCAAAACCAGTATGTTCATTTTATCGACAAGCTGATCTTCTCATGGTGACACCCACAGGTTACATTGTGGTGGTTACAGAATCGGGAATGTTACAGTCTACAAAAATCCCAATAGAAATGACTACCAAGCAAATGACTGTTGGCCACACTCAAGTGGAAGATAACGAAGATTTGTCACTTGTTGTTATTTCAGCCCGTAAAATCGAAACGCCTCGAATGATTGAACGGATAGTCATAGCAACTAGCTCCAATCGCATTATGGTTGCTTCGCCAATGAGGAACAAATGGATAATACGGGAATTAAATCCCATTTCCCCAATTTCTCCTTCAAAAAGTCACAATTCAATGCTTGGTGCAACTCAAATGAGGGGTGCGAGAGCTATGTCAAGGCAACTTGGGACTATGGAAGCCCCCAAATTTGTCTTGGACTCTGATATCAAACAATTGGAGGTATTACCTCAATTGAACATGCTTCTCGTGGCTGTATCGCTCAAAGCACACCTAGTTGATATTCAATCTGGCACTGTTGTCAAGACAATTCATCTCGGTCATTATCAACGAGGCTCTGTTAGAGCATTTCATTCAACTCCCACACACTGTCGATTTTGTGGCTCAACTTCCATAGCTTCGATATCTGTGGCATACACTGATAAAGAAACTCCAGGTTTAGTAATTTGTCACACCATTACTCTCGATTCAAGATCCAAGTCTAACATTTGTTTGCGTGTTGAACGTGATCCTCGAGAAATTCGATGTTTGTCGTTCGAAGCTTCTCAAGAATCCCAGCATTGGGTAGATTCGGTCGAAGGCTGGGAGGTGACTGAAATAAACGCTATCATGGGCGTTTCAAGAAAAAAATGCGAAGCAAGCTCGGATACAGAGCTGGTTACAAACTCATGGAATGAGGATGACTCTTATGAGACTGCAAAATCTTCTGCTTTCAGGACAGCGAGAGAAACAAATGCCAAATCACGACTGGCTGCCCTTTGTTCCCCTTCCAAAAAAGAACTTCGAACATTCATCGAAAAAAAGCCACCACTTAAGGTTACATGGGAAGGTTGGGTCTTAAGCAGTTCTGGATTCCTATCCTTTTATGATATACCCGAAACGGCTCTGTTGAGAGCCCCCTCAATCGTTTCTCTGGACAGCACTGACAGCCCAAGTAAATCTGATACTTCTAGCAGCCCTTCGTCTCTTGGTCGACTTCTCATTGGATCTCTTGGACCTGTTCAACGTTATGGATCAAAGTCAATTGCTGTGGCATTTGGAAATCTGGTCAAAATTCTTTATTTTGGAAATGAGGAATCATTTGTTGATGATTTCTCACCCACTGATCCTGGATCACTTCCCGGAACACCAATTTTAGGACCTAAGAAGTGGAGACGCATTTCCATGAATCGTTCGTTGGACTCTGAACGTGAAGAGTAACTTTGAAACGCTTTTTGTATATTATTTTACATGCATTGATTTTTTTTAATCTGTAACTACTTATGAAAGAATGAGATGTCAGGACATTTTTTTCAAATCTAGGCAACTTCCTGCTAAGCAACTGTGTGTATAGAGTAGGGTATTGATTCAATTAAATACTTTCGAGTATGTTGCATAAATTTAAAATGGCAGTCTTAGAAAATAACCATGATGAGGCCTACTGCAACAGCTAAGAAATTAGGAGTAGACAAGGCGGCATTGTTAGCTTGGGGAACTGGGTTGGAGCCTCCATTGTTACCAGAGTTATCCCCATCAGCGTTTCCGCCATTGTTGCCAGAGTTGCTTCCACTATTGTTGCCGGAATTATTGCCAGAGTTATTTCCAGTGTTGCCATCAGTGTTTCCACTGTTGTTTCCACTGTTGTTTCCACTATCGTTTCCACCATCGTTTCCACCATCGTTTCCACCATCGTTTCCACCATCGTTTCCACCATCGTTTCCACCATTGTTACCGGAGTTATTTCCAGTGTTTCCACCGTTGTTTCCTCCGTTGTTTCCACCGTTGTTTCCACCATTATTTCCTCCGTTGTTTCCACCATTGTTTCCACCATTGTTTCCACCATTATTTCCTCCGTTGTTTCCGCCGTTGTTTCCTCCGTTGTTTCCACCGTTGTTTCCACCATTATTTCCACCATTATTTCCACCATTATTTCCACCGTTGTTTCCACCGTTGTTTCCACCATTGTTTCCACCATTGTTTCCACCATTGTTTCCACTGGTTTCACTGGGAGCTGGTACATTCACAGAATTAGAAGATTTACTTCCAATGGAACCGCCAGTTTCAGAGGGTTGAGCTTTGGCCGTAGATTGAGTTGCAGAATCGGACTTAGTGGCTTTTCCAGTTTCAGTGGCATTACCAGACTCTGTAGCTTTTCCAGTCTCAGTGCCAGATCCAGTATCGGACCCAGTGGCATTGTTAGACTGGGTCTTAGACCCAGTAGCAGATCCATTGTCAGAACCAGTAGCAGAACCAGTACCATTGCCAGAGTCGGTGTTAGAGTCGGTGTTAGAGCCAGTGGCAGAACCAGTGGCAGAACCAGTGGCAGAACCATTGTCAGAACCAGTAGCAGAGCCGGTACCATTGCCAGAGTCGGTGTTAGAACCAGTGGCAGAACCAGTGGCAGAACCAGTGGCAGAACCAGTGGCAGAACCAGTGGCAGAACTATTGTCAGATTCAGTGTTAGAGACTGTAGCAGATCCTGTAGCAGATCCTGTACCATTGTCAGATTCAGTGTCAGAGCCAGTAGCAGATCTAGTAGCAGATCCGGTAGCAGATCCAGTAGCAGATCCAGTAGCAGATCCAGAGTCAGTGTTGGAGCCAGTAGGAGAGCCGGTATTGGAACCAGTAGCTGATTCAGTAGCGGACTCGGAAGCGGACTCAGAAGCGGATTGAGTGGCTGATTCAGATGTTGACTCAGTAGCGGACTCGGAAGCGGACTCAGTAGCGGACTCAGTAGCGGACTCAGTAGCGGACTCAGAAGCGGACTCGGAAGCGGACTCAGAAGCGGATTGAGTGGCTGATTCAGATGTTGACTCAGTAGCAGACTCGGAAGCGGACTCAGTAGCGGACTCAGAAGCGGACTCAGAAGCGGACTCAGAAGCGGATTGAGTAGCTGATTCAGAAGCTGATTCGGTAGCTGATTCAGAAGCTGATTCGGTAGCTGATTCAGAAGCTGATTCGGTAGCTGATTCAGAAGCTGATTCGGTAGCTGATTCAGAAGCTGATTCGGTAGCTGATACAGTGGCTGACACAGTGGCAGAAGCTGATTCTGTTGCTGTCACACTGGCGGACCCAGTAGCAGTATCGATAGAAGTCTCGGTTGTAGAAACGAAAGTTTCAAATGAAGTACCTGACGGAACTTCGGAGGTGCAAGAGTTGGAGTAATATGCAGTGGTTGAGTCACCAGAGCACACAACATACGATGTTGCAGGAACAGTATTCATATTACACTCCAGTAGCTTGGGCAACACGAGAATTCTAAATACAGTGCCCACTACTCCATGTAGTGCTCCACATAACAAACACTCATCCACCAAAGCTTGGACTGACCTCAAAGTATTACAAAGACAGGAGGGGAGACCAATGCACTTAGTTTCAGGAAGAGCAGCTAGACACTTCTTAAGGCATTCGCTTGACCCTCCAATCTTTTTCTTATGTTCCTCGGGATTGGCAACACACATGGTAGTTTGTGCGGCAATGGGAACTGGAGCAGCATCGCAAGATGGAGTAGGAGTAGTTGGGGGTAAAGTTTCACAAGCAGTTTTGGTAGGGCCATTGTACTTGCTGCATTCCAAAAGACCACGAATGTCAAGAACATCAATGAGAGTGTTGACAGTTGGGTAAAGAGCACCACAAAGTAAGCACTCATCAACTGTAGCGGCAAGAGCATCAACTGTTGAGCAAAGACAAGAAAATAGTCCATTGCAAGGTCCAAAGTTCTTCATGATATTATTACACTTGTTGATACAATCTGTCTCGGTTCCAACTTCGGAAGGAGGAGCACAGTTGCCATTATCTCGAACAATTAAGCCATAGTCATTGGGGGTGGCTTGAACCCCAATAGCAAAAGGCAAAGAAAGAATGACCACTTTCTTGAGTGAAACCATTGAAACGAATGAATGAATGAATAGTGGCCAGGAAGTCCAGTACTTTTCTTTTTCAGTGGATCATAACTTTCATTTTATACCTTTCCAGACTCTCCAAATTGTCAATATAGCAAAACAAACTTCTGCAGGGTTGTTTTCTTATTTGCAGAATAACGCTTGAACAAAGGCTGAGCAATTGCTATACTTGACTCCTGAGCACACTCTTTACGAATCAAGGAGCGAGTTGATCAATAAAGTTTACAAATTAAAGTCCAGATATTTTATATCATCTAAGTTTGCACCGTTTCGGTAAAGGTAACCGTCTGGCCCCACTTAGTACTGACAAACAAAAGAACATTCAGTTAAAGTAATGTTCACGTTCAAAATTAGTGTGAAATATTTTTCTTTATCGAAATAATTAGGAATTTAGAATTTTGAGGGGCAAGCGATCTAAAATCTGTTGAACTTGAGTGGTGGGATTTTACAAAACTTTACAAATACCTTATTCTCAAAAAGGTATCTTTTAAGAGTATTGAAACAAAGACTCTGCAATACTCAGAGTTAAAAAGGGTTAAAAAATACTTTGAAATTTCAGAGTTGGGATAAATTCAAGATGGATAAAGGAATATACTCTAATTAGTGGGTTTTTTTTCAAATGTGCTCTACCCTAGTAATTCAGTATTTTTTTGGAATGAAGGGGTCAATTTTTATGAATCTATAGTTGATATACCTTTTCACTATGGTGTAAGGCCCCCAAAATAGAAAAAAAGTTTAGATCAGCTCAAAAAGCCCGCGCGTAAAGATGTGAGGTAAATCCAAGGGAGAAATCTTGCGGAAAACATCTTTGTCTCATTTTCATGCATATGAGCCATGAATTTCCAAATCTAGTGGGACACACGTAAGGTACCAACTGTGAAACTTTAGTGCTCAAGTGAAAGTTTTAGTTGTGATACTCTTTTCTTAACTTAAGCTGAGTAAAATAAGTTGATATTGAAGTTATGATTCAACATGCTTAGATATCTACCATTCTTATAAAAATATATATTGCATTTGTTTCGTGATGGATTAGGATATAGCAAGTATAAAGTTTTGCGTTCAGGAACATGTTTTTGGAGAGTTTTCTGTACTATCATGTATGCTATTCGTTAAATTCAGGTGAGATACGATATTTTTGTTGTAATGAGAACTTTGAATGTCGAACTCAATTGAAGATAAACTATAAGGGGAAACCTTGTTAACAACCCTGAAAAATTAAATATGTTTAAACATAATTTACAGCTCTTCACCAATTCAAACAATTCCGCTTTGATGTTATCTGCCAGCCTCATCAGAATTATCTTTTTTTTATTTATTAAATAGAATCTTTTGGAACTATTTCGTTTTAAAATTGAAATTTCCTATGTCTAAATATTGATCAATTAAGTGGGTTGTGGGTTGTCATTAGCGAGTTTATTTTGAATTAAATAAGATTCGCCAAGAAATAAGGGACCGAGCTTATCACCAAATCCGGAAATGGAGTCTCCCTAAACAGTGTGAAAAACGTGATGGCGGGGTGAGACGCGTATCACAGTAAGACCAAGAACCAAGGAAGATTGAAGATATCCTCATGTTTTTTACCTCTTCTGTTTATGGTTAAATTCGCTTAAAACTTTTGAAGTCTGTCCCTTCCATCCCCTTGCATCTCCATTTGCCGGAGGGATATATGCACTTACATGAAAAGATACTGGAAAAGAATATTAGTAACTTCAAACAAAGATCAATGTATACTCTAGATGGCTGTGTATTTACACTTGCGACTCGAAGTGGCGTATTAATCACAAACTAAAAATATTGTCAAAATTTATTGTTGTTGTTTTCAAGCTGATTACTTTACTGATTGAAGCTATCTTGTTCTATAAGTGTATTTTTCCTGAGCCCATTTGATTATTCAGTAAAGACCCGGTCTGTCGATTAGAAAAATTAAGAATGCGAACTCAACAAATCTTGAAAATATTTGTTAGGAATGAAGTATGTGTGTGCATGAGCATATTTTTTAAGATGTAGGTAGTTCGGATGCTCACTTTAAAAATAGCCATCAATGAAGTTTTGCTTCCAAAGACTGTTTATTTTTTTCCGTCAACTTGCTCTACCTTAATATCTTTCAATCCCCGCTCTTCAAGCATCTTGGTAATTAATTCCTCAACAGCATCACCAACATCACCCTGAATAATGATTTCTTCTCGTCCATCAGCAGTTTTGGTCACACTTGCACCTGTAGCGAATTTAGAAGAGAATGTTTTGGAGAGCTTTTTGACATCAAGTTCAAAAACTTCAAGACCAGAAACTGCTATAATTCGCTTTCGTTTAGATCGTTCAATACGTTTAATGGTAACCTTAGAAGAAAGCTTTTTCATCAATTCTCGTTCGGCCTTAGCTTCCTCTTTCTGTTGTTGCTTTTGTAACTTCCGGTCGATTTCTTCTTGTTTCTCTGCTGAAAGAGAGCAGGTTTGCACTGCATTTCCCAAAGCTTCCAAGGAATATAGCTGGTTAAATAGTTGGGGATTATTTGATTCAAGCCATGTTTTGCATCTTTTGAAAGCACCTCCAAACTCACAGTATTCTGGTGGGAGTGTACAAACTCCACAATAAGAAACCACTCTAGGCGCAATTTCTGTCATTAAAGGGTGGAAATATTTCAAATAGGTTGACTTTCTTTTGGGGTTAGGGTAGTTTGATTTTGACTAATAATCGGGAAAATGTTGATTTGTGTAAGTCGTTGTTGACAGACTGTATCAAAAGTGTTGTGAACCTCTACTATTCTAGCTAAATTAGCACACAACATTGCTTTGTACTCATTTTCGAGCGTAGTTAATCTCCTTCCTATAATACGTCCATCAAACCTTAAACTATCATCAAACTCAACTTTCGGAAGTTGAGCTTGTTGGGGTTAAACAAGTGAAAGACAAAAAACCAGATATACAAAAACTTGAATAACTTTATGATGTACAATGAATGAGAAAAAATAAAACAATTCAACAGACACAAACTACTAGTTGCCTGTGAAATAAGGAAATGACAGAGCAAGTTATAGAGTACAAATTGAATTTGTGGTAGGACCCTCTGATGTTGTACTATGCTTTAATACTCATGTGATGATTTTTATGGCAGCTGAATAGATAATAGTTAAAAATAGGATGTGCAGTATTAAACCAGGATGTCACTGGCTGATGTTTATAAGATGAATTATTCGAACTTTGGGAAGCTCCAAGCTGAACGCACATATTTCATCTTCTGTTGCTTGTCAAAAGTGAAAAGTCTTTGTTAGTCCCGTATAATTTACTAATCGATTCGAAAGGAGGATGTAACCCCAAAACAGCTTGCATATAGCTAAACCCCATACTGTTGTCCCAACCAGCAGGAAGTCTGACTGGTGTTGCTTTGCCCCAAATGCCCATAGATTTCAGAGGTTTGCAGTTCTTATCAAAGGAGCAAGCACTTGGAGGATGTGGTGTAATCCTTTTGGGTTTTTGTCGTTTAGATGATTTTTCTGAATTTTGCGAGTCTTGTCTATTCTTCTCTTTCTTGGAAAGGACTTGAGTGGCATAATCATCATCATCGTTTTTACTATTTTCCATAATGTCCTCCAGATTCGAAGTTCTTTGCTGTTGTATTTTAATGCTGTTAATTTCATTTTTCTGTGTTTGAATTTCATTTTCATTTGTCACAGAAAAATGGAATGGAAATAGCGGTTCAGTTTTGGGTAATTCAGCAGTCAAATGCATATCCAGGTTCTGCAATTCGAAGTTCTTTAACTCCTGCGACGTCTGACAATGACTGTCATCTGAAACGGATGTTGAAGTCAAGTAAGGGCTTTCAATTTTTTGTTGCTCTAAATTTTGTGATTTCCCATTAGTAGATTGGCTATACATTTCAGAAGAGTCTGGACTTCTAGCTTTGTTGATTTTTTCTCTTTTTTGGTGCAGCCATTCGAATACTGCGAATTTTACCATTTTGTTTTTGGTTCGATGGAGAGTTTCCTACTACAATTCGCAGAAAAACTAAGAAAGTAGTGCTATTATATAATTTATATACTTTTGTAATTAATACACAGCTATGATTATGGCATTAACATAAAAGATTGATAAGTTGTAGGTTTGAGATAAGGTTTGATTTTTGAAAGATTAAATCTTGATCTCTAAGTCTGAACAATCATTTTGAGTTCCTTGATAGAGACACCAACAACCTTGGAAGGTGTAAACTGAACTTGAAGTAACAGAAACATTTGGAGATAATCAAAAAGATAGTAATCTAAGTGACTGTTTCCGAAAAGAAGTGTATTGAATTTCGGCTGAGATGTAGATCCGAAAAACTCCTTCCATGCCATACTCCTTGTTTAATTATACTTTTAGGAAGCTGGAGTGAATTTTTTCCTTGGCCAAAACGATGGCAGTTTTATTTCCTTTTGGTTCGGTTCTACCAGATGGGTGGTGAACCATTTCTGAATTCTTCTATCAATAAACGACTCCAAAGTAGGTACATTCTGTAATCTTGAGCGAGAGCCAACCAATGATTTCACTGACAGCTGCAATTTGTAATCTGGCTCAAATCCGAGAGACAAAATGGTGTCTCTATGGTCTTCAGAAGAAATCTGTTCAATTCTCTGATAAAGAGATACATTGAGTTTTGCAGTGAACCGAACGATTGTGACGGATAGAGAGATGGGAAGGGAGGTGGAAATGGATGCAAAGGGAGCAAATAACGATGGTTGAGTGATGTTCACATAGGTCTCTATACCCAAAGTGATTGAATCGCTGAGATCGATGTCCATTTGTGCTTCCAGTCGCTCATCTGTGCACTCACGTCGTTGCCTGATCCGACAATTCGATAGAATGGGGTAGTCGTCTCCTAAATTGACTTGGGTAACGTTGATTCGATCTATAAAATCAGGAAGGTTATCCGAATTGAGTACCTGGTCCAAACTGTGTAGTAAAAATAGGGAGTTATGGGCTTTAGCCTCATTCCTATACTGGGCTATGATCTGAGCCACCAGTACGTTAAACCAATCCAAGGATTCTGAAGAATGCAAGGCAAGCTGATAGTGAGTCTTGTAAAGAATTTCGTCGATGCAGCTAAAATCCTCGATCGCAGATTCATTATCTTCAGACTTATCTATTAGTGTCAGAGGAGCTAGAGCACTTATACTGTTGTCCAAGGTCGAAACGCTATGTCTGTTTCTTAAACTCAGATGTGTAGAGGAACGTGACTTTCGAACTCCAGTTGACTTGGCACTATTTGGTTGGACTTGATCAGGAATCTTTTCATCTTTCTTAGAAACAGTCTTTGTTTTGTCGGCGAAGATCACCAATTTTAAAAGAACAATGACAGTCAAAATCACTGATAGCTGGCCTATGATTAGGCCTTCTGTGAACCCCCATCCAGAGCTTTTTTGGGACAAGAACTGAGCCACGACAGACTGTGGAATCTCCACCCTCTGGCCAGCATCCATTGGTGATTTGGTTATCAAACTTTAATCAAAAGATAGAGTAGAAGAAAACAATATTGACTATAGACAGAAATGACAGAACATTTTATAGAAAAAAAGTTAGGCACCTAGTTGTTGAACTCGAGAAATGTAGACACGAGAAACGAGGTTCCAAGCTTGCATGTACTTTTGGGCACATTGTTCAGTGCAGTTCTGATAGTTAGCAAAATTCAACAAAGATTCAGTTTTTCTAAAAATGTGGAACTCACCTGATTATCTTTGGAGAAAGAGTCTGTTGGCTTAGGAATACACTTTTCGTAGCAATTGGAAGTGATTTTATTCACAAGCTCGGTGGCATTGGCTACAGCCAACTCCTTGCTAATTTCAGCTTTGATCTGATCCTTGATTTGAGCTGACATATTGAAGTGAAAAACTGCAAAACCTTAAAGGCCATTATTAAAAGTCAGGTCTACAAGAGAGTAGCAAAACCAAGAAAGGTTTTAATAATTCAGTATAATGTATCATTTATTAAGTCTTGAACTAATACTTATTTGGGTAAGGGGGTGACTGACTAGCAGACAGCTGATATCTAATATTCATATCTAGTAGTTAATATCATGAGATACATTTTGAGCCCATAATTTTTCTGGCATTCTTCTTCAGACCGTCAATTTTACTGAAGCTCTCCTCGTTGCTTGGCATAGGATGAAAACATTTGCATGTTCTTACCGCCCATCAATTTGACCTGCTCAGTCAATCGCCAAGGATAGTCATTGACATCCATAATGACTTCAACCAATTGGCACTTATTGGAGTTAGTAAAGGTCTCGTCATTAAGTAAATTTTCCATATCCTCTCGGGTTTTGACCAGAACGGAGTGGCAGTCAACTCCCTCAGTTCCTCCAAAAGAAGACAAGAGCTGAGTCCACTTCCACTTGGGGCAAATATCGTTATATGTTTGTTCAGGTCCATGAATAGCTCTTTCAATAGAATAGCCATCATTATTGATCAAAAACACAATGGGGTTGAGACCTTGTCGAACCATTGTACCCAACTCCTGAATGGTCATTTGAGCTGAACCATCTCCCTCAACCAAAATGACTCGACCTTTACTCTTGTTCTCTCTATGGGCAAGGGCAGCACCCAAAGTAGCAGGAAGTGTGTATCCAATACACGAGTAGAAAATCTGAGTGATTAACAAGTTGTTGGGCTTGAACTTGACATCAGGCACAGCAAACTGGAAAGTGCCAGTTTCTACAATCAACTGGTCGTCGGGTTTCATCAAACGAGACATAAAGTCTACAAAGTAAGTTTGTGAAATAGGTGCTGGGGAGGGGACATCTTCAAGCTCGCTGACAGAGGGTTTTGCTGCCTTGGCTTGCAGCTTTCCAGTATCGAGCTTGCTAATAATCTTTTCCAAGATTCCGTAAAAGTGGACACCTTTGTGAAGTTCTCCCTTAATCTTAAGATACTCAGGATGAAGATAAATAACATTCTCGTCTTTCAGATTGTGAGAAAATCCACCAGTGTTGGAATCCGAAAGCAAAGGTCCGGAGAAGAGAACCAAGTCAGAGGATTCAATGCCCTCGGCAATTCCCTTGAGAGAGAGTTGACCATTATATACCCCCACGAAATTGGGGTTAGTTTCATGAAGAATTCCTTTGCCTAAAGGAGTAGTATAGTTCAAAAAACCAGTTTTTTCAACCAACTCTCTCAAGATGGGGGTGGCTCGATGACGGTCTGAAATGACATCGCCCAAGATGGCGGGGTTCTTGGCATTATAAATGTGATTGAGAATCTCTTCAACCAATTTATCTTCAGTGGCTGTGTCGTTTTTGACACTGATATCCAAAGGAGTTTGAAGAGGAGTGGCATCAACAGGCTGCCAAACCATGTCAACAGGAATATACAAATAACCGGGCAATGACTGTTTGCAAACCTCTGTAATTACTCGATCAATTTCCTGAGCAGCAGTGGATGGATCAGTCAAGAAAGCACCATCGCACCGAACAGTCTCACTCAATTTCTGATAGACATAGTGGTCGGGAAGATCAACTCCTCGTCCAGGTAGAACATGGTGAACCAAAATATTGTTCTCGGCAATTGGTCGACCAGTTGTTCCGACAATGTGCAATAGAGGGACATGCTCAGCATAGGCTCCCGACACACCGTTAATTGCCGAAAGCTCTCCAACACCATAGGTGGTAACTAACACTCCTGGAAGGTGTTTGACTCTGCCATAGCCATCAGCCGCATAGGCTGCATTAAGTTCGTTACAACAGCCAACCCAATTAAGTTCAGGCACACGATAAACGTAGTCTAGTAAGTGAAGATTGAAGTCTCCGGGGACTCCCAAAATGTTGGAAATACCGAGCTGCTTGATTCTTTGAAAAAGATATTCTGCCAGATGAATGGTTCCGTTTTTGAGGGTCGTTTCTGTTTGTGTCATTGCAATGGGGATGGGATCAATGAAGATATCCCAACCTTTAAATACACCTTAAAATAAGCTTCTCGACTATATACTGAATGTTTCCTCTAACTGCAGGCAGGACCGAATAGCATTTAGCGGAAAAATAGGCGGCAGATTTGCTTGCATTACTGTGGACATTGAATTTTGTGCGGAGAGAACAACATTGCAGCAATCTATGTTTTGGAAGTTTTTTGTTAGTACCGAGGTTCCTTTCTCGACACATTACACTTCCCCACATAACAAGATAATGTATATGCACTAGTACCCGATAACCGAAATTAGAATTCCTGACTGTTGGGGAAAAAACCGACCGATTATCTATATTCATCGTACTGTAACTAATAAATCAGACCTCTAGAAACAATCTGGTCTAAAAATTGATTATTACCCTCCAAATATATATCTATTTCAGCTTGATTCCGTCTTAAATCAAAGTGGCTCAGGATTTTCCGAAGATCCAAGGTAGGTTATCAGATACATAATGTTTATGCACCAAGTGATTATGAAGTTTACCATAGTTTTCAATATATTGCTAAATTGAATTCCTATCACGCGCTAGTCGTATTTAAATTGGAACAAAATACATACTCAGTTGTTTATTGTTTCATGTAGAATTTTTTCTTTTTTTCAATGTCATCAACCTGGTGTAGGAAAAATATCGGAAGAAAGCGACCTTCGGGTCGATCACGTGATTATATTAACATTATGAGGGGAATGAAGTTAAGTTTCGGTGAATATCGCTTATAACAGCATCTTTAATACTGGATATAAGATCTTTTTGATCGTTATAACCCAATTATTTATTTTTCTCCCTGAAAATCAACTCTATGCCCTTGCGGAAAGTCAATTGAAAAAATTCGAAATGAAGAACCTTTATATATCTTGAGTTTGATTTTCAGTTTTTTTTTTCTAGTTTCAGTTATCAAGCTTCAGGTTTTTTAATTGAGCTTCTGATTCAACTTTTTGTTTTCACCTATTCAGGAAAGCCAATGCGCTTAAGTTTTTAACAATAGCTGATTCTCTCCAACGTCTTTAATTGTCAGGAGGAGGTATACTTAATCATGATATGCAAAGAAACGACCAATAATTGAAATTTACCCAACTTTGAAAGCCGGGCTTTATCCTTACTCAACAACCAGCCGTTTCTCAAAAAACTCGAAGCATTCTACCTTTCATCCCCACATAATCCCCACTTCTTGATAGTCTTTGTCCAAACTTTGATAGGAATAAAGTATCACCACTTATACCCAACGCTTATCTTAAACCACACTTGACCATCTTAGATGACTTTAAAAGTCACGACAAAACAAAAAGGTAGAAGATCTACCAAGGGCTGTCTAGTATGCCTTCAGCGTAAGAAGAAATGTGACGAAACTTGGCCCACTTGCAACTCGTGCAGTCGTTTGGGTTACGTTTGTAAATGGCGGGAAAAAATTCGGTTCCGTAAACCTTCTGTAATTCGACCAGAAGTTTTGTTAGAACTCGAAGCCCAAGAGTACGAGTTCATCACAAAAAGTTCAACCGATGTTTTTTTGGATGAGGACTCCGACGAAATCAAATTCAGGCTGGATGATGATCATTCCAGTGAATCTCCATGTGATCAAAATGGACATTCTCCCCCATTACAGGACTCTTTTGCTTCTCATTCGGTAGAAAAGCGAAGCGATTCTCAATCAGAGATAAGCTACAGACATCAGACAGACCTGAATTCTACAGCACAAGAAGCTACAAAATTTGATAACTCGAACCACACAAACTTAAGTTCGGAAAACCAGCCAAATCTGGCTGCTCGTGCTCCTTTTGCTGGTGCCTCTCAGCAAAACATACATCATGTTCAGCAAGTGCATCACCATTCGATATTTGACAAAATACTGTCCTATTCAGAAAAGCTCGATCAAGCTGACCAGTCTAAACTGAGTGAAAAACTCGAACTGAATCACCTACCTAACTCTGCTCATTCTTCCATAGCTCTTCGTGCCAGTTCACAGCCTCCTTCTCGAGTAAATTCTCCGACCTTGAGTGAGTTTAGTTATGATCCGTTCCACTTTGGATTCCCATTTGATACACATGAGGTAGTGGACTTCGAAGCGATAGGGCATGTCGAAGAAATATCGGACGAAACAGCCAGTGAAATTTCAGCTTCTTCCAAAATAGAAAAGACAAAAACCACAAGCGACGTTGTGACTTACCCATCTTCAGCGCTCTTTTCCAAGGTGAAGGACAGAGTGTCTCAGGGAGCACTGGATAATCTCTCACTACGTCTCAAAATCCCAGCCAACATTGACATACTTACGTATCTAGCTGGTGGTCAAGACGAAGCAGTAGCTGTGGAACGACAACTTTGGAATCAGTGGCTCAACATTTCAGTGCCCACAAACTCAGTCACACCCTCAGACAAGTCTGCTCTGCTGGTAGTTCTTCTTCCTCTATCTCTGTCTTCCTCTACTGTTCGTTCAGCTATTTTGGCATGGACCTGTACTCAAATGTACAATCTCTGTCAAATCCAAGAAAACGTGGTTCAAAAATTTTGTGATGAAAAAGATAAGGCTGCGCTGATGGCACAAAGCTCTAGACCATGTCGGTCACAAGCAGAAGTTGATGCCTTGTTTGCTGCTACTTTGGTTTGGTGTGCAGTTGAATCAACTACAGGTGGCACTAATTGGATATCCTATATGAAAATGTGTGCTGATGTGATTCGATATCAAGGAGGAGAAGTTGCGTTTTTACGGAAAAACAGAACCACCACTAGAGCATGGCTGCTCAGAAACTTTTTATACCACGATGTTATTGCATCATTAACAATTGGCAATTTTCCAATGTGTTTGGAGGGCGCAGCTTTTTGTTACACTAAAATCACAAGCTCTGAGGATCCTGAGACCAGAGAGTTTCTACTCTCTAAAGGTGTGAATGAGCTTGATTCCTTGATTGGAAGATGTCACAATTTATTTTACCTTTTATGGAGAATAGCCGGTCTGGCTCACGAACGAATATGTTTCGCTGAGAGTGCGTTAGCTCTCTGTGAGGGTGTTTTACGACAAGTTTTGGACGCTGAGCATGACATGAATCCAGATGAGATCGATGAGTCAGAAAGGTGCTCTTCACTCATAATGCACAATCTCTATCATCGCACCACCATGATCTGTCTTTATGTTGCAATTCAGAGACTCAAAAACAACTTTGCAGTTCATTATCATCCTGAATTTGACAACATTATTACTGTGGATATGGTTCAAAGCGCTATCATGTACATTATCGAAGTATCAGAAACTTTGCAAGCTGGTGAATCGCCCGAGTCATGTGTGACCTTTCCGTTGTTTGTGGCTGGTTGTGTAGCTAGTGAGAAATCGCTGGTGGAAAGAATCAACAACCGCCTTAAACGCCGGTTGACCGAAATTGGTTATGCAAACGGGGTTACCGCAGCTACAATTGTGGAAATGATCTGGCAGCTACGTCAGGGATTGGTTCGCAATGGGCAGTTATCATCATTGAACCAGTGGTGCTCCAATCTTGATTGGGTCAACATTATTCGAAGAACTGGAATTACTCCTTTATTATCCTAAAATTATTTATTATAAATTCAACAAATCATGACAATTGTAATCGCAAATTGGCTTCTACGAAATCAAAAAAACTGGTGGGATCAGAAAACTGACGGACAAAATGTTGGGTATTTTTTGTTTTAATCATCCAAGTATTATCTCCCCCACAATTAAACTTGGTTGCTTACTAATGTTAATTCCTCGAAGACAAATACTCAATTTGAACCTGACCAGAAAAATGCACATTCGAGCTCTTGAAATGTCCTTTGGAAAAGGAGATAACTACTGTTATCTTCTTTCTGATGATGAGACCAAAAGTACTTGGGTAATTGACCCTGCTTTTCCTGACGAGGTGTTGGAGACTGTAAAGCAATTACAAAATCGTAAAGAGATCGATTTGAAAGCAATTGTTAATACTCACCACCATTGGGACCACTCTGGAGGAAACGAAGAGTTTCAAAGTGCATTTCCTCATTTGGATGTTATTGCAGGGAGCAATTCCCCGTTGGTGAAACATACACCAGCACATAAGGAAAAGTTACAACTTGGAAGTCTTGAGATCACAGCTCTTCATACACCATGTCACACTCAAGACTCGATATGCTATTTTGTGGAGGATAAAAAAACTAACCAGAGAGCTGTCTTTACTGGTGATACCTTATTCATTGCTGGATGTGGACGGTTTTTCGAGGGAACCGCGGAAGAAATGGACAAATCTCTGAATAGAGTTTTAGCTGAACTTCCCAGTGATACCTTAGTGTACCCAGGCCACGAATATACGAAATCCAACGTCAAATTTGTGAGACAAGTCTTTGAGGACGAAGCTGTTTCCAAACTCTGGGACTATTGCAATTCTCACCGGAACACAACTGGGGTATTTTCCATTGGTGATGAGAAGAAACACAACCCATTCATGATGGTCAAGGACTCTCGAATCCACAAGGCGACTGGGCTGTCTGATCCAATCAAAGTAATGGATTACTTGCGAGAATGGAAAAATGAGGGATTTCCTCCCAAGCTTTAGTGGGTCCATCCCCTGCTCTACTACAAATTTAACACAAATCTAAATAAATGATTTAACATGTCGACCTTGTCAAATTCATCTTGCCATTGTAGCAAGACTACCTGCCACCGGGTAGAAGGGTCCGCCAACAGGAAAAGTACAAGTGTCTATTTATCTCTCTCCGCTGTCCACACTCCTGTCTGGTGGTTATTTCCAAAAAGAAGCTCTAGTAGGAGTTGAAATATCTATGAGTAAAATGAGAACTTTTCCGTGCTTATATAGTAAATGCATTGAGTTACCCGGCCTAAAACTATCCAAAGATAGCTAAGTCATCGAATCACTTCTGGTTTGACCAAGCTACCTATATTCTTGTTTGTGACGTGTCAATTGTCTCCTCCAAGTCTATAAAAAGTATTTCCACAATGGCCAAAAAATCAAAGGAAATCTCCGAGGTGGTGGACGAAGTCAAGACTCCTCCCCCTGAGGCCCAAACCGAGGAATTAGAGTCTAAGGAGCAGGTTGAGAAAAGTGAAGAGGGCGAAAAGAGTGAAAAGAGCGAAAAGAGTGATAAAAACGAAAAGGGCGAAAAGGGCGAAAAGGGCGAAAAGGGCGAGGCAAAATATCAGCAGCCTTATACTCCCAAGTTGAGTCAATCAGACACCAACCCCAGTACCCCACCTACTAAGCCACCAAGACCCCCTAGTCCATTGACTCAAGCCAGGACTCAATTGAAAGAAGCATTCCCTACTACCGAGGATAATGTGATTCGGGCGATGCTTGTTGCATCTATGGGTGACCTTGAGCAAGCTTTTCAGGGTCTTTTGGCTTTGAATGACCCCTCCTTTGAGCCCGAAGTCAAAGTCAGAGCATCGCATGGGCCTAGTGACGCTGAATTGGCAGGAAAAATCCATTCCCACCATTCCCAAATCGAAGCTGATGAGCGACTTGCTCGGCAGCTGGCAGGACAGTATCAACGACGAGACAAAGCTCATCGTCAACGAGATAACCGGTTTCAAGATCGGGCTCCCGAAGAGGATGAGGATGAAGGGTTCTTCAAATCAGGTGAATGGCAGGAATTTTCTTCAACTGTGGCTCAGGGATTCTCTGAGACTCGAAATAAGGTCAACAGCTGGGTCAAGAATCTCTCTGCTAAGATTGATGGGAACTTTTCAGATCGAAATGACCGAAATGACCGAAATGACCGATATGAGAATTATGACGAATACGACGAAGACCTATACACCCAAAGACGAAGCTCTCGACATGACAGCCGAGACCATTCCAACTCTGAGGGCTTAGTTGGTGCTCTGGGATCAGGTCGGGATTCTGAGGACACTCCTAGACAAGGTCCTGGCTTTTATTCTTCAAAGACTGCCAGAAGATCTCGAACTGGAGATGAATTCCGGCCAATCTCCCTAAGAAACAATGATCTCGATCAAGATTCCAGACCCGCCCGACCTCCCCGACCAGCTCAAGAGCAAGAGGACAAGTGGCAAGATCTCAAGGTTGTTGATCCTGAGCCAACTTCTGAGGAGAAGGATCCGTTTTTCATTGGTGATAGCGACGATGATGAGGAATCTACTAAAAAGGATTCCGACACCAAGACAGATAAGAAGAGTGATGAATAATGAGTAATGAAATGATGAATTGATGAGACCAGACAGGAATTACGATGACGCTGTTGTCAGCTCCAAATATATGAGACTATACAAATGTTCACTTTAGTAGCAATACAAAACTACATTCGCTGTACTAATTGAGCATAGTAAATTGAGAGTAATAATTGAGATGTTAGCTGTTGTGGCAATACATCAAATGTTCACTGTGGTGGCAACACATTAGATCTCCACTACAATAGTATCGGAACAATTCAAATCTTTCACACATTATACCATCTACCTTACTAAATTCTTCCAGATTAATCCACCAGCCGTTAAAGCCGTGTGTCAGGTCAAAGCCTATTTCTGTATTGTTAATTTCCCTTGAAAAAGTTTAATTTTTGAAGAGACTAGGAAAGAGCAAGCATATGATTTTGCCACACTTCTGGACAATCTGCTTCTTTTAATACAAGAGCTTGGCACAATTATCTGTCATCAAAAACAATAATGTCCACAATGAAAGCTGCCTACATTGAATCTTACGGAGGACCCGAGAAAACTCGATATGGAGATCTTCCCAAAGCCCAACTCAAAGCTGATGACCATGTCTTAATCAAAGTAGCTTATGCTGCTCTCAATCCTATTGATAGTGTGATCAATCGAGGTCAATTGCGTTTTGTGTCGCCTGACACTTTCCCTCGTATCTTTGGTTATGATCTTTCTGGTATAATTGAGCAGGTTGGATCTGCTGCTAGTACTTCTTTGAAACCAGGAGACAGGGTTTATTCCAGGGTAGGACGACACGCTTCTAATGGTACACTTGCTGAATACGTAAGTGTAGAGGCCAACCAGGTAGCCTTGGCTCCAAAGACTATTTCCTTGGCTGATGCTGCTGGAATTCCCCTTGTTGGATTAACTACTTTGCGAGCATTTAAAATTGCCCATTTAGCACAAGGACAGAAAATCTTTATCTCTAAAGGAGCTGGAGGTATTGGAACCTTTGCCATCCAGTTGGCCAAGAACGTTTATGGTGCTTCGGTTATTACTAACAGCTCTTCCAAAAAGACAGAGCTTCTAAAGAGCCTTGGTGCTGATGTGGTCGTGGACTATACCAAAAACCATTTCAAGTCAGTTGTCAAAGACGTGGATGTGGCTTATGATGTTTCAAGTGAAGCTTGGGCCCATGCTGGTATCGTTAAAAATAACGGCTGGGTACTTGCTTTGCGGGGTATGCCAGATGTAGCAACTATTAAAAAAGGATTTGAAACCAACAACCTCGGTTTCTTTTTCACAAACATTGTGAGACTAGGCAATTTCTTGAGCTCTGTTCCAAGTAAATGGAATCGAGTCAACTATCATGCTTGTTGGTGTATCCCAGATGCCAATGATTTGGATGAAATTGCCCGATATATTGACGAGGGGAAAATCAAACCTGTTACCGACTCCATCATTGATTTGTCGGATGCAAAGAAAGCTTGGGAGAAGCTAGAGGATGGCCATGCCACTGGCAAAATTGTGGTTCGAGTTGACGGCTCGCTTGATTAGATTCAAGTCTGATTCTATTTATGCACTAATGTCTAATTAATTTTGGAATGCAGGAACAAGTTTATGTGTTATAAGGTTTATATAAATTTCATACAAAAGAATAACCTTATTGCGATATCTCAATATAAGTTTGTAAGCGACTATAATCGACATCATTTCGGGCCCCTTTCGGCTTTCTGTTCATCCTTGTATCTCCCTTCCCTCTCGTTTTCGCCAGTTCTGTATCTGTTTATCAGATCAAAGAGGTTGTTTCTAAACTCTTCGTAGTCTATTATACACATAGTTTGGAATACGTATATCAATTCTGACAGTTTTTTTTTCAAAACAGCTAGTAGCAAAACAGCTAGAGGTATCTACGTGAAGTAAAGAACTTTTGAATTTCTCCATAAAACCAAGCTGTCAATACTTCAGAGTTAACAAATCAACACATAAACGAACTATTGGAAGTCTGACTGCGGTACATATTACTTGAATAGTTCATGTATACTCAATTCTAAAACAAAACTCAAAAATACAGCATCACTTTTGGAGACTTTTAATGCCTCCCAGAAAGAGGTCCGCCAGGCTCTCTGCAGTCAGGGCTGCCAAGGAAATAGTCAAACACAAAGAAACACCACGTTCACAATCGCCACCATCACTACCCCCTCCTCTTCCCCCTCCAAGATACCCTTACGTAGATACCCATGGTAAGGAATTGGAAGTAAAAGAATTGGATCGTCAATTGTTAGGTGATTTAAGTGCTTCTGCCGACCTTTCAGTTCGTCATTATTACAGAGAATCCCGTGAAAACTGGCTGGAAGGCAACATGTTTGATCGCTTCTGGTCTAGACCTCAAAGAGGAAAAAAGCTGGCTTCTGGCGAGGTCAATGCTCGAGAAAGAATGTCTAAATTATGTGAGTGCACAATGTCAATCGGACCTCACGATTTCGATATCAAGCTCTTCCTTGTCACCGACGATTCTCCTATTGATAATGAGCCCAGTGATGAGGAAGATGCCCGCTTATTGGATGTTCCTTTCGGAGTGGAAGAAAAAGAGGATAATGATTCAGATCGAGAAGAAAAACGTGCAAAAATTGACGAAACTAACACGCCAAAATCCAACAACCTCCAGTCATCACCTAGAAATCTCCCCAATATTACACCTCCTGCCCATAATGTTGCTTATGGCCACCCCCAGCATTTCCCTCCCCCTCATCATGGCCCCCCAAGACCGGATTTTGGGCCTCCCCCGCACATGCATCATTCTATGCATCCCTACCCTCCACCACCTTATGGGGCTCCGTATCCTCCGAGACCAGCAATGCCACCTCACCCAATGGCTGGACCACCACCAGTACACGGGTATAACCCTCATCCAGTCCCACTTCAACATCCAACTGGACAAGGCATTCATCCGCGGGTGGATGAGAGTTCCGCATTAGAGAAGGAGAACTTGACAAACTCTCAAAAGGACAGACAAGAACAAAAACCCGATCATCCTGATACGGAAATTGGCAAAAAATCTGAGAATGATGAATCGTCAAAGTCCAGCTCAATAGAAAGCTCGAGGGAGCGTACTTCGAGAGATAGTGAAACCCCAATTGTTTGTGAACCCTCAGTTTGTGAACCCTTAGAGTCAAAAGACAAAGAAGTCCACAAAAATGCCGAAATTCCCCTCGAAGGTGCAAAGGACTCGAAACATGAGGATGTTGAAACAGCTCAGAATTCTACTGTTTCAGCAGATGTGGAGATGCTTGATGTCAACACAAAGACTGCTTCTGACGTGAAGAATCCAGTCTTGGACTCGAAAGAAGACGCCGAACCAAGCTCAATCGAAAACACCACCAATCGCGCACCCGACCATACTGATTCCACAGACCAAGAGGCTTCTGTACAAAACTCCAACGACTCAAATATACCAACCAAGGCCGAAAGCCCACCCAAAAAAGCCGCTGATAAGTCGGCAAATGACGCATTATCGACTCCCGCAAATCAGGCAATGATTGCCAAACTCCACTCAATCGCTGGTTTCAACCCTCATTTATCACAACTGATGAAAACCGTTGCCAGCGGGAAAGCTCAGCCTGCTCAAATTCAAGAGTTTCAGAAATACATCAATAAAGCCAGACACATGGCTGAAAACAACATTGCTGTCAACGCTTCAACTTCAATTGGACATGATATATCTGTTTTACCAGGCCAACACAGCACTACCGCAAATTCACCACCTGGTACGCCAAATAATGACCAATCACGATCTAATCCTCCTGTAGGTCCACCCCAAAATGTTCATCTTGGTAATCCAGGGAATCCGCCTGCTCTTTTGCAACCTCACCAAGACTCTCCAGGAAACTACAACCCCCCAATGCAAGGGCTTCCCTACCCACATCTTAACGAGCATCCTCCACCAATGGGATACCCAGGATATAATAGGATGCCAATTTACGCACCTCCTGGACCAGGGAGACCACCTATGGGTCCAAACCCTTATCCGTATCGACCTCCAGGGGTATATCCTTACCCCCCACCAAATTACATGGGACCCTTAGGGATGGCTTCCGGCTATAGCCCCTATAGGAAACAACGACAGCCTAGAGCACCTCGTCAACCCAGAGCACCGAAAGTTGGACGTGAGCCTCGAAAGTACAAGGAGAGAACACCGGCCTATATTAAAAAGCTACCTTCTAAAGTGATTGTAGTGTTTGAGTTCAAGGACAACCCTACCCATCGGTATGTGTTACCTCAAGACTCCATTTTAGAACTTCGACATGATACCGGAGAAATCTTGTTTTCATATTTATTGATACACGATTTTGCCCAAGACTTTCAAGACATTCTACAGAAGCAAAACGATATCAAGCGAAGTGACATTGAAAGAGAAAGAGAGGCTCAAAGACAGAAGGAAGAAAAACTGCGACAAAAGCGTGAAAAAGAGCAGCGACTCAAAGAGGAGGCACTTGCTACAAGTGAAACTCCTGCCAATGCAAATTGTGGCTCAGAAGAGACTGGTGTCAAGGTCGAAGGCGAAGTTACTCCTGCTGTTGTACCTTCATCAGAAGACAAAAAGAATTTGGATAAAGAAAAGAAAAACAAGCGAAAGAAAAAGGCAGACGATGGTCCAGTGACTATTTTACCTCAATCAAAACTTCCCAAACGCCCTTACTTTTACTCTCCCATTACTTTTACACTGTCCAAGTTTCCTCCCAAGGCAGCTCCAATGATTGCTCGAGCTGTTTGGAAAAAGAGTTTGGTTATACCCAAAATGGAGTTAATAATAAAACATGGCCGACGGGACGAAGGTGTGAATGTTAGATATGACATTTTGCCCCCTCCTAAAGATGACGAGGAAGAAAAAATGTCACTGGGTGAAGATTTGGAAAAATTTGAAATCCCAGCATCGATTTTGGACTTCAAAAATCGATGTTTGCAACGTGGGATCATGGGACGAACGTGAGAGCGCACCTATAATTCGAAAGTTAGTGACAATAATGTACAAATGCAGAATCTCATGTTTGGTTTTTAACAGGAATACTGGAAACTGAGGCCAATGGCACTAATGTCAGGGACTCTGTCTGTATAGCCAAACGAAACCCCTGCGTTGACCAGCATGTCTTTATATCTTCCAACCCAAAGAAATTTTGCAGTTTTGGTTTGCAATGATGTGCTGAATTTGCAAACGTTTGATTCATTTTTCCAGATTTCTGTACCTAGCGTCAGATTAGATAGATAGGAATAAATATTGAAATCATATCGGGTGGAGAATGTGGATGCCAAGCCAGTTCTAAGTGAGTATGTTGATGAAAATTCCCCAACTATGGGATTGCAAGTAAGAGTCAATGTCAATGGGGAGCCCGCGTATGCCGACTGAGTCACATATCTCATTGCTGTTGAGAGCCCAGGGCTTTTGTTCAGAATCCCGTAGTAAAGTTCCCCACCAATGGAGAAACGACTGGAAGTCTTCGGTTGGTTTGGTTCAACGCCAAAGTTATATACACCCCGAAGACCCAATAAGGACTCATTGGAGCTATATATAAACTCATGGGCCCATACTCGGTTGTCTCTTTGGAAATATAAATTGACAGTTCCCCCAGATTTGATGAGAGCACCAGATGCACAGGTGACCAAGACCTGAGTTGTTGGTGACAGTCGCTTGATGAACATTGCCTCCAGAGTGTTTGAGGGTAGAACCATTCTTCCAAATAATAGGGAGTGTTTGGGGTGAATTGGGTCACCTGCGAGCCATTGTGTTTTCGATTCCAATGCCTCGAGAGAGTTCAGAGGGTTCGGATCAACATAACCGGGGACAACAGATGCAAGACTTAGCGATTTCGAAGTTGATGGAGAAAGCGGCAATGAAGTGGACATGTATGAAATGGAACCCTGTATCTGACCCAAAGAGGTCAGTGTATAAGAATTGGCTGATTGAGGGGTCGATTGAGACGACATGCTCAAAGAACATCCAGAAGGAACAGGAAAATCGAGAATGTTTTGCGAGCTTTGTGTGAAACATGGATAGATGTTATCATTGTACCATCCTGAAGTGGAATAGAACGTTTTGAGAATATGTTCCATAAAGGTGAGCATGACTTGAAATATATTAGGTTTTTCAGTCTTACATGATAAGATGGGATATTTTTCAAACTACTTTGAATAATAAATAGACACATTCCAGCTATACAAAAATAATGGCTAAAAAGTAAATTGGCAGAGTTATGCAATAAAAGGCAAGTAAGATGTAGCAAAGTGATGGATAGTTCCAGGTTATCTCATTTGATCCAACTTGTGTCGGTTTGGTCGTCGAGGATACTGCCTAGATGACATTGGAGCAGCTGGCTGAGTAGCACCTTCTTGCACAGAAAACCGAACAAACTCTCTCTTTCTTTCTGTTGTGGATTTAGGGGTCTTGACTTTAGCTTCGTGAGACAATGTAGGTGACATGTAATGGGGTCTTCCCCACTGGCTTGTGCTCTTGACTTTTGAGGGTGTTTTAGGTGCTATCTTAGACTCCATGTTTTTAGTTTGTTCAGATGGTTCCTCTGATCCTTTTGATTCTTCCAACTTTGAGTCTTTTAAGTCTTTTGATTCTTTGGAATCTTTAGAATCTTTTGGATCTCTTAGATCTTTGAGAATGTCTGAATCTCCTAACTCTCTAATATTAATGGGCCTTGCAGGTGTATCATCACCTGCTCGTGAGGTATAAGCCCGCTGGTTAGTAATTCGGAAACTAGAAGATCGATCAGACCTCATTGAAATGTCCATGCTAGAATCCTTTTGTAGATTAGAGTCATTCCTCGATCGAATTATTGACCTCATGCTTTCGAGCTCAGTCTCGTTGCCCTCATTCAACTTTAGCGAGGACCTAGGTAGCGGTGGTAGCTGGAAATCAAATTCCAAATCTAGCGAATTGTGTCTTGAGTCTTGAGATTCGCTATCACTGAAACTATCATCACTTCCCAACACCCCAACACAGGTCAAATCCATATTCCAAAAGTCGTCAGCTGGAAGGTCGTAAACCTCCTTCTCAGGTGCATACTCAATGTCTGTCGATTCCCATAATGAGGGATCCAGCTTAAATCTCGACTCAGGCACTTCCACTGATATATCTCCCTCATCATCATTAACATCAATGGTTATTTTACGGATCGAACCCCGTCCTCTAATGGACCCGCTACTCAAATCGCCATGGAATCTTTCCTTTGATTGTATTTGAGGTGGTCTCGTATTTGTTGGTGTAACAAATTGTGCGCTGTTGGTTAATTTTGAAGTTTGCACTTGCTTAGGACCTGGTCGAATAGCATTGTTATCTTTGCCTCCCAAAGGGATACGGCTTTTGACACCAGGTGTGATGGGATTTTCAACGCTAGATTTCACTCTTGCGATTGCATTTTCGTCCCTGAAAGTGGACCGTTTTCCTACTGGTGTTTTGAACATGGAGCAATAAGAAAGATGCGGAAAAAGTTGTCATGACAACCCTAAAAGAAATTGATGAAATAAAAAACTGGATCTAGAATAGCGGGCTACCATTTCCTCTAATTTGGGTTTTAAGCTTTTTCTTTTTTCAACAATAGAGTTTCATTGACTATTTCATTAAGTCGACAATGAGCATATTAAAAGAGACAGTAATTAATAAGCAGCTTTAATGCATGTGCATTTGGCGAGGCTTGTTAAAAAAAAAAGTTATTTCACGAAAAATATATCCAGTAATACACTGTCTTTACTATTTATGGTTTTGTAATTGGAAAAGTTCTTAAAATGGGGTAAGAAATGGCCGTTCTCTGTAACACGGAAAGAATTCATAAGCAAGTTAATTGATTAACAGAACCCATCCCAACTTAAACTAACAACGTGTAGTTTTACAGTTGCTTGTTTGGTTTTATCGGAATTATAACTTTTTAGATCCCCTTCTTCATCCGGAATTATATTTGGTTATTATAAATAAGCTTTTACCCACATTAGGATTTACTCGTTTCCATCGTTATTGACAATATGGATTACCAGGATAATCTATTTCTTACTGGATCTGAAACAACGAAGTGCCCACTTTAGTTGATGAGTAAATCCACAATCCACAACATTTTCCAAATGATAGCAAGGGCACATTATCAGTCTTGCCGAATGCTCAATTAATTATCTTGGCAATTTTATGGTTAAAGTAACTTGGTAGAAACGGCCCTTCATGTCTGGAGTCTTGACTTTTCAGCCTTTCCAACCTTAATTGGATTTTCAGCTATAATAAAGTTGCACATTAGAGAGTGTATTAAAAATCAAGTCAATCAATCAGCTATTTGCCACATAAAATCCAGTTGAAGAAGCACCTTATAAATACCAACGTAGAATCTACACAATATTATAGCTTTCAAGCAAAGAGCGTTCAAAAAAATAGATTATCAATGTTATTTTACGATACAGCTTTTGGACAATTGCTCAATCACTTCAGTGGTGGGCGACTTCTACCTTACCCCGAGCAAGTGCCAGGGTTTTCAATCCCGGAAAAAGGAATAAGCCAAAATTTTTCTGACTCGAGCTCTGATAGTGAAAAGGGCCAACAACGCAATGACCTGAATTATGTTACTTGGTATAGTGACGATGATCCTGAAAATCCCAAGAACTGGTCAGTTGGAAGAAAATGTTGGGTTTCTGGTCAGATCTTGATTCTGACATTTAGTATCTACATTGGATCTTCAATTTACACACCTGCCATCTTAGATATCATGGAAGAATTCAACATTTCTCAAACTGTTGCAGTTCTTCCATTATCTGTTTTTGTTATTGCATATGGATTAGGCCCAGTGGTCTTTTCACCACTATCTGAACATCCTGTTCTTGGTCGAATGTGGCTATATGTTATTACTTTAGCCATCTTTGTAATTTTACAGATTCCAACAGCCTTATCGAAAAACATTGCATCATTGGTAATTTTGCGATTTCTTGGAGGCATCTTCAGTTCCCCTGCTTTAGCCACCAGTGGAGCTACCTTTGGAGACATGATTCAAATTGCATACCTACCTTTTTCTTTGGCTGTCTGGGCTTTGTTTGCAATTTGTGGTCCAGTGTTCGGACCATTTTTAGGAGGTGTTTTCACCCAGTTAGTTAGCTGGCGATGGACCTTCTGGGTTCTTACTATCATTTCCGGATGTGCTTTAGCTCTTCTCTTTTTCTTTTTACCAGAAACTTCTGAGGCCAATATTTTGTATCGAAGAGCGAAACGACTGACAAAGTTGACTGGCCAGCAATACACTACTGCTGCCCGTGAAGAGTGGAGAGAGATGACCAACAAGCAGGTTGCCAATCAGATATTGTTGAGACCAATCATCATCTGCCTAAGCGAACCTATTGTTTTGTTTCTAAACATCTACATCGGTCTACTCTATGCATCTCTCTATTCTTGGTTTGAAGCTTTTCCCATTGTTTTTGCGGAGGTTCACGGTTTCAATCTTATTGAGAGTGGATTGGCATATATGGGCTTGATTGTGGGAGGAATCATCGGCTGCATCATTTATATCCCCATCATTTATGTGAAATTCACAAAACCCGTGTTGAACAACAACTTTCCCCCTGTTTCTATGTTCATGAAAATTTGCACCATTGGATCAGTGTTATTCCCACTTTCGATCTTTATGTTCGGATGGACAGCCAACAAAGATATTCACTGGATGGTACCTATCATTGCTAGTGTTATCAATGTTATTGGTCAGCTGGTAATTTTTCAGACTGTATTCAATTATCTAGGAGGTTCTTATCCACGATACATTGCTAGTGTCTTTGCATCTAATGGTTTAGTCAGAGCAAGTATGGCGGGCGCTTTCCCGCTTTTCTCTCGGCAAATGTTCATTAATCTTGGCCCCGACACCTTCCCTGTTGGATTTGGCTCAACAATTGTTGGATGCATAGGAGTTTTGATGGCATTACTACCGATTATTCTGATTAAATACGGTGAACAGATGAAGGGTCATAGCAAGTGGGCTAATTAGAGCAAGCTAATGATACTTGCGGTCATTGCGATGATTTTATTTATAGTGCTTCATTTTGCTAGATTTTAATCAATTATTCTAATATTAGATTCTCAAAGAAACTTCACTCAAAATTCAAGTAGAGTCAATCAATATTCGAGGATGGAAATTCACCAAATTGTTTGGTAATTAGAAGAATGGTACATTAATAATCGCCATGAACTGAATATTGACCAGTTTCGATTATTCTTAGATACAGTTATAACAGGAATCAGCACACAAATGGGAAGTCGAAAATCTCGACTCCGATTCTTGCAAAATACCCAACTGATGACCCTCCATTTAGCCTATCACGGATATAACCTACCTTTTACTACTGGAAACCAACTCTCTCACTCACGTGACCAAATACAGAAACAAGGTTCATCTGTAGTTGATTCATTATTTTGATAGGTCAAGTAAGGTCTGAGTTATAAAGATGGGAGCTGGAGCATCAAAACAACAAGCTGAGAGCCGAGTGTTTGTTCCCCAAACCCCCGTGGACTTTTCTGCATCTCTGCTCAATTCATTGGAAAACTCTGTGGAAACCGACTATTCTCGAAATCAGAAAGCAAGTGTCTTGATTGAACAGAAGGTTTCTGAAGAACTTCAACGAGCTCAGCGAGAAGCTGAAGCGGCATTGGCCAAGGTTCAAGAGACCCTCAAGAGCTCCGAGCAGGACAAATCTGACGATGCCGTCAAGTCTTCTAAAGCATTGGCTACCAAGTTTGAGAATCTCAAAAACAAACTTGAGTCAAGTATATATGTCACTGAGCTCGATAAAGACACAGAGAAGGCCAAATCCACTTTGGTTGAATGTCTCAAGTTACACAAGGGACGGCCATTGGACTGTTATGAGGAGGTTGAGGCATTCAAGGCCAAGCTTCGAGCTGTCGCCTAAAAAACTATATCTTTGATGTAACCTGAATGAAAGACGGAGTAAATGAAATTCTATTGCTTGAGTAGTTACATTAAATTCGTACTTTGAAATGTATTTCTAAAGCTTAGAGCTCAGTAGACTTGTATAACAGGATCAGGGCTGAATCAGCTTCACCTCCCCCAGCAAGAGTTTCTATCTTAGCTTCATCGACCTCGGTCACCTTGTCATCATTGAATTTCCACCATTTGTTTTCATTCTTATCGTCTCTGACAAAGCACTGATAGTGACCAGCGTCAGCTGATGCTCCTTGGTGGGTTACCACTGCTTGTAGAGTGTAAAGTCCGGTGGTATTAGAACCTTGTTCTTTCAGTTCAGGATCCACCAGAGCCTCGACTTCAGCAGCATATTGTTTGTTTTTTGCCTCCATCTCAGTCAGATGGTCTTCCTCCTTGACCTTAGCTCGCTTTGCAGACCGCTGAGCGTCTTGTTGCTCTTTTTTGATTTCTCTAATTCGGTCTCGAACTGGCACCAGCTTAGACTTCAAATCATCACTGCAGAGGGGAGTCACATCCAGTTCATTGATAGGGAAAATCACTTTTCGAAGAATCTTGGATTTTTTTTGAGTATCTCGACGCCAGAAAAATCGAACATACTGCACAGTCAAATAAGGAGGAAGCCGTGTGATTCGACGAGTTTTGGTATATGCACAGTCTCGGTTCAATGTGTCATTGTGTTTTTCTAATTTTTCAGTCAAAGCAGCCTGCAGTCCGTCCACGAGATAGTTGGTAGTGATGGAAATGTGGCAGTGCAGTTTGTCAAATGTTTCTTGAGAGACAACAGGAGCCTCATCAGGCTCTTCATCACAAGTAGTACTGATCTCATAAGAGCCTTTGAGTAGCTTGTCCACAGATCCGCCAGGCAAGTCGTTGGCCATTGTATTGATCAAACTTGACCAAGCCTCCTCAGCGTCCTGCTGTTTGAACATTCCATTGTGCTGCTCAGCAAATTGAGGGAAATGTTCCCTAAGTCTCAAAATAAGCTCATAAGGATAAGATGCCTGAGTGGTGCTCTTCATTTGAGAAAAGAGATCCCGAACACTTCTTGTCAAAGACTGCGAAGGCAAATCAGCTTGGCTCATAGAACTAGTAAGCTCGGGAATAACCCGCAGTGCCTGTAGTGAAGAGTTGAGATAGCAGGTGTTGCCGAGATTGTGGATTCCTGTAGGAAGCTCCAGGTTTTCGGCCTTTTGGCTGTCTGTCATGTCCTCAACGAACAATATCTTTTCTTTAGGAGCGACTGGAATCGTATTGGCAGAACCAATTAACATGAGGGTTTGTCCATCCTTAAGTCCTACAGCACTCATCAGAACATCGTCTTTGAGTTGGCCACCCTTGACAAGAATCTTTTGGCGCTCAGGGGGTACATTTGTCAGAGAAAAGAGCTGGTTTTTGAAAACCTCTCCGGTGGATTCGAGGTCAACTTCAACGTCGTATTTTTCTCCAGCGTGTTTAACCGATACTTTGTTAGTCATCTGTGTTGATTCATTGTTGGCAATTCCACTTCAGCAAACTGCAAGATGCGATCTGAAAACCGAAAACGGCAATTGGCAATCTCCGCCATCCAATTCTCTAGATCACAGTCTCTGCGATCCACCCAAAGCCATCAAGCACTTACCTTGCATTATGGTGGTGTATTGATGATGGATAAAGTTTAACCAACATGAAATATAGGATTTATAGTGCACACCTCATCACCAGATCTCGACTAATTTCAGGACGGAAAGCAAGAAAAAATGGTCAATCTTGGGGCCCAGAATATCCGGCAGCTGCTAATGCAAGTGATCAGCTTTGCTGCTGTTTTTACATCATCCTACATGTTTTACAAAGGTCTTTCTTTGGTAGCCAATACCGATTCTCCACTGGTGGTGGTTTTGTCAGGATCAATGGAGCCGGCATATCAAAGAGGAGATGTGCTTTTTCTGTGGAATCGTGAACCACAAGTTGATGTGGGAGATGTTGTGGTTTACAACATTGCTGGACGAACTACTCCCATTGTCCATCGGGTCTTGAGACAACATGGATCCTCCAAAAAACAGCTACTATTGACTAAGGGAGACAACAATGGTGTAGATGACGTGACCTTTTATGGGAGAAATCAATATCTCGACCGAAATACAGAGGTGTCTGGTGTTGTGAAAGCATATCTTCCTTTGGTGGGTTATATTACTATTTTGCTGACAGAAAACCAATATTTTAAATACGGGCTATTGTCCATCACTGCTCTATTGGCCTTTGTTCAAGGGGAGTGACATATGTAGTTAATGAAAGCTTTTGAATGTATTTTTATCCGTGATGATTGAGATGATAGAGGATAGGGAATGAGCATTCGATAACTGGTAAAGGTGCATAGCAGAATTAACAGTATTGCATAGCAGAATTAACGGTGTTGCATAGCAGAATTAACGGTATTGCATAGCAGAATTAACGGTATTGCATAGCAGAATTAACCATATTGCATAGCAGAATTAACCATATTGCAGTTCATTGATACAGGTTCAAGTCCACCACAGCCTCCCGTCTTACCTTCTCATTAGTATTCCAATACAACCGTGCTTGCCTCCCTTCGACGATACTCTTCCACTGACTGATCTTGCAATCGCTTCATATACTTGTTGAAGGTAGCCTCCCGCTGATCAGGTGTAAGACCATTTGCCTCCGGTAACCTGTCTGCCACATGTTTAACCTCCTCCCATTTATCTCCTAGTTTGATTCGAGGTTCAACAGTTTTGAGTGCATAACGAAAGTTTTCTTGGGCTCGTTTTAATCGTCGTTCCGATCCCAACCGGTCCCTCTCGTCATCGTCCTTCAACAGCTTCAGCACATCAGCTATATGGGCTTTGTTCTGCAAGTTTTGGGTAAAGTCAGCGTTGCTTAGCATGATTTCCTCGAAACGCTGCTCACTAATATCATTAATGCAAATGTTTTCTCGTGTTAATTGATTAGTGGCAATGTCTCGCAGCACTCGCAGACGTCGATATTCCTCCTCCAAAATATCCCAAAAAAGTTCCAGAGGTGTGGAACCTTTGTGTCCGCACAATTGAATGAATCTAGAATCTTGGTTAAAAAGAGGATAGATCTCTTTCCACTTGGTTCCTGAACGAATTTTGCCTTGGCTTTGGAGTTCCCGCAGCAGATGTATAAATTGACGCCGTGCAATCCGTGCCTGTTGGGCTTCCTTACTAGCTTGAATATCAGCTATTTGTTTCGTTTCCTCTTCTTTTTCTTCTATCGCTGCCTTATAAAGGGCCAAAAGGTCAAGTTTATTCAATTTCCGAATTTCAGGATGATGTTTAGATAGTTCATCCCCTTGTTGTTGGATTTGTAGTAATGTATCTTTCCATCGGTTAGATAATTCAAGCTTAAGCTCTTTCAATAATGATACCAACACAGTCCGGCCTCTTCGCTTTGCTTCCTCTTCAAGGCTGTTCTGGGCTTCTTTTTTGTCTTTGATGTACTTCGCCAGAGCCAGTTTACAATCTTGTTCCGTGCATTGTATGAATAAAGGATCGGTACCCAGTAGACGCTCAACAGTTGACCACCTGCTGTATATATTGATTTCCTCCGTTTGCTGATAAAGTTGATATAGCTGTTTTTGTTGCTGATGCCGTCGTTTTTGGATCTCAGACATATTCTGACTAGCTAGTTTGTTGACATATTCGTCAAATAGCCGACGTCGATCCAACCCGTTGTCGATAAGCCAATAAACAGGGGATTTTATTGCCTCTTTTATGAATTGTTCAAAGGTCCAGGTCTCATCTACGCCAATTTTGTTCATGAGAGCTTCAAACTCAGCTGTGGGATTCTCAGACTTGATTCGAGCGACATTTTCTGGTGAAATTTCCGATAAATCAGTCTCATCAGCCTCTTCCTTCTCTACAGACATCATATCGGCATCCGACTCCACAGCATCCATTTCAACATCTTCCTGTTTACTTTGAATCAACTCTTCAACTTCTTTCGGGAACTCCCATACAGATTCTTGGGTTTTGGTATTGTACCAGTATTTCCTTCCTCCTTCAGCTGTATACTCTTTCCAATTTAGGTGGGCCAAAATTTTCTCCGATTCGGTGAGAAGCTCTTCTGGCTTTTCCCATGATGACTCTTGGGTTTCTGGATTATAATAATAGACCCTGCCATCATCTGATATGTGTTCTTGCCAGGCCATGGGAACCAGAGTGAGAAGAGATGAAAAATCACGTGTATTTTAATAAGAGTCACGTGTAGAAGAGAGAAAATCACGTGAATAGATCAGAACGCCAATTCCGGAGTTTGCATTAATCCCAGCCAATTATTCAGCCTACCAATGAATAATGCGACGATTTACGGAGTACCCCAGGAGGACAGTCGTTGTACTAGTGTGTTATCCCTATAAGACCAAGATTAACCAATTTATCACGTGATCTCTTTCAAAACCATAAACCCTGTGTCCATCAACATTAACAATCTCCACGATAAAATGGTAAGTGTACACCAGAATTGACCGGCAGAACAAGCTAACAAAGTCACAATCCCTGAGACCATATCTCCTAGCTGTGAGAACATCTCTTACTGCTGCTCTTTGTTTGGAAAACTTTGCATCACAGGTGGCTGAACGACACAATGTGCCTGAGGTGGAGTCTCAAAAGTCAATTGAGGCTTTGCTCAATACCATGACCATTGCAAGGAATGAAAATGAAATGGTTTTGATTGAGCCTTCTATCAACTCAGTTCGAGTTTCAATTAAGATCAAACAGGCCGATGAAATTGAGCGAATTCTGGTGCACAAGTTCACTCGATTTTTGACCGGCCGAGCTGAATCGTTCTACATTCTACGTCGAAAGCCTTTACCTGGCTACTCTGTTTCGTTCCTTATTACCAATTCCCATACTGAGACTATGTTGAAACATAAACTTGTGGACTTCATTATTGAATTCATGGAGGAGGTTGACAAGGAAATTAGTGAGATGAAGCTGGTGCTCAATGCCCGAGCTCGATATATCGCCGAGCATTATCTTGTTGAAGTGAGTATAAAGACTAAGCCCAAACATATCTCCACACCAGTACCTAACCAAGTTTGACTAAGACACCCGCATGAAAAGACCCTTAACCATTGGTCAAATTCCCTTATCTTGATGAAAGTTAAACGACAATCTTATGATTTTAAATCCTGTAATAGAAGTAAATGTTAGAATATACAAGTAGATTCATATCGCATGGAACCCCATCTTGCCCAATGGTTGGAGTGTTCACTTGAATCAGCTCCATTGGATGACTCCACGCGATTCGGCATCAATTCTGGAACCGTTTATGGAGATGATGCCCTCCATGACCTGTATGGCGAACTACCTCCCAACTCGACCCCTGACTTTTCTCAAATAGGCGCTCCTGCATCGACGCCCACCACACATTCCTATCAACAGCCAACTGGCGATACTGGTATTGCCCAACTAAATGAAGATCCAAGACCTTGGGGTGTCTACACAAGTTCCGGTAAATTGAAGACTCGCCCTTGTGATGCCTGTCGGAAACGCAGAGTGAAGTGTGTTTTATTGCCAAATCTGACTGCTTGCGAGTTTTGTGCCGCCAAAAATATTGCTTGCACCTTCAATAATCCACCTGAGCCCCGGTCTGGGCCTTCTGGTCTTGGATCAGGATCGGGATCTTCAAAACCAACCCCCAATCAAGTCCGAGAAAAACTGCCCATTTCCGACTACTCCGCCTTGCCAGAAAAATCGCTACTCAAAAAGACACTCTCCCTTCAATATCCCAAGTCGTCGTTTTTGGTGGGCCAATCTAATGTCTTTGACTGGAGATTTTATGAACAGGCTACACTGGATCCAGTTGGCCAGTTTTCTATTTCTTCGAACGTGGCAATTCGAAAAGTAACATCCAATCTACTGTTTCGAATCCATAACGACTTTGCTCATAACGACGAGAAGCTTTTAAAGGTCTCTGATGAAATCGAGCAATGTGTAGCTCCATACGGGAAAAAACTGATCGAGCTTTACTTTCGATTAGTCCATCCTGTATTTCCTGTTCTTCACAAGCGCATTTTTTTCGAAAAATATGCTCGGACCCATCGAGAATTCAGCCCCTGTCTATTGGCTGCAGTTTACATGTTGGCACTTAGATGGTGGAGTTATGAGCCCCAGTTATGCACTCACCCTAAGCCCAACAGTGACCAATTGAAGAGGCTGGCTCTTCAAACTTTTTCGGACCTTTACGAACAACCAAAGCTCAGTATGGTGCAAGCAGGACTTCTTATTCTGCAATGTCATTTGGATCATGTCAATTCTTGGTCTGTACATAGCCGCACATTGGCAATTGCAGAGGAGCTGGGTCTAGGAATGGACTGTAGAGATTGGCGAATACCTCGCTGGGAAAAGTCGCTGCGGAAAAAACTTGCATGGGCTGTTTATGTCCAAGATAAGTGGATTTCTCTTCTGGAAGGAAGACCATCCCACATTGACGATCAAAAAAACTGGTTGGCTCCATTAGTAACCATGGAGGACTTCCTTGAAAAACCGCAGTTGAATTCGGTTGCAGAAGGGGGGTTGGATATCAAAACCGGTCGACATCTTTTTATTCAAATGATCCTGCTGTCTCAGATTGTGTCGGAGATCAATAATACATTTTTTACCATGGTTTCTGCCCGGAATCTTGTTGATACCACTGCAATTCTTGTAAAAGCCAAGCCTATCCAACTCAAGCTAAAAAACTGGCTTCAATCGCTCCCACCAGAGCTGAAAATGAGTCATTCTCAGCCTCGCCAGCTGAACTCAATAGGCTATCTTTTCCTAGCATATTTTGGGGCAGAAATTGCTCTTCACCGCCGCATTATCCGGTCGCTTAACACTAGTGTTCCTCCTGAAATTGTGTCTGTGTGCAGATCTGCCGCTCGGGAGCGTCTATGTGGGGCTATTGATTTTGTTGAGAAGCTGAGAAATGAACATATGCAATCATTTTGGCATAGCAGCTCTACAGTCAATTTTGCGGTCATTGGAAGTTTTGCCGCGCTATTGTATGTGACTGCATCAAAGGAAGAAGAACAATTTTACAAAGAAAAGCTTTTGAACTATCGGTGGACACTGAGGGTGAGCCTAGGGTTCAATGAAATGAATCGAGCATTGGAAATGTTGGAAAATGCAATATCTCTTATTCCCGGGTTGAGTGATAATTCTGGTAATTCCAACGATGATGAAAGCGATGCTGAAAACGAACAAGACATCGAAAATGATCTTTGCACTTCTCAAAGCACTGCTGGGAAGGGAAAAGGAAGTGGAGTTGAGGTTGATGGCAAAATTAAAACAGAGAATTTGCTAAAACGATCATTCGAGGAGGCAGATAGCGACCATAACAATTTCAAGAAGTAATAAACTTGTTGATCTTCGAATCGGGAGAGGAGAGAAGGAATTGAAAGGTTTAATATTGAGGAGATTCGAAAATGTTGATTAGAGAACAAACAAAATGAGAGTTGAGAGTTTGAGAGATAAGTGAAAAAAAATCAAGAGATAACAGATCAAAGGATTCAAAGAATCTAAAGATCAAAGGATCAAAAGATCAAAAGGTTGAGGTTTTTGTTAAGGATAAATTTGGATCATAACAACGGCAAATTGTGAGATATAGGATTCACGACAATTACGAGAATGAAGAGAAATCGCCCACAACAAGTCAATATCCAAATCTCATTATTTACATACTTAATATTACAGAAATTTTGACAATGTAGAACCAGATTTTGGTTCTTCCTGTTTTTGATTTTCGGTCCGGACAACTTGCGCTGATTCTTTTAACTCCTCAAATAACTGATGTACATCACGTTCTGTGGAAGTGGTGGTCCATAATCCAGTCTCTTGCTCAAGATCGATTTTTTCTCCTTGTTTTGCTCTTTCAATTAGTCTTTCAAGACCTAAAATGTGACTCTTGTTTCTCCGATCCTGATCATCGTGTTCCATCTTTGCTGCCGTAACACTCAAGGTGACGCTGAACATGAAGCCAATGTATATTAACATTGTACCATAGCCACTATCGATATGTCGACCAATACCTTTGAATGGATTTGTTGATTCATTTTTGAGAGGATTGTAAGAGTAGAACCTAGCCAGATGGGGTTTTGGTAGTTTAGCAACAGCTCTAAACATGGTTTTATAGGAACAATACAGTGCTCTATCTGGCCCTTCACCTGTCTTATTCTGTTAGCTCAAGAACTTTGTTGAAGCTTAACTGGGCTTGGGTTCCAATTTACTTGAGTGAGGTATCTGGAACTTTCAGTAAAGTTAAACCGAGAAAATTATTGCCAAATTAGAGGATTAAACTAATAAGGATTTTGCAGCTGTGATCGAATAGTTGCAGGTGGTTTGAGTGTTTTAAATATTGAGTGAGAATAGCTCAGATTAGAACGTTTCCAGTGACAATTACTGTAATACAAATACTTAAAGTTTTATATACCAGGAAGCGAGAGAAGACATTAGAAGAGAAAAATAGAAAAAAGAATGAATTTTGGGAAATGCGAATCTCTCAATAATAGCAGCTGCTATAGGCAGGATAAAACTAAACTACTTTCAGTGCTTAACTACCTACTCAGCTGATTCTAAACTAAACACTTTATGTTTAAAAAAACTAACTTTGAGTTCAAGCCAAAGTTTCAACCTAATCTGCCAACATACGAACACCTCATTATTCGTTTCTTACTGCATCATATAGGAACGTACCACCTCTTGGACAATTCCAGCCACTGAAAGGTCCCTGGTTGTGAAACTAAAGTCTAAAGTGACTTTGATATTTGGCCATTAATTCCTGTTAGTGTTGGATCGGATACAGCTTGTATTATATCTTACTGAGAGTTACCAAGCAAACGCAAAACCTTTATACAATGGCCTTCTTATCTCTCAAATTACCCCAAACTACCAGGGCTCTTGTCTTGGTGACACTGGTATCGTCATTACTATGTTTGGCCATTCGATACAGTGCGTATCTGACCTTGACCAAATCACTAAATGAAGCTGTTGGTGAAACCCCAAAAGCTCAAAGTCCACAAGCAGTTCGGTTTTCTGATTTGCTAGTACCATATTTAGTGCTGGTTCCCAATCAGTTATTTTACTATCCATGGACTCTTCTCACAGCCTCGTTTGTGGAGCAGAATCCCATTTCTTTGTTATTTTCTCTTAGTATAATGTGGTTTGGGGCCACTTACTGTGAAAATATTTGGAACTCCACTGGTTTGTTCAAGTTCATTGCGCTATTGGTCATTGTTCCTAATTTTGTTGCATTACTAAGTGTTGTGGGTCTCTATTGGCTACTGGAGGACCCTTCTCTGCTGACTTGGGACATTTCTGGCTCCACAGCAATCATTGCAGGTTTGTTGGTTGCCCTCAAACAGCATGCGCCTGAACACCGAATTGTTCTCTTTTCAGGAGCTGTCAAATTCAGAGTCCTGTGGCTCCCCATCATTTATCTTGTGTTAAATTCTCTCTTGGCTCTTATCCTGGGTCCTTTGGTCTTACTTTTTGCATGGGTTGGCGTTATTGTTTCTTGGACGTTCTTGCGGTACTTCAAAATCACGTACGCGGATCCCATTCTCCCATTTTCGAACCCCTCGTCAATCAACTCAAATAGTGCCAATGCTACCCATAGTAATCCCCACGGCATTCGAGTTCGGGGAGACGCTAGCGATGAGTTTGCCTTTGCCAAAATCTTCCCTGAGCCCATCTCATACCTGGTTTTCATCATTGGCAAGCCCCTTTATTCGCTTTTGGTCAATGTCAGACTCATTGCACCTTTCTCTCAATCCGAGGTGGACTCTGCAAATCAACGATATCAAGCGAAGCGAGCTGCAGCTGTTGTTCACCCAACCATTCGCTTTGATGAAGAACCTACAAAACTTTCAAGAGCAGAAAATGAGCGCAGACGAGCTTTGGCTCTTCGAGCTCTTGACGAACGATTGGCGGCACTTCCATAGAGCACTTCAGTCTTTATTAGAATGCTCTTAGACGGATAAAAATCTAGATACAGTTCTGGACAATCGAGGAGATTGTGAATTTTCGTTCAGTTCATTTTCTTGTAAATATTCCAGCGTCCAGCCATGACCAAGTCACTTAGAATTAATTTCGTGTTTAGATGGAAATTCGCACTATTACAAAGTTCGCTTATAATCAAAACATTTGTCCCAAAATGCCTATTGCCCAAGAGTTCTTGCAAGAATATGCGCCATACTTGAACGAACAGTAAATCACGTGATCATACATACACCACAACAATGATCACCAATATCTCTACTTGATTCATCACCACCAACCAGCAGTTCCTATCCAGTGCTTCCATGCTTCCAGACATCATAACCCCCGAAATAGCCCGAGAGCTGGGGGTTCCCATTTCAGGTAAAGTCATCAACTGTATCTCTACTTTACCCCACGAAATTACTCGACATGGAAGTGAATTTTCCATAACACCACGGAAAGGAAACTCGGCACTAAATTCAGCAATAAATTACCTTAATACCCATCAAGGGTTAGTCAATGGGAATTCAAATTCTTCTTTGGAATGCAAATGGGAAAGCGTAACTGTTGGGTGGACTGGTGAAATCAAATTACCGGCTGCTTTTTCACTCCCTGATCTTGAACGATATCAGCATCCAACTGAAGCAGAGATGAAAAAGCTTGATGAGCAGCTTTCGTGCAACTCCAAAACATATCCTATCTGGCTGCCTGAAGACGATGTGCATTTAGCACATACGCTAGATGATCGACGTAGCATGTCTCGATACCGGGCTTTTGCTGAAAAAACGATATGGCCCATCCTACACTATATCCAATCGGCTCCAAATGACGGTCGAGAAGAAAGAAAATGGTGGCAGGATTATGTGGCATACAACGAGGCTTATGCTGAGAAGGTGTTGGAGATTTATGAGGAGGGTGACATTATATGGATCCATGACTTTTATCTTTTCTTACTACCTCAGTTAATCCGTCAGAAGTTACCAGAGGCTCGTATAGGATTTTTCATGCATGCGCCTTTCCCCTCCTCCGAGTATTTTCGGATTCTAGCCAAACGCCAGCAGCTACTCCAAGGCATATTGGCTGCTAATTCGGTTGCTTTTCAGAGTGAGCCTTTCAAACGCCATTTTATGAGCTCTTGCTCTCGGCTTGTGGGTGCTGAAACTGCTTCATCTACCTCGATCTACGCTTATGGTCAGACTGTTTCGATCTTATCCATGCCAATTGGTATTGACACCTCCAAAGTTGAGGCCGATGCCTTTACCTCTTGTGTCGTTGAAAAGGCCAAAGCTATCAGAGCATTATACCCAGATAAAAAAATCATTGTTGGCCGAGATAGACTGGATTCAGTTCGAGGGGTTATTCAAAAACTATATGCCTTTGATTTGTTTCTGACCAGATATCCAGAGTGGAAGGAAAAGGTTATCCTGATTCAAGTAACAACTCTAGCAACTTCTTCATCGGACAAGGTTGAAAAGAAAGTAGCCGAATTAGTTTCTCAAATCAATGGAAAACATGGAATGATTCATTTTTCGCCGGTGCATCATTACAATCGACATTTGGCTAGTTCTGAATATCTTGCTCTACTAAGAGTGGCCGATCTCTGTCTGATCACATCGGTGAGAGATGGTATGAATACAACTGCCCTAGAATACATCGTCTGTCAACGACAATCTTGTTCGCCCCTGATTTTGTCTGAATTTTCTGGCAGTGCCGGAAATCTTCCTGATGCAATCACTATCAATCCTTGGGATGCGCTAGATGTGGCTTTCAAAATTCACAAAGCATTAAAAATGCCAGATGCAGAGCGTCAGTCAATTGAGGCAAAGCTTTATAACTACGTCACCATGAACACAGTTCAGCATTGGGTGGACAATTTTCTTACACAAGTGGTTAAAAATACCTTTAGACATGATCAGAGCCACTTGACTCCAGTTTTGGATGTCAAATCATTGAACTCGCGGTTCAAAAATTCAAAAAAGCGGATATTCTTGTTTGATTACGATGGGACATTGACACCGATTGTAACTGACCCTGCTGCTGCGACACCTTCCGATGGTCTTAAAAAGGATCTACGTAAACTAACAAGCGACCCTCGCAACATTATTTGGATTATTTCTGGTCGAGATCCTGCATTTTTGGATAAGTGGCTAGGAGACATTGAGCAAATCGGTCTTTCAGCTGAACATGGTTGTTTCATGAAAGACATCAACTCTACTAAGTGGGAAAATCTGGCAGAAAATTTCGACATGTCATGGCAGAAAGACGTCAATGACATTTTCCAGTACTACACTGAACGAACTCAGGGTTCGCATATCGAGCGAAAAAGAGTCGCCTTAACCTGGCACTACCGCCGTGCAGACCCTGAGTATGGATTATTCCAGGCTCGAGAATGTCGATCGCATTTGGAACAAACAGTGGCCCGTAACTGGGATGTAGAGGTGATGAGTGGAAAAGCTAATGTTGAGGTCAGACCCAAGTCTGTCAATAAAGGAGAGATCGTCAAGAGGCTTATTGCTGAATATTCTAAGAATGAACCCAAGCCGGATTTCGTTTTGTGCATGGGTGACGACAATACAGACGAAGACATGTTCAAAGCGCTAAAGGAGATCGAGGAGCTACCCGAGGATGGTATTTTCCCGGTAATGATTGGTCCACCATCGAAAAAGACCACTGCATCCTGGCATTTACTTGAGCCAGCGAATGTATTGAAGGCTTTGGATGTCTTGGCAAACGGCAAAAGCGCATCAGTGTTATGACCACCAATGTTGTGATAAAGCTCGCTGATATTTCAATCACCTTAGATGATAGAAACCGAAGAAATTTACCAGCATTCATAGAATAATAGAAGATTTGATAGACAGTACTCGAATAAAAGAGGAAAATGAGAAAACTGAAGATTGATGTTGGGTTTATATACTTTGTAGATATCTCTTTACTGCACCCACTCGAGAGCAAGAGGATTCTCGGAGTTCTTCTTAGTCTTTCGAGACAAGACATCATTGATCTTGTCGGAAACACCTGGCTTACCTCGGAAAGCGTTCTTGAAATGCTCGTGGATTCCACTAACAGTAGGGGCGTTGGTGGAGGTAACATAGTCCTTGATTTCCGCCTCAGAAGGAAGACCGTAGTTGAAAGGATATTGCTTGTAAGTCTTGTCAATGATCACCTCCAATTCTTTATCAGCGGAATTTTCGCTCTTGTTTTCAATGTAAGATTTAACAATTTCAGGAGTGACCTCTTCAAAGGTGGCAGGTTGCCACTGAGGTGCTCGAGCGGGTTTTGAGATGAGCTTGGCTGTGACACCTTCATTGAATTCGTTGCTGTGCATGAAGTTGTCAGCATAATTGCACTCATCTTTGAAAACGCCCTTAATGTCATTGTCACGGCCTCGTCGCAGAGCAGCGAGGGTCACGGCGACAGAAGTGGGAGATCGCTCGTACAAAGTCTTGAGAACTGCAGCACCTTGTTCGCCCTCTGCCTTAAGAGCCGCAACAATCTGTCGAATGTCATTGTATTTGAAGCATCTATCAATCATTTCTCGGAACTTTCCACCATACTGAAAAGTATAATTATCAGGGACTTCAGAGAAATCATTGAGAACTCCGTTAATCAAAGGGAACAACTCGGAGGAAGGCTGATCCAAAGGAATATCGAGTGATGCAATAGCTCGCTCAACATCTGGGATTCTGTGAGAAGGGATGTAGTGGGTTGCGAATCCGGCAGCAACGGCATCATAACCCTTCAATCGGGAAGAAGTCAGGGCCAAAAAGGTGCCCAACTCTCCGTCAAGTCTAGACAAAAAGAAGGTGCCTCCAACATCGCAGAAGAAACCAATTGCGGTTTCAGGCATGGCACTGAGAGTAGTTTCGGTTGCAACTCGGAAAGGAAGGTGCATTGAGAGACCGAGACCTCCACCCATGGTAATTCCGTGGTTCAGAGCAATGATTGGTTTGGGATACACTGACAAGAGGTAGTCTAGAGAGTATTCAAGGCAGAAGAAGGCTCGGGAGGCTTGTTTTCCCTCCTCAGTGGCATTCTGCTTTGCCAATGAAGTGACATCCCCTCCAGCACAAAAGGCTTTACCGCCTTTACCCTTAAAGACAATTACTTGAGCTGAATCTGATTTGAGCCACTCTTTGACTCGAGGATATATCTGTTCACACATTTCACCATCGAGGGCATTTAACTTTTTAGGTCGATTGAGAGTGATGTTTCGAACAGCTGCATTCTGCTCGAAAATAACAGAGGGTTCAACAGGATCGGAAGCAACAGCGTTGGTGCTTGACATGAAGCGGGCGTTCAGTTTTGCTCGAAGGGGCATTCTAGCTAATGTTCTAAGCATCTGCTGAAGTTAGTGGTGCACTTTAAACTTTTAAGACTTCCCCACATATTGATTGATGAAGTTCGGCGTTTACGCGGTTGATCAATTGGGTCAAGAGAAACAAGATTTTGAAGACATCGAGAAGACCTGATGAACAGATTGTTTGAGGATGATAACCCAGTGTAATCATGTGAAATTTGAAATTTTATCATCAACTAGTACTCACAGTCAATTGATAGGTGATAAAGCCAAACTTTCAGCTTTTAAACACTTCGGATATTGACAAGGAGTTAAAATACACACTGCACAACTTGCACATTGCACATTGCACATAATTGTTGTGGGTGATGTACCTTTTTCGGGGTTATCATTATTTGATCTGGGCTAGAAAGAAAAAAATCCAGATTGGCAGTGGTAAACCGGTAAATTCACCCTGGAAGCACTAAAGATTCACAAGGTATATTTCAATCTGGCTATTCGTCAATCGCTGAGGCCTGGGCTTTTTTTGTGAATTACTGCTTTTTTAGAAAATCACTTCCAGTTTCTAATGATTTGTTGTGTCAAAATGTCTCTTAATGTCTTGTATATCCTCGAGATTCAGTCTTTGGTCTTTTTAGTCTTTTGTTTCCCTCCCTTTCAATCAATTTGTTTCTGTGTTCAACGGACCGAAGATCATCAATTTTAATCCAAACTCACTTCCGTTACTAGATCAAAGGTATAGATAGATCTAGAGTATTGGATTCAACTTCTTTTTAAAAAATCAAACCTTAATTAACACTTTTTTGAATTTTTTGATAATTTTTTTTTTGAATTTATAAAAGACTGTATTGTTAGAATAGAATTATCCCAGTAAGAGGTGTCGAATTCTTTTCTCGTTATTCTTTCAAAAATACGAGAAAAAAAAGGGAAATGTCTAGAGCCAACAAAACGCTGCTGATCGCGAATATACCTATAAAGCTCTGTGGTTCATTCATTAGTCAATCACAAAGAATCGAACGACATTCAAACGCAGGTTGCATATTTCAAGCATCAACACTTTAATAAAAGGTCAAAAAACGAACAAGTCTGCCGATCACGACCAGAATAGAAACACTGACAGAAAAAACTATGGCCAAATCAGTCAGGTTGGCCGACGGGCAGTTAGAAACCTCAGTACCTTCGGTTGAAGCAGTTCGTGATGAATCGAAAAATGTCTCTGAAACATCATCAAAATTAAATTCCGTCTCAGGACATCTCAGCCACGATGATTTTTACTGGACTTATCAAGAAGAGCCTCATCGAAGTCGTCGAATGGCAATCATTAAGGCACATCCGGAGGTCACCAAACTTACCGGACATGAACCTCTAACCAAATGGGTTGTCACTGGAGTAGTTTTGACTCAACTAAGCTGCGCTTATTTACTTCGAAATACTCCCATTTTATCAGCCCGATTTCTGCTTACTGCCTACGTGATCGGGGCAGTTTGTATTCAAAACCTTTTCTTGGCCATTCATGAGCTGTCTCACAACCTGGGGTTCAAAAAGCCTTTACCGAATAAACTGTTTTCAATCTTTGCAAATATCCCTATTGGTATTCCTTATTCGGCAGGATTTGGACCATATCATTTACTCCATCACAAACATTTGGGCGATTTCCGATTTGACACTGACTTACCAACACCTTTGGAAGCTGTTGTGCTCAGTAATGTTGCTGGAAAGGCTTTTTTCGCTACCTTTCAACTTTTGTTCTATGCTATCAGACCGATCTGTGTTGCAACCATGCCCTTTTCATGGGTCCATTTGGCCAACATTGCTGCTCAAGTAATAGTGGATTACTTGGTTGTCAAATACTGGGGCTTGCAATCCCTCTACTATATGCTTATTTCTGCATTTCTGGCCGGATCTCTCCACCCCCTGGCTGGCCATTTCATCGCCGAGCATTATGTCTTAGGTGACAATGTGGACACAGCCAAATCCAATTTATCTCGAAATGGAAAAGAAGTTGATTATGCCGAAGAAACCCGGTTGTCTAGCTCTATTGCACCTCCTGAAACATTTTCATACTACGGAATCCTAAACATACTAACTTACAATGTCGGTTATCACAATGAGCATCACGATTTTCCTTTTGTTGCTTGGACTAAACTACCCAAGCTCCGAGAAATTGCCAGTGAGTTTTACGAGCCCCTTCCCCAGGTCAAAAGCTGGACTATGACAATAGTTAACTTTGTCTTTGACGATCGGGTTTCTTTATGGTGTCGAGTAAAACGAGACGAAGCAAAAATGAAACAGTTAAATGCATAGATTTTATTAAATATTTTTAGATTGGCAACTTCAGTTTTGGCATTACACAGGTCAGTCTCTACGAACCTTGCCATGATGATCTACCCATTCCCCCCGAGCTTCGGCAGCTGCAACTTTTTGGGCAAGTTCGTTCTGGTGATTGTATCGAAGTTTTTGCTCGTATCGGATCAATCGTTTGTCCGCAGCATAGATACCTCCCGTAACAATGCAAGTCATCTGCAAAAATAGTTTGAATGGTGTTGTCAATTTGTTATAGGCTGGGACATATAACTTGCCAAGCACATGTGAGGTAAAACCAAAAATGCCACCTTGAAGACCTCCAATAAGTGATCCCTTGACAATTTCATCTACAGCCCCTTTAAGTTTTCCTTCTTCATGATGCGCAGGTAGCAGTTTTCCCATTTTGTGCTTCTTTAAAAGTGATGAGAGAAGAAGATAATCGGCCTGCACAATTTGTGGCTGGTGATTAGTTAAAATGGCTTAAGGTTTAGCTTTTGAAGATTTTTGTACCAATCAATAAGATTTTGGAACACTTCTATGAGCACATTCAAGAACGGCTGGGAGCAATTTTTGTTGTTTTCGCTATGGTTGTCTTCACAAATGATCAAATCAATTTAAATTAGCGTGGATTTCCGAATATATTGGAGTAAAATAATCCCATTATTGTTCACATAATACTACATGGAAGAATTTCCTGATTGGCCATTTTGTAGTGAGTAAGATGCTTCTCCAGTGTTGTTTAGAGTGACTTTTTATAAATATATCTGGAGCATTGTTTTCTTCAGTATGCTTGAAATCTGTACTCGAGCTTCAGCTGTAGTTAAGACTCGAGAGTGGCTAATAGAGTTTTTTATTGAGTTTCGAACTCTCTATTTTTTTGATCAGATAAGAATAATTACATTGAATTCTCACGTGATCTGAAATTGGATGTTGTACAGTATGAAATAATAAATGAAATAGAATACCTAAGAGATAATGAGTATAATAGAAATGATAGACCTCTAATAAAGATACATTGTTAAGCGGGAAATGCAAACATTCATCAAATGTGTAAATTAACACATTCTTGGACCTAGAATGAAAAATCAGGTGACCAGATTGACTACCATAGACTTTTAAGATTGGATGCTCGAGAGGTTGTTCGTAATATAATTGAAGTGAGCTTAGCTCACCATCAGGATGAGTCATAAGATTCGGGAGAATGTTGCAGTTAATTTTCATCTCCGATTTCTTCAGAGATTATCAACCTTATTTGATCCACTTATTCCTCCTACCTCTCCGTGGAAAGAGCGGGAGACGGAAGGTAGTTAATATTAAACTTAAACCCAGAGTAGTAGTTTTTGTTTATCAACCACATTTTACAAAAAATGTCAACATTCCCAAACTAATAGGGAGTTGTCTCCATAAATGATGAGAACTATTTTCATTATTCTACTCATAATTGTTACTGATCCATCACTATGTAAGACTGTTGATTTATCAGAATTCGCTAGTTAAGGTTACCAGTCAAGTTGTGGATTCCGACAAAACATCGGAAGCTGCCTAGTTCAGCAGTATTGAAGATTCATTCTAATTTGAAAATGAAATAATATATATAAGCTGCTTGTGTAATCATTTGTCTAAATCATCATGTCAGAATTCGAATATTTACAGAAGTCTAATGAAAAGATTTCAGCAGGTAATGAGTCTGTCGACCAGAACGATCTTCGAAATGAATGCTCATCGACACAAGATAGTGATAAAAACATTGAAGAAGCTGTTAATGATAACACCATTGTAAATACACAGCCAGAACTTCCCCCGCCAGACCAAGGGATGGCTTGGCTTGCAATGATTGGTGCTGCTTTGGGGCTTTACTCGTCTTTTGGTTATACTAATGTAGTGGGTCTCTTTGAAGCGTATTATCTTCATCATCAGCTTTCGGATTATACTGCTTCAGAGATTTCTTGGATTACGAGCCTTCAGGTATTTCTTATTATGGCTGGAGGTATAATATTCAACAAAATTATTATCATTTATGGGCCAAGACCTATTGCAGCCCTTGGAACTGCATTAACCATAACGGGAATTATGACAACCTCCGTTTCTAAAAGCTACTATCAATTTGTCTTGGCTCAGGGCATTTGCACTTCACTAGGTAACTCGGCAATTTATTATGCTTGTTTCCTTTCAATTAACAGCTGGTTTCACAGATGGAAAGCTCTTGCTTTTGGTGCTTGTATGGCAGGCTCATCATTGGGTGGAACAACCTTACCCTTTGTTTTTACAGAACTCCAGCCTCGGATTGGATTTCCTCAAGCTGTGCGGGCCATTGGTTTCATTATGATCGGAGTGTGTGTTTTGTGCACATGTCTCATCTCTAGCCGAGTTCCTCCGAAAAAAGATGGCATGAAGCACTTTTTCAGTCTCAAAAAAGAAGTCATTGAGCCCTTCTCGAATCTTTCTGTAGTCATTCTGACCCTAGCACTCTTTGTTTCGTTCTGGGGGTTTATTGCTGGATTGGGATATATGCCTACCCACGCAATTGCACATGGGATGTCCGAAACAACAGCCTTCTACTTGGTGTCAATTTTTAATGGGTCTTCTTTTGTCGGCCGCGTTTTGGGAGGATTTCTCGCCGATAAAGTAGGCCCATTCAATATTTTTATTTTCTACTCGATTTTGGGTGCAATAAACATTCTTGCACTCTGGATTCCAGCTACTAGTAATGCGCCGATAATTGTCTTCAGTTCTCTCTTCGGCTTTATTTCTGCTACTATTGGGTCGCTCTTCCCTGCTATGTTGGCAAAAATCGCTCCTCTTGAGTGTGTCGCCACATGGTTAGGAAGTACTTCCTTTATTGTCTCATTAGCAACATTGACATCAATGCCTATAGCAGGTGCAATTTTAGGGGATGGTGAGTCTCCTTCGTTTACAGGACTACAGGTTTTCGCTGGAGTGACAACTCTAATTGGTGGATTTCTTGGTCTAGCAGTCAAGTTTTTACAATCCAAAAAAATCACTGAAGTATTTTAATGAGCCAAGATTACTTTTTTCTTATCATATGAGGATAAAAAGCAGTAAGAGACTTGAAATACAGCCACAAAATTTACTACTGTCCACACTACTTCACTGTCGACCAGGACCATCAATCATTTCCAGATATTAGTTAACTGCAGTATTTGATTATTTCCTACCGCTCAATTCAATCAGACTTGCAAACTTTGCACTTTTCCAACTACTAATATAAACTTGTCTACCACTTAAGAAAATTACCATATTTGATAATCTCGTGATCTTTTTTAGTTCTTAAACTTTGTTGTTTTAAAGATTTCTTTTAGTAAATTACCAATGAGTTCCACTACCCAAAAAGTGGCCGAGCTCTCTTTGGAGGATGAGCAAAAGTCCAAAGATTTGCCATTAGTCGACGTGAAGATATCTCAAGAAGAAGCCGAACTCAATCAGGATGACGACGACGAACAAGACGGACAAGACGGACAAGATGGACAAGACGGACAGGACAGTGAAAAGAAAAAAAAGAAGAAGAAGAATAAGAAGAAGAAGAAGAAGGGACCTGCTGTACAGACAGAGCCCCCATCTGTGGCTATTGACCGATTTTTTACCAATGGGGAATATCCCGAAGGTCAGATCATGGATCATCCCCATATTACATTTAAGCCCAAGGGACACTGTGTTGATCCTTTTGCTGATGAAGAAGAGGAAGCTGAAGCAGCTCAAATCCGGGCTGGTGATCGAGCCGGTGATGACCCACTAGATTTCAATCGACTTCGATCTACCAATGAAGAAAAGCGATACTTGGATCGTCAGGAGGCTGCAGTACATAATGAGTGGAGAAAAGCCGCTGAAATTCACCGGGTCGTTCGAAAATACGCTCAGGAAAACATCAAGGCTGGTATGTCTATGATTTCTATTACTGAGATGATCGAAAACTCTGTTAGGGATTTATCCAATGCCGAGAACAACTTTGCGGGAGGGCAGGGTTTCCCTACTGGTGTGTCTCTCAACCACTGTGCAGCCCATTATACTCCTAATGCTGGAGATAAGACTGTTTTGAAGGAGGACGATGTTCTCAAGGTGGACTTCGGTGTACATGTTAATGGGCGAATCATTGACTCTGCATTCACTCATGTTCAGAATGATAAATGGCAGGGTTTGTTGGATGCCGTTCAAGCTGCCACCGAAACTGGAATTCGAGAGGCAGGTATCGACGTTCGGTTAGGAGACATTGGAGAAGCCATTCAAGAGACCATGGAGTCTCATGAAGTAGAGGTTGATGGTAAGGTTTATCCTGTCAAGTGTATTCGAAACTTGAATGGCCATAACATTGGACTTTATGAGATCCACGGAGGAAAGTCTGTTCCAATTGTGAAATCGTCTGATATGACAAAGATGGAGGAAGGTGAAGTTTTTGCAATTGAGACCTTCGGTTCCACCGGCCGGGGTTATGTCGTTGGAGACGGAGAATGCTCCCATTATGCTAAGAACAAAGATGCCAAGAGGGTTAATCTTAAAATCAACCGGGCCAAGTCTCTTTTAGCCTCAATTGACAAGAACTTCGGAACACTTCCTTTCTGTCGTCGGTACCTTGATCGAATGGGAGAGGAAAAATATCTGTTGGCTCTCAATACCTTAGTTCGAAACGGAATTGTTCAGGACTATCCTCCTTTGGTGGATGCAAGAGGTTGTCAGACCGCTCAATACGAACATACTATTTACTTGCGACCCACTTGCAAGGAGGTTCTATCTCGTGGAGATGACTACTAAACATTATCATTGAATAGCTCTCATTAAAATCCGCATGAGCCAAGAGTCTTATAAACTTAACAATCATATTATCAACCCAACGCTACAAGACTGTAATTAAAGACATTAAAATAGTGGATTTACTAAATATCTGATTTGCTTATATAGAAAGAAAGACACGAATCAACCAAGTAATATAAATAGCCATATCAGCGCGAAGAGAAAAAATAGTAAGATGTGAGTGCCACGGTCAAAACCACCAAGTTAACCATAATGCTTATTGTTGTGAATAACCCTAGAATCGGTTTGGTATTGCTGTTTGGCAGGTTTTGATTGTGTTTAATCTGTTTCCGAATGTCGATGACTTCATCAACCAAGAAATTTATCTTTGAAGTGAGCTCATTGATATCAGATCCATTATTGACTGTAGATAACGATGCGAGAGACTGATGTGATGCCGATTGAGAAAACGGCGTTGTTGATACTAAAGGGGTGAGGTTGTTTCCAGCTGGAATGACCATGGGGGTTTGAAATGCAGGCACATTGGGAGATAGAAATCTCTCCATGTTTCCATTGTAATTACTGCTGTTTTGACCACTATTATGTGCATTGTTTTGACTATTATGTTGCATGCCGATCTGTCCATTGATTTGCCTATTTCCATTGAATGATGCATTCTGCCGAATAAATGACGCACTTGCTTCATTTTCAACAACCTGGTCTCCGAAGACATGTGCAATCACTCTAACTCTAGCCTTGTTAATAACATCGTAGGATTCTTCCTCCAATCTTTTCCAATAGGCTGCAATATCGTCAACCACAGTCAACAAAGTTGATGAAGAAAGCCGGTTTGACTCGGATTCACCAGTTGCGTTTTCAGGATTATCCTTGGTTTTCAACTTGCTTAGATTTAGTAGTGGTGCCCAAAGAATTTGGAATTTATCCTTGCAAATATAGTCCGCTTTAGGTTCCTTCTCAAAGCCTTGATGATGAATAGCAACACTCTGAGATTTTCCTGGATAGACGATAGAGAGATTCGGTCGAACTGAATAAGTATCAGGCGCAGTCGTCTTGATTTTGAATGCTAGAGTAGTTGGGGATTTGTTTTCTAGAGTAATGAATCGAGTGGATCGACTTGTGAACGGAGCTGGGTTAGATATTGCACTTAGTTAGGGTCCGAAAGACACTTACCGGAAAACTCCACCACATCTGGGAATACTTCCATGGATAGAACACTGTTTTAGGGGGTGCAATTAGAGTCACGTTTTCAAATCATTAACAATGAGTTTCAGGACCCTTCAATCAAAACAACAGCCAAAAGTTGACAAAAATAGAGTTTTTAAGCGGAAATCACAATAAAAGCTTATGTTCATTGTCTGGAGCCAATTTAAGAATTTCTGATATATTGGGAAAAGATATTGATTATCTTAGAAAAGCTATTATGAAAATTGGGGAAAACGGCATAATTTGTTCTTTTATTGAAATGTTTCCAGACACTTGCATAATTTCATGAAACATCAAATGCCAGAAGCAAAGATCTGATTGTAGATAAAGTTGAATCTTGGTTGAGGGGCTGAAACCAGCTAACCTTAATTCGAATTTGGTATGTTTGTATATTTGGTTGTCCTAAATTTTCGTGGATTCTGATAATGAATTTTGTTATATCAGAATTGTGGTAAAGGCTTTTATTATGACAATTCAAGCTGTATATAGTTGAGATATGGAATAACATGGGAAAACAATTAATTTTGGTATATATTTTCTAAATTGTTCTCATGTATAAGGTGGGTTTGTTGACACCTGACGATGTACACTGATCATCTCTTCTTTATATATTGGAAGTTAATATTGCTATATGATTAACTTCAATAATTTGACTTTATATAGATTCAATAATTATAGGAATGGATTTAGTGGTATAATCAATGATGAGAACATAAGATAATTTGTTACCTAGTTCCTTTATCAGGTTTGACTTTACCGCGGAATTCTCATGTTCCTTTCTTTCCATGTCGTTTTTCTCTTTCTTTCCATGTCAACTCGCTGATCTCTCTATGTCCTCCTTACCTCTCTTCAAGAGAAATAAACTTTAAGCTCGTTAATCAAAGATCAAAAAGCTGTGCTCCACATTCCCTAGTATGTCCTTCTCACTTCATACACGTGTAGCAGATCTTGACTCCATGACCATGTCTGTTTTCGCTTCATCTATTTTTTTTCATTTGTCAGCCCAAACTTTGTTTTATTTGCATTACAAATTCTTAGAAATACTGTTGCGAGTTTATTACCAATTAACATTCAAACTAGTAATTCCGAATACCTATATTCCAGTAGATGTGTGTATATAATTAGCCCGAATAAGAATTAACTAATCCATTTAATAATGACTATCACACTTTATACGACACCAACTGCCAATTGTGTCAAAATTTCAATAGCTTTAGAAATCTTGGGTGTACCTTATAAAGTGGTGCCAATTGATCTCCAGAAAGGCGAACAAAAACTACCAGAATTCCTCAAGATTTCCCTCAATGGAAGAATTCCTGCTATCACTGACACCGAAGGACCTGGTGACAACTTTTCGTTGTTTGAGTCTGGAGCTATTCTTTTATATTTGACTGAAAAATACGACAAAGATCGAAAAATCTCATATGAACCAGGAACTTTAGACTATTTCAAGCAACTGGAATGGCTCATTTTTCAAGTGGCAGGTGTGGGGCCAATGCAAGGACAAGCCTTTCACTTTTCTCTGCTTGCTCCGGAAAAAATTCCCTATGGAATTAAACGTTATACTGATGAAACTAAACGTCTTTTTTGGGTGATAGAAGCCAGATTGAAACAGAACAATACCGGTTTTTTGGCTGGATCTCATCTTTCCATTGCTGATATTGCTACTGTACCTTGGCTCCAAAAAGCTAGTTTGCTTGGTATTGGATTGGAGGAATATCCTGAAATCACTAAATGGTTGGAAGCTATCCTGGCTATTCCTGAAGTGAGAAAAGGTTTTGCTGTTCCAGATCCCGAATTTCTGAACATTAGATAGACGGAATGTTTGAATAGCCATTATGTACGTTTAATGTGATTATGTATTATATCATACCTCATCAATTATATCTACAATATACATGCTTAGAGGGTGCCTGACTCCTTGAGCTTGGAGACAAGCTCGTCAACAGACTCAACCTTGATACCGGCAGATCTCTTGGGAGGCTCAGTGACCTTGAGAATCTCAAGTCGGTTGGCAACACCGTCAAACTCAGCAAGTTTCTGGACTTTGAGAGGCTTCTTCTTGGCCTTCATAATGTTGGGTAATGTCACATATCGAGGTTCGTTAAGTCGCAAATCTGTAGTAATGATCATGGGCAACTTAGCCTTGACAGTCTCAACACCGCCGTCAACCTCACGGATGACCTCCACAGCGTCACCATTGACACTGACCTTAGAAGCCTGAGTGGCTTGGGGCCATTTGAGAAGACCAGCCAAAATCTGGCCAATTTGTCCATTGTCTCCATCAATGGCCTGCTTACCAAGAATAATCAAGTTGGACTTGTTGTCTTCAACAAGTTTCTTGAGAATCTTGGCAACTCCCAAAGGCTCAACCTCGGCCTCCTTGCCGATATCCACCAGGGTAGCGTCGTCGGCTCCCTTAGCAAGAGCTTGTCGCAAAATGTCCTGAGCCTTGGAAGGTCCTACAGAGGCAACATGGATGTTCTCAACAAGATCCTTGTTTCCCTCTCGAAGAACAAGAGCCTCCTCCACGGCAATGTCGCAGAATGGATTGATGGAGAATTTGACTCCAGTAGTTTCAACACCAGTTTGAGTCTTGTTGACTCGAGGTTTGACAGCAAAGTCAATCACTCGCTTGACTGGAACAAAGATTCGGAGTTTGGAGGACATGTTTGTACAATCTGAAATGGAATTGAGTCTTAAATTGACTTGGGGTTTTTCACCCACAACTAAAGTTCCAACTATGCATCTTTTTACATCTCGGAGCGCACTCGGTTTACCTTACATATCAGTCGGGTATTAATAGCCGCTTTCTCAATATCTACTTCAGATATGGGCAAAACTTGAATATATTTGATTTTATGACCATATGAAGACCGTTAATCTATTTCAAGTTGATCTAAGGCCATCTATACCAACAGATTGAAGAGTTTTTATTATCCTTCTTTACTCTTGGAAACTTAACCTCATAACCCCAAAGTCAATTAAGCTTGGGCGGGTAACTATTATCGGTAACCGAGGCCAACTGGTTAGTATTGTTGAAATAACAAGCTATTGTGGATATCCCAATTACCAGGTCATCTCAGAGTTTCAAATTTATCCAATATTGCCCACTCCATCTTCAATATTTTAGACTTTATATAGACTCTTCAGACATCATTATATAGCCCAAGGTTCAAAGCCATCTTCCCATGCAAAATTGATTCGTTCTTCACATTTTATCACATTGTTTCGGAACCGATTCACAATGCGCTTATACTTTTTCATCTCAACATCCGTCAATAAACACTTGTCCAGTTCCTGCGTCAACAATTCTCTGTTGATGTCAATTCCTATAAAGACAATTTCATTTCGACGATCTCCGAATTCATCGTAGTCCTTTTTGATATATTCCTTGACCAACTCGTCCTCTGGCCAATCGTTTTTGGATAGCACGCAAAACCAAGGTTGTCCAGGCTTAATTGTTAAAATTGCACCAGCCTGTGACCACTCTCCCTGTAAGATGTATCTTGTAGCAAGCCATAGATGACCCTTTGATCTCAACAAAGTTCCAAAAACTGACTTCTTTTGTTTTGGATAATTTCTTTTTCATCAATTACCTCAACTTCATCCTCGATGCTTTCTAATTCGTTGTCTGGCTCTTCATCGGACTCCCAATCTTGATATGTTCTTGTTTCTTCCTCGTCTTGTGCTGCATTTGAATGTTCTAAAACAAGAAACTTATCATGGATCAGGTCATTCAATCTCCTAGGATGAAACGGCCTCTTTCTTTTGTAGACAAAGTTGTTAATGTTGTATTCCTCAGTCTCTGGTTTAGGTGCCAGTTTCGATCCAGCTGCAACTTCTCTCAGTGACATTTCATGAATTGATCGGAGCCAGCCAGCACTAGTGGCTGCTTTTTCGAAATCAAACAATTCAGTATTAATAATCTCTTTGATATCAATGTTGCAGTAATCAGAGGTAATTACCTTCGCCACGGGATTTAGTTGTTTAACAATTTCTGTGATCTCCTGAACAGACTTTTTATCCACGGAACTACATTTATTGATGATTATCACATCAGAAAATTCAATTTGATCCACCAGTAAGTCTGAAATTGTTCTTTGATCTTCAGGCATATCTACTGTCCACCGATCTTTGAGAAAATCAAAAGTTTCGAAATTAGACAAAAAGTTGAAACCGTCTACAACAGTTACAGTTGTATCCAGCTTCGTTAAATTAGAGAGCCCCCCGCTTTCAGCAATCTGTTGGATAACCCTCTCATCAATTCCCAAATCTTGATTTTTTAATTCCTCAGCCATTGCCAATGTGAACTCCTGAGTAAAAGTTTCTGCAACTTGCATAGGCTCGCTGATACCTGTAGATTCAATGACAATGTAGTTGAACTGATCGCTCAATGCAAGGTTTGCCATCTCCTCCAGCAAATCTCCGCGTAAGGTGCAACATATGCATCCATTTTGCATTTGAACCAAGTTTTCTTTTCGCTGAGACAAGTTATGAGATTCTAGTAATTCAGCATCAATATTTACTGAGCTCATATCATTAACAACCACTGCAATCTTTAGTCCATGATCGGTTTTCAGGATTTTTTCTAGTAAAGTTGTTTTTCCAGCACCCAAAAACCCAGATAATAGAGTTACTGGAATTGATTTTCTTGGAATAGTTGGCATTTTTTAGGACTGTTCCCTTGATATCCGATAAATCAGTTTCTTTAGTCACATTTATACCACTATTGAGCCCACCAAGGTAATTTCCTATTTTGATTGTAGAGTTAGACTTCTGTACCTTGGTGATTAAGTTTAATGATTACAAAGCCAGCTAGAGAGCTTTTAACTGGCTATCAATAACAAAATCAGCTTCAATCGAGGGGAATGCAAGTACAATATACCAGTTGAAAAAGAATATATCGAATGGTTCCGTAGCCTTAGCGTTTCTTTATCTTAAATCACGTAATAAGAAGTGTCATCATTAAGTTTTCATCCAAGTCATTAAGAATAACAGATATATCATAGAAAACCAATACACATGGCTAGAAGAAATTTATAATTTTTGTGACAGCATGATAAAAGTATATGGTTGTTGTTGTGATCACTAAAAATTTATGCAACAGGAGAGATGTCAAGAATATCGAGTCATTGAAAATATCAAAACTTTTAAAAAACGGGGTCATCCCGGAGTCGAACCGGGGTCACCTGCAAATTACGATTTTTGCAACCATAGAGCTTCAATTCACCCGAAGCAGGCATACTACCACTATACTAATGACCCTAAACCAGTAAAAACGGAATATAGGACGGATATAATTCATTGATAGATAAAATATTGATTTTTCAACTAATACACCGGACGAACCTCTTATTACCGTAAAACCTCATTACGGCTTTTCGTGAGAGCTGACCTTTACTGATTTATTTCAAATAACAGGATTTTCTCTGGGTTTTGAGCCATTAAATATCATGAAATCTCATCCTAGCTTTTTGACTTCCTCATGAGTTTATATCACAAGTCGGAAAACAAAGTAGAAGCTTGTTAGGCAATATCTAGCTAATGATAGTATCACCAATAAAATCATTCAGTGTTTTCTTGTTCGCAGTTTTTTTCAGACAATTTTAACTTGGTTGTATAGTATTTCTTCTTGTCTCCCTTTGAGGGAATTTAGATATACCAACCATGAAGTGGTCTTTTTTTCCTTATATACTTACTCAAGCTACAAGTGATAGTCATGGAAGAAGAAAAATGAAGCGGAATATCATTCAATCACTCTTAACAAGGCATCAAAAAAGTCAAAAAAGAAACTAGCAGTTATCATGATGAATTGAAAACAAGAACAATCAGGTTTTTTAAGATGGTCCTTGACATTTCCTAAGCTTTCGAAGCGACCAAATGTTCGAGTTTTTTCCTTAGTTTATCTTTTACAGTAACTGATTTTAGAAAATGCCCTAAGCTCCGAATAACCTATCTGTCTTCGAAGTTCTTGCTATCAGTTCTGAGTTTGCATATCCACTATTTTAGGCTGGGAGTTGTATGTTAGTTAGTACTACAGATGTCTTACACTACAGGAAGTCCTATTCTTTTAGACAAATTGGGATTTTAGATTCAGAATAAATTCCGACGTTGGACAAATACACGGAGGTTGTATAGTGTAGTGGTTATCACCTTGGATTCTGAGCTTTTCTCTGAACATTCCAATAACCCCGGTTCGAGTCCGGGTACGACCTTTACAACTCGGTTGTATAGTGTAGTGGTTATCACCTTGGATTCTGAGCCTTACTCTGAACATTCCAATAACCCCGGTTCGAGTCCGGGTACGACCTCTTTTTTATTTGAACTGCATTCATAATACCCAGTTTATCCTACACTAACTAATGGAACTAATTAAATTCATATATAAATTTTTATGCTTTATGCATGTTAAATCAAGCACACTTGGAAATACTTAATTTCATTGTAATTATGCCAATCAATATCATACAATCAATATTAAACGAAGGAACACATGTGGTACCATATTTTGATCAGCTCAAATACATTCTGCCCATAAGTGCTGCGATCGGTGGGGCTAAGTGGTATTTCCGAGGAAGTGTAAACACATGGGATCGAGATATGCATGGCAGAGTGGTTATTGTCACTGGCGGAACGTCTGGAGTTGGTCGAGAGGTTGCAACCAATCTTGCTGAAAGGGGTGCCCAGGTAATAATTCTAGTAAGAGATACCTCCTATGCCTCGGAGATTATAGAAGACATTCGTGAGCTCACTGGGAATGAACTAGTTTACATGGAAAAATGTGATCTCAATGACTTCTTGAGTGTGAGAAAATTTGCTACAAAATGGTTAGACAATTCACCACCCAGGCGGCTTGATGGTATCGTCTGCTGTGCAGCTTCTGCGACGCCCCCGAGAATTGAGCGTCGTGTTTCCCAAGATCACGTGGAAGAGATGCTCCAGTCAACCTATCTGGGCCACTATCACTTGCTGACGTTGATGGAGCCCTGCTTGAGAGTTCAGCCACCTGACAGAGACGTAAGAGTGATTTTAACAACATGTGTTTCCCACATTATGGCTGATCTCGATATTACTGATCTTGAGTTTACCAGAAGAGGGTATCCTAAAAATTCACCTTGGAAGGCTTTTGGCGCTTCAAAGCTATGTTTGATGATGTTTGCCAACGAGTTCCAGAGAAAACTAGCATCTTACGAACGACCAGACAAAGCTCCTAACAACGTCAGGGTCTTTATGGTTGATCCGGGGTTGATGAGGTCTGCATCGTTCAAACGCTTCATTAGCTGTGGCTCGATTTGGCTATTGCTATTATATGTTATTACTTGGCCTATCTGGTGGCTCTTTTTTAAGTCTTCTTACGAAGGAGCCCAAACGTTGTTTTACTCATTATATGCTGGAGACTTACCACAAGCTTCTGAGGAGGTCTACCAGAAAGATGGTGCACTGTTTTTACAAGAATGCAAACCAAGGCCCGCAATTAGTCGGAAAGAGTTAACAGATCATGAATTGCAACTTGCCCTCTTCGATGTGACTGGAAAAATAATTGAAATAGCAGAAAAGCAATCTGCGAAAGAACAAGCCGAGGCCAAGGCTAAAGAGGAGCTCCAAGAACGGGCTCAAAAAAAGTCCAGCAACGTGAATGATACAACCGAAAAGAGTAACACTGGATCTTCTAAGAAAAGATCCAGGAATTCAAAGAAAGGAGGGGAAAAAAAATAAACCACTATTGCATTTTGCTAAAAGGATCTTAAAGATTACAAACTTGACCAAGTGAAATAAAGAACCAAGAGATTTACAGCAAGTGAGATAAACAATGAAGTAATTAAATTTGTTGTAGTGGACTTCTACAAAAACTCTGATTTTATCCCTTTCCCCCTTTTTGATTTGGTCACTTTTATCCACTTATTTCCCTAATTCGCGTACTGAAACTGGCCCTTTGAGTTTGGATTTTACAAAACTAAAGTTGACTTCTTTAGAGTTTATCGACTTCATCTATTTTTAGAAACAAATGGGAGTTCATCTGGCTACAGAGTGGTGGTACATTAAAAACGTTAGGGTCCAACTTTTTGCATTGGAATCGATGCAGCCAAGCATCAATTACTGAATTGACACGATAGCAATTCGTATTTTACAATGTGATCTTTAAATCTTCCTAGTTTGTTATTTTTAGTTGCCCCACTAATTGTAAATCGACTTCCACCAAACTTTGTGAGATATTTTTAGGGGCTGAGTTTTTTCGTGTTACCAAGATTAAGAGAACTTATAGATTCAATTGAACAGGGCACTTGATGACGAATTTGCTCTACAAATATTTCAACAGTTAGAAGTTCTCCTTGAGAAAACCTCAACTAGTAAAAAAATCCAATGAGGCCAGCTAGTAAGGAATAATAGTAAGCTGCTCTTTTACTCACCTGAGCAATATCCATGTTTTCATTTTCATTCTTAACTTTTAGTAGGGTAAAACCTTCTAATCAAACAAACTTGTCATTAATTGAATGGAAAGAATACCACCGTTTAGGAGCTATAAAACTGCAAGATAAACTTACCAATGAAACATCCATTTAAAAAGACAAGCTATTCCAATTAATTAAAAAAGTTCGATAGTTCTTGGCTCTCTTGACTGTTCATATCATTTGAATTTCGCTCACATGAAAACGCCTTGGCTGCATTCAGATCACACATTCCGGAACTCTATATTCTTTGTTCCGAAGCTTATTATTGTTTAGTATGTCCTAATTTGGCGCCGAGAAAGAATAAAATATAGATCATTTCCATTCAGTCTTTCCTCGTTGAATATGAAGTTTTCGCTCGTTACAGTCGCTGCATCTTTAGCAGCCCTTAGTCTGGCTGCCGACGTTCCTGCTATTGAAGTGGTTGGAAATAAATTTTTCTACTCCAACAACGGTTCTCAGTTTTATATTCGGGGCATCGCCTATCAGCAAGATTCTTCTGCTGCCAATGTGGCCTCAGTTTCAACTGACAAATTCACCGATCCTTTGGCTGACCCAGCTGCTTGTGAGCGGGATCTTCCCTACTTGTTGGACTTGAAGACCAATGTGCTACGTGTTTACGCCATTGACACCACAGCTGATCATGACAAGTGTATGCAACTTTTTAATGATGCGGGAATTTACATTATTTCCGACTTATCCCAGCCAGGATTGTCTATCAACCGAATGAATCCTGCTTGGGATGTTGATCTTTATGAGCGATATACAGCCGTTGTGGATGTTATGCAAAAGTATCCCAACACGCTGGGTTTTTTTGCTGGTAATGAGGTGACCAATAACAATACCAATACAGATGCTTCAGCATTTGTCAAGGCTGCTGTTCGAGATATGAAGAAGTATATCAAGGATAAGGATTATCGAAAGATACCCGTTGGTTATGCTACCAATGACGATGCTGACACCCGAGATTATATTGCCCAGTACTTTGAGTGTGGTTCCAGTGATGAAGTTGTTGACTTTTATGGTATCAATATCTACGAATGGTGTGGATCTAAGGCTACCTTCGAGTCTTCTGGCTATGCTGACCGAACTGAGGAGTACAAGAATTTCGCCGTTCCAGTATTCTTCTCTGAGTATGGATGTAATGAAGTCAAGCCTCGAACTTTTGATGATGTCCCCGTGCTTTACTCAGATGAAATGACTGATGTCTGGTCTGGTGGTATCATTTACATGTATTTCCAAGAACAGAATGAGTACGGTTTGGTATCTATTGGTTCCGACGATAAAGTCACTACTTTAGTCGACTTCAACAACTTGTCTTCTCAGATGGCTAAGGTTTCCCCAACCAGTGTTAACACCAAAGACTACACCCCCGCCACTACCCCTGGAGATATTGCTTGCCCAACTTCTAATAGCGATTGGTCCGCTGCTACTGCCTTGCCTCCTCAGCCTAGTCCTGGAGTCTGCGAATGTCTCGTGAACTCCGCATCATGTATTGTCCTGGACAAGGTGGACTCTGATGACTATGAAGATCTATTCAACGAACTTTGTGGAAACCTCAAGGTTGATTGCTCAGATATCCAGGCCGACGGAAAGTCTGGTGAATATGGCAAATACTCTTACTGTGATTCCAAGCAAAAGCTCATCTACCTGATGGACAAATACTACAATTCTCAAAAGAAAAATGCTCAGGCTTGTGACTTTTCTGGCCAAGCCACTATTGTGAAGCCCCAGACTTCTGGATCTTGCGACAATGCAAAGGCTACTGGCTCTAGTTCCGGCTCTGGTTCCGGTTCTGGTTCTGGTTCTGGTTCTGGATCAAAGTCCGACTCTTCCTCTGGATCATCTGATTCTCAATCAGCTGAGACAAGCTCCGGGGATAAGAAAAACGCTGGCTCCAAGTTGGGTGCTGGATCCTCTGTTGTTGTTGGCTTCTTCACTCTTGCCTTTATGTTGGCTGTTTTGGTTTAAGGTAGATCTTTAACCTGCATACTTGTTTATCCTATAATTCATATTTTCTTTACTATTAACTACTGAGCAAGTTTCCTTTCATTATAGCCTGACAGTTGATAAGTTTCGTTTAGGAGATCTACCATCTCAACTTTTTTGTATTGACCTCCTTTTGCTAGAACTCTATCAACACTATATATGATGGTGGAATAGTTGTGCATGTGGACCACACAGTAGGTAAAGAAAGGAAAATGAAAACTAAACAAAATAGATAATGATCCACTGGAAAACTGTGATCCAAGATTAAAAACACCACTTGCCAAGGCGTAGCTCAAAGAAGGACCTCACAATATTCGCCAAAGATTAATAATCCAGTCAGACCCATTATGGGACCGATGTTTCAGACCAACTTAATAACTAGGCTCATCTTAAAAACTAATTCAGATTCAGATTCTTTAAATCAAATGGTGGTCTTGCTGTTTCTGCTAGTAATCCTTTCGAATCATTTGGAAAATTTAGGAAATCAATGAAGGCCAACAGGTTATTTTTTTTCTTTTTTTATCTTATTGATTGATTAAACTTTCTCATTCTCAAACACCAAAAAAAAAAACAAAGTTTAAAACGTGTAATGGCTATGCATAATTCATCGTTATAACAGGTAAGATTTAAAACAAACTCGTCCAGAGACACAAAAGGCATTGAAAAATTGGAGCAACAAGATCCTTGTCTCCTACAAACTTGCTCTTTTCACTTTATAATGACATGGAATGCTGTATTCACCTCCATTGTTGTGCTCGTGCTTTGTCTCTACATTGTTGTATGGCTTTTGAGCCATAGACCGCGACCAATTCTCAAAGAGGAGCAGCAGTATCGCACTATCGATCATACGGGAGGCATTTCAAAACAACTGCCATTAAGTCCAATCGAGTTACAAAAGTCGAGCGAAGTTTTCCTATCTGTAGTGATACCATGTTACAATGAGACTGGCCGACTCAAAATCATGTTGGATGAAGCCTGGCCAATTTTGGAGAATTTGAACAAGAAGTTTGAGGTAATCATTGTTGATGATGGCTCTACAGATGGTTCTGCAGAATTCGCTCTTCAGTGGGCCATTGACAAGAAAATCAAGGAGGATCTTTTGCGGGTCACCCAGCTTAGATCAAATAGGGGCAAAGGAGGTGCTGTCAGTCACGGTGCGCGCTTTGCTAGAGGGGAATATGTGCTATTTGCCGATGCAGATGGTGCCTCAAAATTTTCGGATGTGACTCGACTGATAGAGGCTGTGAAAACCACAGGGGGAGTAGCAGTTGGATCGCGAGCTCATATGGTAGGCACGGAAGCGGTGGTAAAGCGAGCGTTCATTCGCAACTTTTTAATGAGATGTCTGCACTTGTTGGTTTATGTTTTCGGTGTTCGATCTATCAAGGACACCCAATGTGGATTCAAGCTTTTCTCAAGATCCGCAACTATTCAAATATTCCCTTATTTACATACAGAGGGTTGGATTTTTGATGTCGAGATTCTCATGATTGCAGAGAGACGAGGATACAAGATCTCTGAGATACCTATATCTTGGCACGAAGTTGCTGGGTCCAAAATCGATTTAGCCGTGGATTCGATAAAAATGGCTATTGACTTGGTTGAGACACGACTTGCATACATTCTCGGTATTTATAATGACAGTGACATCAACTTCATTATTGAAAAATAATGATGTATCATATAGTTACTTATTAGTAAATTATCCATTCATGATTAAACAGCATGCTGGAGTTTTGTGTTTTACCACTAGATAGATCGACGCTTAGTAATCCGACGATGTTAGTCCAGTTTGGTGTTAGTCCAATTTGGAGTCAGGCTCGTCAACAGTATACAGGTAACCATTGAGTCTGCCTCCCTTCACAACTTCTGTTTCGAATACAAAATCAGGTTTGAGCAGTCTGGGCCAATTGACGTATTGAACTCCATGTTTGATGATATAACGGGAAGAGAGAGTGAGGACAGCTAGCCAAAACGAGACAAAGGAAAATTTGACACCATTTGATAAGTCCCTTCGGGGGAAAATAGTGGCTGCCAAGACAAGAATCACAGCAGAGTAAACCAAATAAGGCACAGCTTGAGTGATTACTGGGCGAGTATCATGGAACCGAGCTTGTCTAGATTGTGAAGGTTGAAAAGTACCTAGAAACAAATCAAAAGAGTCTTGTCGCACACCGTCTAGGAAGTTGTTCTTGATATATCTTGAAGCAGAGTTGACTCCATCCATCAATGCGCCTTGCTTAGTTCTCTTACCGAGTCGGGTGAAATCAGTCTTCAAAGCTCCAGTGCCGGAGTAGGTGACCGAAACTGCATTAGCATTGTCTGCCCAGACATTTCTAAAAAGAAATTCAAATTTGGGATCGGCCGAGCTCCATTCTTGACCCTTGGAAACAATGCCTGTTGCCTCAGCCTGATGCTGTAGGACCCATCTTGCAAGTGTGGACTGAACAACATTGGTTCGATCCAAGCAATCCATGCAGTTGGTTCTAACAATTGAGGACTGAGTGGCATTAGCGTGTAGTTGGCCACCTTTGAAGGAAGCTTCAAAGTAGCCCTGGTCATCTAAACCGAGTTCCTGGAGTTTGGAAATCAGCAGGAGAACTCTATGCCACCTCATTTTGCTGCATTCATGGTGAAAATCAAAGTAGACATATTCGAGGTCTTTGGGGGAGTAGCCCAGGGCCTGAACAATGTTCTCATAGGCATTCTTGACCGGAAGCTCGTATCCCTTCTGGTTGACAAGATTCACCAAGTAATTACGGCCATACCGTTTGATTTGATCATCGAAATGAATTTTGGCTGCATCTCGAGCGTCACCGCCAATTCGGAGTTTTGGCTTGTATTTGAGGTTGATTACTTCTCCCCAAAAGACAGGAACAGACCCTCGGGTTTGAAGATAGGAAAAGACACTGGGACTCTCCGATTGGGGATTGGTAATAAGAATCTGCTCGGTCTCATTAAAGTTGGCTACATTCCCATCCTTGTCAATACCTCGCCTAAAGTAACGAGTTCCAGCTCGATGTCTACTTCTACGAGTGATCAAGCCAAATTGCACTGGGTTTCCATTGAGGCTTGTATGATGAATCTCGAAAAAGCCGTACATCAAAGGGGTGATGAAACTGGAGATTTGGGGTTGGGACTTGGAGGCATTGATCAAATCCTGACAAACATACTTATTCCAGAAAAACCGCTCATCAGCCTGCTCCCAACTGGTAGAAACTTGCCCGGCTTGCTGCTGAAAAGAACGGGTCAAATCCCAACCTGGACTGAAATATAATCTAGAGGTGTCTAAATGTTCCTGGAGTATTTTCAGATACTCGGCCTCCAAATTATCCTGACGCAAAGGTCCTAAGGGCAAAACCGCAAAGTCAGTGATTCGATAAACGGGTTTGCCCAACACCTCTCCACACAATTGTGTGGAGGTTGCAGTTATCAAGTAAGAATTAGCCGAGAGTTTGATTGTGCCCACAATTGCGGCTACATCACTAAATTCCGATCCTATTTTGGTCTCAGCTCTAACTTCAATTTCTCCTGTAGCCTTGGAGATATGGAGAACATGCTCGGAGCCGTTCTGCTGAAACAAATATCCTTGTGTGTCTTGAGAAAACCTCATTGGGATCTGTGTTAGGTTGATAAATCACACAGTTGATACATGTTCGATATGCAATCAGGGTTAGGGTGCAGGAACGTGTAACGGGGAGCCAAACTGTAAAAGAGAAGAAAAAAGAACCTTAAAAGAGATTTACCTGTTCTCCCCTGAAGAGAAGGTTTAGTTTGGTTGGTGATGGACAGTAGATCTGGTCCTTGCCCTGCCAAAAGTTACAGGGTAAATCAAACACATGAATTTTTTATTTTGGTTTACTTTTTTTGTTAAAGTTAATTCAATCAACATTTTGAAAGGATGAATTAAGAAATAATGGTGACTTCGTATTTTGAAGACCATATAATTTCTAGGCTTTGTTCTGTTGGTTACGGCCATATCCTAGTGAAAGCTCGGCTTCCCGTCCGATCAGCCATAGATAAGCACTAGAGAGCCTGCACAAGTATTGCGGTCGGAGACGACGTGAGAACCTCAGGTGCTGTAATCTTTTTTTAGACGTTTTCATCTTTTTTGGTGATAATGGTTATGTTTATTGACTTTTTTTTGATTGTTAATTATTTGATTTTAATATTTTGTTTCTATTACAAATTTGGGGTTACTTTTGACCCCCCAACCTCTCATATCCCCTGCTAATGACTTTATCGAAGCTGATAATCCTAAAAGCCGACACTGCTGACTTTCTCAAAGCTTATCATCCTAAAAGCCGATGGGCTTAGTCCTAAATCGTTTCAGTCTTCGTTGGACATGATGATTAAACCATTCTAATCGCCATCTCCGTCAAAATATAGTTAGTCCTGTTGATATAATGAAACTGTGATGGCTTTGCTTAGTAATTGAAAACATAAGATAAAATGACAAAAATGCTCTTTGACAATCTATTCAATTGAGACAATGATAACAGGAGAGCTATTAGGAAATCAAGAAAAACTTCAAATTCCCAACAGAAACGGCCTGGACATTCAAATATCTGCCATAATCAACTATCCGGACAACTTTGATAAAACTAAGAAATATCCAAGCATTGTAGCTGTTCATCCTGCTGGAGGAGTAAAAGAACAAACATCTGGACTCTATGCTCAAAAGCTTTCCCACGAGGGTTTTGTCACAATTGCGTTTGATGCAAGTTATCAAGGTGAATCAACTGGGGAGCCTCGACAATTGGAAAATCCTCACACTAGAGCTGAGGATATAAGTGCAGTGGTAGACTATTTGACAACTTTGCCTTACATTGACCAACAACGAATCTGTGGATTTGGAGTGTGCGCAGGTGGTGGGTACCTCATCGACGCAGCAATGAAAGATCGACGACTGAAAGTAATTGGGACTGTAAGTGTTTCAAATTTTGGCATGATGTTCCGTAATGGATGGGATGGATCTCGAAAACCAGAGGAAGTTATTGGCTTGCTGCAGAAGGGTTCTAGTGCTCGTACTGCTGTCGCCAATGGTGCCAAAGATGACCTAATTCCGCTCGCCCCTCAAAGTAAAGAAGAAGCTCCTAATGAAGAGTTGATTGATGGCTGGGAATACTACAGGACACCAAGGTGCCAGTATCACACCGCTCCAAGCTATTTTCCCTCCCGAAGCCTAAATTTGGTTGCAACATATGATGCCTTCAACCTCTCTGATATACTCTTGACCCAACCGCTCTGTAGTATTGCGGGAAGCAAGGCCTTAACTAAGTGGTTTAGCGACTGTTTGCACAAGAAGGCAGCTAGTAAAATCAAGGAATTGCACGTAGTCGAGGGTGCAAATCACTTCGATCTCTATGACATTCCAAAGTACGTGGATGAAGCCTGTTCAATTTTAGTAAAGTTCTTCACCTCGAATTTGGAACCAAACTGAATACTGTTGAATTGTGCTGAATTGCGCTGAAATGTACACTCTTTTTTCCGCTTGAGATGTAAGTTGTTATTGTAAGAAAATAAATGCCCCCCAATTATTGGTTAGAGTAGCCACCATAGCAAACATTATAGAGGCTTTCGATACTTTCAAGACTCAACATACTCTCAAGCACTGATTGTCAAAAAACAGCTGAGTCCAATACTAGATTTGCTCTGTGAGTTAACTGGGTCCATTGATCAATAGTTTTGTGACCATATCTGGCAGAAAGCTCCTTGGCAGTGGTTCTAGAATCCGAAAGCAAGTTGTCTTTTGCCAGTAGTTCTTGACACACCAGAAGCCAATCATGAAAATCGGTAGTTCGTTTCATAGTAGAATAGTAATCAAATCTCTTTTGGAAGTGTATCAGCATATCCTTCAAACATTTATTCGAAGATTGTCTGGTGAATGAATTGCCGAGAGACCTTTTTACCATATTCAGCCAATAAGATTTTTCCCGATGAGGAAGAACCTCACTTATCAGTTCTACTTGTAGGGAATCCTCAGCCGGGAGAGTTTCATCTCCATGATACAATAAAAAACAGTCAATTTCATATTGATCTAGAAAGGGCTGCTCTCCAGCTTCTTTAGTTATCTCGTCAAGCTGTATCAGCAATTCGAGCCAATCTGAGTCTGTTTCGGGGGCTGGAGTCTCTGGTGAAGCATCCAAATAGCTCAATATGCCAACAGCTATCTCTTGTGTCAAAAATGGAGGTAACGGTTGAGTAGATGGCGGATTCTCAGACCAGGCCAGTATCTGAGACCTTGCCGACTCCAAATCTGGCCAAACTTCCAGCTCAATAAAAACAGACAACAAATTGTCTACCTTGGAGCAATCCACAAGATAGCTGAGATAATCATCAAGACAAATAATGCTCCAAACCAAAGTGAAACTTAGGCGATTTTGCATGGATATCTTGGAAGGGCTAGATTTAAAAACTCTAATGATGGATGGAGTTGATAATACCATGAGTGCCAATTATACCCTTTCAAGAACGCTTTTAGGACACGAACAGGATGTCAAAGGGGTAGTGTTTGTTGGAGAAGAGGTCGTTTCTTGTTCTCGAGACGCCACTGTGCGTAAATGGGATGGAAGCTCGAGTGTGGCGCTTTACACTGGTGGTGGATTTATGAATTGTTTGACAACCACCACGACTGACAAAGGTGCCTTGATTGCTTCAGGAGGTCAAGACAAGACAATTGTGGTAATTGGCGATGACTCTGCCAAATTTCTCATTGGCCATTCTCTCAACGTTTGTGCTTTGGATATCAGAGACGACTTGGTGCTCTCTGGTTCTTGGGATAAAAGCGCCCGTGTATGGCAAGATGGAGAAGTTAAGTACCAATTGAATGGGCATACACAAGCAGTTTGGGCTGTCAAAATTGTTGACTCAAAAAAAGAGCTTTTCTTGACCGGATCTGCGGATAAAAGCATCCGCGTGTGGAGTCGTGATAAATGTATCGGTGTTCTACAGAGTCACACTGATGCTGTTCGTGGCCTTGATTTATTAGATGAGAATACCCTAGTATCTGTTTCCAATGATGCTTCTATCAAGTTGTGGAATTTAGAAAAACAGAACTTGATCACCACCTTGTATGGTCACAACTCTTTCATCTATGCAGTCTCGCGCATATCCTCCGACTCTTTTGCCACAGTCGGAGAGGATAGATCTTGCCGAATTTGGAAAGACCAGAAATGTGTCCAGGTAATTACTTTGCCTGCAATCTCCATTTGGTGCTGTGCTGTATCCTCCTCAGGTGACTTGGCTGTTGGAGATTCTGATGGCACGGTCAGAGTCTTCACGAAGGATCCTCAGAAGTTTGCATCCAGCGAAGAAATAAAATCTTTGGAAGATGCCGTATCAAATACCAGCTTGGGTAAGGATCAAGTGGGAGATATAGACAAATCCAAATTGCCCTCCCGTGAAAGGCTGGAACAACCAGGAGCCAAAGAGGGTGAGGTAGTCATGATCAACTCCAACTCCCTTATAGAAGCTTATCAATGGAGTCAAAACCGATGGGTGAAAATCGGAGATGTGGTTGATGCAATTGGACAAGGTCGTAAACAACTTGGACCAGACGGCAAGGAGTATGACTATGTTTTTGACGTTGATATCGAGGACGGCAAGCCTCCGCTCAAACTTTCTTATAACGCCAATGAGAACCCTTACAGTACTGCTCAGCGATTTTTGGATAACCACGAGCTTCCCAGCTCTTATCTCAACGAAGTGGTCCAGTTCATCATCAATGCTAGCAATGTGACTCTTGAAAACGAAACTACTGCAAGCGATCCGTATGGCTCCAGATACCAGCCCAATCAAGTAGCTTCAACAACTGAGTCTGCACCCTCAACCAATAAACATTTTCCTCTCTCAAAAGGATTGTTCATAAACACTTACGAGGCAGCTTCATTGCAAAAAGGACTTGCCAAAATCAACTATGAACAAACCCCCCAGAACCAGTATGAGGAAAGCACAATGGAAGCCCTTTTCAAGGCACTGCAACACAAGCAATTGGCTCCTTTACTCAGCTGTTTTGAAGAGATTGCAACTCGTTGGTCAAACCCTCTGATTGGCCTCGATCTGATTCGTTTATCTGCCCCTCAAATGTCCTCTTGTCCCGCTTCTGTAATGGAGCTGGAGCTCAGCGCTCTAAAGTCCGACAATTTTCTACATCATTTAATGGCAGTACGATTTTTTGCCAATTTAGTACCTACTGTTGGACTTGACAACTATCATGACATTGTGGATGCGATCCAGCCCATCATCAATTCTACTCAGCACAGTGACCATAAACTCTGGCCACAATACCAAATTGCAGTTGCAACACTTTTACTTAACTTGTCAGTTGACGCTTATGTTAAGAAAACTGATTCCAAAGCCATGGAATTATTGAATGCTATTGCCAATATTTGGGACAAAATTACTGTTTCTGAGGCATTGTATCGTCTAATTGTGGCTACTGGCACTTTATTTTCTCTTGATCAACCTGAAGTGAAAAGTTGCTACCAACTGTTTGATTTCCAACCCAAGCTCTCCGCCAACTTTGCAGAATCTCGATTACAGGAGGCCAGTGGGTACATCACCTCAACCATTAGTTCATAAAACTAAAGTTAAATCTAATTATTACTGTTCACCATTAATGTCTGTTCCATCATCGCGCTTGATAGACGTGTCGTTACTCTCGTCATTCACTGACAAACATGTCAGGTTAATTGGAAAGTGCACATCTGTCGACGGAACCAACATGGACTTCGAGGCGAACGGGTCTATCAAGGTCAAACTCACGTCTGATTCCAATTTTCAACCTGGTCATTTCTATGAAATTGTTGGCAAAGTGCAATCAGATTTGAGCCTTGTTGTTTTACGTGCAAGTGACTTTGGCACCAATATCGGTAAGTGAAATGTTTTATTTATAAGAATAACTCTTACTAATCTTCAGATCCTGAATCAGTGACAAAACTGGTGGGCTATGCGTCCAAGTACCAAGACGTTTTTGCTTAGCTAAGTGGCGCTCCAATTGTGGAATGCGCAAGAAAAAAGCAACCAAAGAACCAATCACCACAAATATACGCACAACAGAGCTTGAGTCTTATTACACAAAAAGCAACTTTTACTTTTTTGTTTCTAAGATTGATAGGGATGATTCCTGCAGCTTCTCCACATTGTTGAGAGTGTTAGTTAGATTGTCAGAGACAGAAGTAGATATTAATTCGACGTCGTCAGAAGAAGCAACTTTTTGAGCGACATAAAAAGGAACCTCTTTTTGTAATTGGCCAATCACCTTCTTGACACCTCCTAATCTCAAGTTTTGACTTAATCGATCAGAGGTAAGGAAAGCCGTAGTGAGCTGTGATCCCTCTGATATAGATTCGTCCGAATCTGGCTGTGAAAATATCGACTCAGCGGTTGTCGTAAAAATATGAGCTCCTTCTTGCACCATACTTATTCCAAGTAATATTGACAAAAACGGAAAGAATCAATCTCACAGGATTTAAGGTTCGATACCAACCTTATTAGCTTAATGACTCTTGATTTTTTTCTTGATTTGATCTTGACCAAAAAACAGCCATGACCAGAGTATTGATGATAGACAATTACGATTCCTTCACTTGGAACATTTACGAGTATCTCTGTCGTGAAGGAGGAGATGTTGAGGTGTACCGAAATGACAAGATTTCCTGTGCAGAGATCGAGGCAAAGAATCCCGATTTAATTGTTATTTCTCCAGGTCCAGGCCATCCAAAGACAGATGCAGGAGTATCTCTAGAGGTTCTCAATTACTTCAAGGGAAAATTACCAATCGTTGGTGTTTGCATGGGCCAACAGTGCATGGTTCAATTTTTCGGAGGAGAAGTTGGTTTTGCGGGTGAGATTGTTCACGGCAAGTCCTCTCCAATTGAACACGATGGGAAGGGTTTGTTTGAAGGTATTTCTCAAGGAGTGGAAGTCACTAGATATCATTCCCTTGCTGGTCTTCGAGAGACTCTTCCAGATTGTTTGGAGGTAACAGCTGCTACCTCCAATGGAGTTGTTATGGGAGTTCGTCACAAGTCCTACAAAATCGAGGGTGTTCAATTCCATCCAGAAGGTATTTTGACAGATGAAGGACGGTCCATGGTTCGAAATATGCTGAAATTGCGAGGGGGCTATTGGACTGAGACCAGCACCAAGAATGGTTTGGCTGAATCAAAGGAACAGTCTATTCTGCAACAAATATTCCAACAGCGAACTGAAGACATTGAAAAACAAAAACAGATTCCCGGAAACACTTTTGCTGATTTGGAAAAATCCCTTTTTTTAGCACCCCAATTGATTGATGTTAGGAAGCGAGTCAGTCGAAAAGTCCCTGCCTTGATGGCTGAAATTAAACGTGCCTCGCCTTCAAAGGGACCAATCGATATATCAGTTCACGCACCTTCTCAAGCTTTGACTTATGCCAAAGCTGGTGCCTCAGTAATTTCTGTCCTAACCGAACCTCATTGGTTCAAAGGGTCTTTACAAGATATGCGGTTAGCCAGATTAGCTGTTGAATCTGTTGAGGATCGTCCTGCAATTCTACGAAAAGAGTTTATTTTTGATCGTTATCAAATTCTGGAGGCTAGAGTCAACGGAGCAGATACGGTTCTCTTGATTGTCAAGATGCTGGATGATACACAATTGAAAGAGCTATACGAATATTCATTGAAACTAGGAATGGAGCCCTTGGTGGAAGTTGCATCAAGACCGGAAATGCAAAGGGCATTGGCAATTGGGGCCAAACTCATTGGAGTCAATAATCGAGATTTACACTCTTTCAGTGTGGACTTGAACACAACCTCCTCAGTGGTTGACCTTGCATCTAATGATGTCACTGTTGTTGCACTCTCTGGTATTACTTGTAGAGCTGATGTTGACAAGTATACCTCGGAAGGGGTGAAAGGCATTTTGGTTGGTGAGGCACTCATGAGAGCACCTAATACCACAGCCTTTATTCAGGAGCTGATTGCTTAGAGAAAAAAGGATCTAGTATTCTTTTTTTGTTCTTTCTTTCCTATGTTTATTTCAACGAGACAAAATAGTCATGTGCTCGTTATTTTATTAACTCTTGTCAAAAGTCGAATTAAGGACATTTGATCATCTGACGATTCGTGACTACAAAGGTTCAACCTTAAGAGATAATAAGCCTCGAAGTTTTGATGAAAACTGTTGAAATTAGCATTATTGATTTCAGACCTTTCAGACACTGCCCTCAAGATTCAGACCATAAGAATGAAACTGTTACAGCAACATTAAACATTATTGTACATATATTTGACATTAAGCTCTTCAATAATTAAAAAAGAGTAAAGTGTGGTAGTGTGATAGCCAGCTTTAAGGTTCAGAGTGCTAAGATTTTTAACTTTTATAGTGTCGATAAGTTAATATGAGTGATCAATAGAAAACGTATTTCTTTCATAGAAGAAGTTTCAAATCTCTGAGCTGAGATCGGAGAGAGTAAAGTCAAACTCTGGCGCATTTGATTTTATTGCGAACCGAAAATTTAGTCCTTACTTCTCTTCAGATCAAAAAGTAGATCCATCTATGGAAAGTTTTTGGCTTCACATACAAATCTCCAATAAACCAATTACCAAATATCCAAGTAGCTAAAACAAACTCTTTACTGATGCCTCAACTCGAGTAAGTTTTTTAAATCATTTCCGAACTCCCTTCAAATTAAATCAATCCCCCACTTTAGCCCACTCCTAGTTGTTTTGAAACTTTCTGAGACCTGTTTTTTCTCTTTTTTCCTTCCACTTATTTATTTTTCTTTTCAGGCGTTTAGAATTAGGTTTTTGTCAACTCCACATTCTGGGGTAAAGAACAAAGAGTCTTGGAGCTTAATTAGCTAATTTAACTCTCATGTAATCATCCAAGTTTGTCATAAAGTGATTTGATTTGACATGTCCCTATTCCAAGAACCTCCGAGATGACAAACAATAAAGTAAAATAGAGGGAACAAATGGAAGGGGAGAATAAAACGAAAAACTAATAAAAACCAAAGTAAATAAAGCAAAAGAAGGGGTAATTATGATCAAGAAAGTCAACCTAATGATATAAGCCACCGACAAGGCTCGAGAAGTGAAGAAAGAGAGGTTAGGAAAGAAAAAGTGTTTTTGAGGAGAATGGGAACTAATTGGAGGGTCCTTGATGGAAAACTTCAATCACCTTATCTTTACTACATTTGAAAAGAATCAATGGTATAGCTCTGAGCTCCTTTGTTATCAAACTTTCAAATGTTACAAATATCTGCCAGATAGTCTTTGTATCCAACTTAAATTAGAGTTTCTCCTGCAGGTCTTATTCGATTTACGTTATCTCCAAGGAATTTTAAGTCTTGGAGGTGGGGTTGGCTATAAAACTACCCTCCAATTCCAGTTTTTGTATCGATAACAATTAGACAAGTTTCACAGTTCTTATTTGTTTAATTTCTTGTTGCTAACAGAAATTTGTTTGATTGTCGTTATTTACCGAGATTTGATAGGAGGCCCTCAATTTGGCCAGTTGAAACCAAGACTTGGTTTTAAACTATTTTAGTTCCATCTCCAGCTTCTTTTTATCGAGTTATTTTTCATTCGAACAAGTCACATTACTCCCTTATGATTAACCAGTCTGACCTCTCGAATTCCCCCATAGCATCTGCATTGGAAAAGCCATACACATTTTCTCATTTTCTTCCCCCATCACCTCCGCCTGAAAGTCCAGTAGCTCGCCACTTTCGATCTCAATCAATTGACTTTACAAGCACAAAGGAGCCTCCCCCTTTCACCTCGCCACCCACAACTAGTGTTTCATCCACAACCGCAGCATTCATGACTGCGGGAAGACGACAAAGTATGGACGTGGCTGCTTCCTCTCCATCTTCTATATATTCTTACAATTGGAGACCCCGCCGCAATTCAATGGATGCAAGTTTCGAGGCTTTCAAGCGCCGCGAGTCATTTCATTCTGCTAAAGAGCCCTTGATGTTTAAGGATTACGCAATTCGGGAAACAGTAAATAACCTTAAGGACGCAGACCTTAGTGTCTCTTCACCAGCATTTAGTTACTCACCTAGTGCACCCATCAACATCCCTCTCCGAAAAGAACGACGAGCGCCATCACCAACTGGAGAAAGAATGTTGAAAGGCGAATTTTCTTTTGATTGATTGATCAATCTCTCATGTCGTGAAACTTAATTCAGTAGTCGAGTAAGTTATTTTATGTATTACGAAATGGATCAACGAAAATAGATCTGTGATCAGAATTTGTATGGAGTAGAATAGCGGGGAAAGGTCAATAGAACCGGTAGGCATTGGTGTCGTAAATAATGATATACCAAATGTTGGCGAATGAAATAGGCCACCAAAAAAGTTCACCGCAATCCTCTTGAAGTATTATTTAATTATTTAGGTAAGTCTATTATTCCGAGAACATAATTGCCTTCCGATTCACGTGACACAACCTTATCGAGCTCGACTATTTAATCGTTATCTAAGCTGTTTGCTGCTGCTTTTTGAAAACCGCAATGTCTCTTAAACTGGCCTCTGGAAAAACAATGCCTCAAGTAGGCTTTGGCCTGTGGAAGGTGCCTCGAGAAAATACCGCTGAGACTGTTTACGAAGCCATTAAATCTGGTTATCGGCTATTTGATGGTGCATTTGACTATCAGAATGAACGTGAAGCTGGTGAGGGAATTCGTAACGCAATTAAGGACGGACTTGTAAAGAGAGAAGATATCTTCATTACCACCAAGCTTTGGAACACTTTCCACAAACGAGAACATGCTATCGAAATCGCCAAAAAGCAAAATGAGTGGTGGGGGTTGGACTACATTGATTTGTACTTAATCCATTTCCCTATTCCCATGTCTTACATCCCAATTGAGGAGAAAGAGTGGGCAGGATGGACTACTGTGAGCAACGAACCGAATCCATTAGACAAAGTTTCAGTCAAAGAAACCTGGCAAGCTTTGGAAGAACTGGTCGATATAGGTATTGCCAAATCCATTGGTGTGAGCAATTTTTCGGCACAAAGTCTTTATGATATTCAAACCTATAACCGTCACCCTTTATCAGTTCTGCAAATTGAACATCATCCTTATCTGGTCCAGCCTAAACTGATCCACCTTACCAACAAACTCAACATTCGAGTTACAGCCTACTCTTCGTTTGGCCCTTCTTCGTTTGTTGAGATTGGAATGGACCGACAAGTTCCTCCTCTTTTTGATAATGAAACCGTCGTTAAGATCGCCAAGTCTCATAATAAAACTCCATCTCAAGTGCTGCTCCGATGGGCCACACAGCGTGGAATTGCTGTTATTCCCAAGTCTAACAATGCTGAGAGACGGAAACAGAATCTGCAGTCTATTGACTTTGATCTTGATGACAATGATATTGAACAAATTAACGCTTTGGATCAGAACTTGAGATTCAACGACCCTGCTCTTTATGCCGATTTACCAATTTTTGCTTAAGCAGCAGTATTACAACAACTCTGGACCAACAAACATTGATTGAAGAACAAAGTATTTTAATGAAAGTAAATCACAATTTATCAATAATGCTGTTAGTTTTATTTGGTCAGACGACCAATGCTGGCTTCAATGCTAGGCATGTCACGCATATTAGTGGTTGAGCTTTGACTGGCGGTCTTGAATGACTTTGGCGACTGGGTTAACGAACCAGACGGCGAATTAGAAGCAACACTGCTTTTCTTGTTATGAGCTTTTCCAAACTCCTCACTGTATAATTCAGGAGTTTTAATTCCTATGGCTTCCTCAGCCTTGACAACATCACCCCCATTTTTATCTAGATGCTCCTGAAGTAATGCCATGTGCCGATAATTTTCTTGCATGATTTCTTGAGCCTTGGAGAGAGTGACAGTTGGTGTTACACAGGACGAGACTATTGGTACACTGTCGTCCCGGTCAATGGTTGCTTTTAGAAAAGCATTCATCCATCCTCTCATTTCCTCAGCAGTATCCACAGCAAAGTAGTGAACTCGTGGGGCTGTGAACATTACTCCCTTTTTATAGCCTGGGGCTGGGGGGACTAACTTGAAACAGTACCGACCAGCTCCTGTACTGGATGCATAAAGAGCCACAAGTTTATCTTCATTGTCTTTGGCTGGGATGACTTTGTGGGCAGTTATGTCAATCAAGCCTCGTTCACCGGTATCGTTCATACTTCCAAAATAAGATAGACGAGTCCCAGTGAGACAGAAGTATCGAGACTTCCAAGTTCCTACACTTTGAGATCCTTTCTTGGACATCCATCCTGAAAAGTCGGCTTTAGATGCAGCTTCAGAAGGTGTGACCTGCTGCAAGCCTTCTCGGAACGCAGAAGTTTTCTGTTTTGACATTGATTTTGCTCGGACATTAGAAGTCGAGGGAGTTCTCTTTAATGCTCGGAAAGGTGCAGACCCGGTTCGTTTTGGAGTTAGAGGAGTCTGAATGGGCGTGGCAGAGGCTGACTGCGAAGAAATAGACTGGCCATTACTAGAATCAGCATCAGATTGTGATCTCCTGGACCTTTCTTCGCGATTTGATGGAGAAATGGGTACATTCATAACTGCCTCCAATAAAGAGGAGCGCTGTGAAGATCCATCTGAAATGTCTACGTGTGGATTTGAGTTGAATGATGAACCGGTTGTGTCAACTGTGAGTTTTGGCTGAGCCCGAGAAGGTGTCTTGGGGTCAATCGGGGTGGCTATGGTGTTTGGAAATTCTGATGTTAGCGCAAGCGGTGTATTGTAAACTGGTTCCAAACTTCGAGACCGCGTACGCTGATGCCTAGATGGGGAAGCCTTACCACCTTGTTTTGAAGAGGATTTAATTTTTTCAATCTCTTTATGAACCTCGAATCTGCTTCCAAACGAGGGTATATCCAATTCTTTGAGATGAGACAGCTCTAATTCTAGTAGGATTGCACCTGAAATTTTGTGACCAACAAAAACTGAGCATATACTCTCCTCAAATCCTTTGTAGCGAAACCAGTTTGATACCTGACTGGGAGTCCATTGATCAACTTGGGCGAGCTGAGGGGGATTCACGCTTGAAGCAAGAGCAGATTCAGAGCGAGATGGGCTATTAGATGTGCTTGTGTTTTTAGTAAAGGATAGTTTAGATGTTTGATGGTTAAGCTCACTGAGTACGGCATCAATATCCACATGGGGGGAGGCCGAGATGGGAGATTCTAGCGCTCTTGGAGGGTTTTTCCCGACAGGTGACGACGGAGCAAGCGTGGGTAACCCAGAACCATTGTCGGTAGCTGTGTGTGCTGGTTGTAAAGACAAATTATTGGCCATTAATTCAGCCTCTGTGCTGACAAAAACACGAGGAAAGAGCCCGGTAGCACCGGTCAAAACTCTCTTTCCAATATACCATCCATCTTTGAACTCGAAATCATTCTCAAGAACCTGAATATGCTCGCCAGCATTAAAAGTCAGTTCATCCTCCGATCGGTTGGTGAAATCGTGAATGGCAATGAGAACAGACTTGACCTCATAAGTTGGGCTTGGCGCAGGTTTAGACTGGCTCATTTTTGCTCGAGACAACTGTCAATTCGGATGTTGTGTAATCCAATACTTCACAAATGTCCAGTCAAATCAACAGGTGTAGGTAATGTACCAACAGAGTTCACGTTCTGGGAGTGGGTGAGTGCTATCTTGGGGTAGTCAACAATAGCAAGTGACACGTGGAAGTAGTACACACGGAATGCTATCCGATCAAAAGGCTGTAGACGAAGCTGATAAGTTTACGTGATGGTATACACCAACTGGAAAAAAAAGAGAGTGGTGACAAAGTGATAAAGTTTATTTGAAACCTAAATCTGTGTCTGGGGATACATTTGGAAGCTTTGAAGGCAAAATAAGAATAAGAGGGGGAGGGGAGTTTATCCTGCAAATAGTCAAATTTGTATAGGCTATTGTGTTGTCAAACGAGTTTGAATGTTTGAGTCCTATTACTCAACAACGATTATTCAGAATGCTTGGACATGTGATCAGGAAAATAAAGTTCAAACAACGTATGTCAGAAGGGGTGTTGAACAGGTGATTCAGAATGAATTCAAGGAAGGGCCCGGGGATTTATATATTTACGGGTTACATCTAGTCTTTGTGATGTTGTTTAGAAACATGAACAAGTAAACAGTAACAATGAGTAAAACTAAGCTAAGTAAAGTTAAGCTGTACCTTCAAATCAATGGCACATGAACAAACAAGGTTAAATAGACTACAGAATAGGGAACTAATCTGACCTAATAGATCTGAAAGGGGTCATAATTGAGGTCATTGGTGGTAATGGTGGGGATGAACTCACATTTGCTTCAAGAGCATTTAAAAAAAAAACAAAAAAGACAGTAATAAGAAACACCAACTCTGTCTATTATTACAAAAAAGCACATTCAACAAAACAAAAAATATATATATGGAAAAAGTTCAGCAACAAGCAAACTGTAAAGCAACACAAATTGAACAAGAAAAAAACAAAGCCACCTGGTCACAAGACTGAACTTCATCAAAATACGAGCAACATTGTCAATCTCGAGATGATCTGAACGGATGCATCAGAGAAAAAGTTTCCATCATTCAGTAGAATTGGGCAATTATTTATTTTTGGTTTATGGGAAAATCGAGGGCGTGTTTCTCTCTTACCTCTTGAAGAAAGAAGAATAACCTTAAATCAATTTATTGTGTGTAGAATTTAGTTGTACTTTACAGTATTTTCAAGACTTTCCCAAGTCATTCCAGGACTGAGCTGGCCGAGAAACACACCACCATGAAAAAAAAAGCTTAACTTAGAGCCGGCAAAATCTTCCTAGCAACCCACTTGTCTGGGATCTGGAATGTCTCGCAACATTCAATCTTGAAACCAAACCTTATGCAATTTTTACTTTCACGGAAGCCTTGTGGAACATTTCCCTTTTCCAACAAGTTTAACCAAGTTTTTGGTGCTGTAATTGAAGTAGTCAAAGCTGTGACGAGTTAATCCTGGCCAAGGTACAACACTGTAGAAGAAGGGCGAAAAATCACGTAGATCTCATCCAACAATCCAATTCTTACCTTGAGAATCCTTTTGATAGTAAGACTGACCCTTTGACCAAGCCTGATCTTCTCCATTGTACTTTACCATATCCAAATCATAGGGAACATTCAACATTTGAGAATCAAGTGTATCTAAACTGAAGAAGCTAGGAGCTACAAAAACTCCGCATTCCCATGATTGAATCGTAAACCGTTTTTTAGCATTGATTAACCCCCAGGCATGTTTGGAGATGTTTGCAGAAGTCAGCAGAAACCATCTGAGTCGGTTTGAAGGGGATACACGTGCATAGGTTTTTATGTGTGGCATAGCACCGCTTCGACCCGTCTGTGCACATGACCATTGATTCATTTTGGACTGCATGTAAGAGTATTGTTTAAGCTGTGCCGGAGTTTCTCGCTTAAAATGAAGAGAAACACCCATTTCATAACCATCTAACGATTCTCTGACATTGGCAACAGAGGGGAAAATAACCTGGCTGGAAATACCAACATTGTTTTTTGGATCCGGCTCAAGACCACACAAACTCGAAACAAGCTGAGGTGTAAGCCATTTGTCTGAGACTCCCAATGAAGCAATAGATGAGGCTTGCAGAATAATTCTGTCATTTTTATCACTACAGTCCGCCGATTCCTTGACCACTTTGCTAATTTTGGACAATCCAAACCGTCTATCGGTTCTGTTGTAGTCGCCAGGGGCTGAGGCTATCAAAACAGCACGTACAGGTGTGAAATCGTACTGTCTCAGTATGGCAATGAGTCTTTTAGTCTGCGTTGTTTGGTACTGCGTCAAGTATTCGATCAAGTCCTCCTTGAATTGCAACCCCAATGAGTGTTGGTCACTTTTTTCGGATTTTGGAGGGTGATTTTCGTCATTTACGGATTTCTCTGAGTGTACTTCACCATCTTTGAAATCTGCCGAGTGTACTTCATCATCTTTGACCATTGTTCTCTTTTTGAGTCGAGGCGAGCACCACACACCCTGACACATATTGTGCCAATCATGGGGGATGAGATTTGCAGTATGAACCACGATTTGCAGTCGATCCCGGAAGCACAAAATCATCAATTTTGAATGGTGAGTAGCAAACTGGTTGTTTAGCTTGACAGAATGTAAATGGATGTTCGCTGCCATAGGCAATTGTTTACGGTCCTGGGCTAATGGATGTGGTTGGTTGAAATATTGACCTTGAAAAAAGTGACATTGAGCCGACTCCAGAGCCTTCTCGTGAAGATTACACATGACGAACGGCAAGTTGATCATGAAATTGAACTGCCACATTTCGCTGAGGTCGGGACTGCCTATCAAGTCACTCAATTTGACTGCTTGGGCATTGTGCTGGGGAGCTATATCATGGACATGGGTCAGTCTGAATCCATAATTGGAAAATGTCTCTTTGCTTTGCCGCTCCGATGAGTTTTGCTCATGAATTTCCGTATCCCGAGCAGTGGTCTGATCTTCAAAACCGTTAGAAACTTTTTGTCTCTTTGGTGTTGGTTCCATCAACCAAGGTTTAACTCACTTTTGAACATGAGCGAACCTGTCAAGCCTGCGGTGAGCCCTTCCAACCCAGTACAAAAGGTGGCCCAGACCCCTTATCCGGCTTGGGCCATGTCTACTGGTTGTGAGTATAGAAAGACCCAGTCCATATTTGCTGGAAGGACGCTAAGAAAGTCAGTAGCAATACTAACCTAGTGCTGGCCACGATCCCATCTATCAAACCGAAAACTCGGCCAACGAAGTTTTCTTGCGTTGGTTTTGGCCTAATCTTTGCTGGTGGAGGCTATATGATGCTGGACGATAAGACCAATGGAGCAGGATTTTGCTCAGCTTGGTCAATGCTCTACCTTTTGGCCAATGGCACTCGGTCCATCTCCTTCAGACGACCATGGCCAATGGCACTTGCGACATTGGCAGCAACCAATGCCGCACTATACGGAGCTACTTTTTTCTTCCCATAATATCTATAAATGCAACCTACCATTCTAGAGGGAGCCAACCATTGAGGTGGGCTTGACGGGCAATGTCCTCGCTGTCATACAGCTCAATGAACTGTTGGTCCAGTGGCCTCGCCTTTGGGTAGGCAAATCGTCTATACTCGTCAAAAATCATTGTCATACTCCACTCTTGTAGTTTACGAATGCATCCTGCCAAGCATCCTGTTCTGTGCTTGCCTCGATTACAATGAATCAGCAGCGGATGGTTCTGAGGGTCCAGGGCTATCTCCAGAGCTCGGGTGATAACCGCATGGGGCACATGGACAAAGGGCTCTTTGTTTCCAGACATGCCTACCTGGAAAAACTGAATGTTGTTATGCTGCAAAAACAGTAGGTTTTCAGCAGGGTATTCTTCTGGAATCAGAACCAGAATAGATCGCAGCTTGAGCTTTCGTAGAAATTCGAAATTTTCTGGTCGAGGAAATGAAGACCGGTAGATCTGGCCTGCAACAATACTGAAGTTCTCAGGGACTTCCCATCCCCCTTCTGGAGGGAGCATCAATGAAGTAGCTGCAATATTTTCCGAAAGAGAGGTTGTCATACTAATGTCTGGGCGAAATTCGGTCTTTTCAGAAACCAATACATCATTGGAGTCATGTTGGTCGTCGCCGCCCGATGCCAGATTACTTACTCCAATCAGCTGGGATTGTGGGTTGGTGTTCATATCAATTCTCCCACATGTCTCCATTGGCCTTTGATTATGTGAAGAATCGGCCATCAGTACAACATCACCTATGATTCTACTCTGAAATGAAGGTTGGTGGCTGAGAATACAATCAAAGAGACAATACTGTCGCTGCTGAGCTGGGCTGGAAATGCAATTGTGTGTTTGAGAGGTTGATCGGATAATTGGTCACGTGTTGAAAATCACGTGATACAATTTCCTCATCACCTAACCAAATTAGGTGGGAGTAAAAAATTGAACATGTTGAAACCACATAACTGGGAATTTTGAAATCAGATAAATATTTTGATAGTTACGTAGTATCATCACAAGGTGGATATGATGGCTCTTTGACCTTAACAGAATAATTTTTTCCAACTAAATGCTTGTTGTGCAAGCCGTCCAAACGATTTTCATTTGATCACTTAAAGTTATATTCTAACAATACAAATGGAAAATTCATGCAAGAAGAAAATTAAACCATTACTTTGAAAACTACAAGGGAATGGAAATATCCCCTCGATAGGAAGCAAACGCACAAAACAAGTAAACATGTCCCTAATCAACATTCGCCGTGATAACCCCGACCCTTTTTACCGGTACAAAATGCCGGCCATCATCTCTAAGGTCGAGGGTCGAGGAAATGGAATCAAGACAGCTATTGTCAATGCTGCCGATGTGGCCAAGGCTCTTTCTCGTCCTCCTTCGTATGTGATCAAGTATTTTGGAACCGAGCTTGGAGCCCAGACTTCCATTTCTGAGGACAAGGACCGATATTTGGTTAACGGACAGCACTCCTCGGCTGATCTCCAAGATATTTTGGATGGATTCATCAACCGATTTGTTTTGTGTGATGCATGCAAAAATCCCGAAACCGAACTGCTTATTTCCAAGTCCGGGGATATCACTCGAGACTGCAAAGCTTGTGGTAAAAGAACTCCTGTTGACATTCAACATCGGTTAGCAAACTTCATCATCAAAAACCCCCCTTCAACTGCCAAGGGCAAGAAGGGTACTGCTGGTGCAGCCTCATCAACTTCTGCAGCTGTCAATGCTGAGACTGTTGAGACCGAGGACGGTGAGCCTGAGGATGACGATCTCACCAAGCGAATACAGGCCGAAGCTTCTGAGTTAAAAATTAACGACCGAGATAGCCGAGATGATGATACTTGGACTGTTGACACTTCTGCTGAGGCTGTTGCTGCTCGACAGCGAGAGGTTGAGCAAGGAGTCGGCGCTATTTCACTTGATGACACCGACACATTTTCCAACTTTGGTGAGTGGTGCACTGCTGAAGAGCGAACTGACGTTGAGATTTTTAAGAAGGCTTCTGAGTTGTCCATTGAAGAGGACCCTAAAACCGTTCAGGTTTTGGCTCAAGTTTTGTTTGACGAAGACATTGTTGGCCAGATCTCTGCCCACCAAGGCTTGTTGTCCAAAATCGTGGCTAGCCCCGAACACGAAAAGTATTTGTTGGGAGGCATTGAGCGACTGATTGGATTGACACACTCCAGTCTCATTCCTGCTGTGCCCAAGGTTCTTTTCAAGCTCTATGATCTGGATCTTGTTTCTGAAGAGGTTGTTCACAAATGGGGTACAACTGCTTCCAAAAAGTTTGTGGATAAGGAGACTTCCAAGAAAGTGAGAAGAGCTGCCAAGCCTTTCATTGAGTGGCTCGAAAACGCTGAATCAGATTCTGATGATGAGTAGGTACATAGGTATAAAATAAGACAGCAATGATTGAAAGAATTATTGAATAAATGATTGGGGATTTGGCATTTAATGGGCAAGTGATTAATTTAGTGTCGAGGTTTTAGGTCGAGCAAATGATCCAGTGATCTTTGAATGAGTGTCGAGAATAGACTGTCGAGAATAGACTGTCGAGAATAGAGCGTCGAGAATGCAGTGTCGAGAATGCAGGTCGAGAATTCAGGTCGTGAATCGATCAAGTCATCTTTGAATGCTCAATCAATCAAAGCACTCTTGATCAATTCTACAAATCGGGATTGAGAAATATCACTTTCTTCAGCCAATGTTCGAAGCGATCCCAAAGTTGTGATGATATGTCGTTCAACGGGCGTCTGAGCCATCAATTCCAGTTGAGACATTTTGCTTTCTACTTGCTGATAGGAATCGTAGTACTGCTTGTCCAGGTCTTCAGTTTGTAGGTTACTTGAAAGGGTAGAGAGCTGGGACTCTAATGCAGGCTGATCAATCTCTCCCTCCTTGTCAGACTCACTCTCTCCGTATCGTCCCCAATAATCATCGGCCTCCGATTCCTCATTGACACCATCTTCAAAGGCTTGATCAGCTTCTGCTATGGTAGTGTAGCCCAGATCAGTGGCATCTTCAGCATGTAACACATCATGCACAAGCCACGCTGATTCTTCAGGAACCCATGAAAATCTCAACTCAAAGGGTTCATGACCAGTGCTATGCACCAGAGATCGAAGATAGAGTGATTCAGGATCTACCCTCAAAATTCCAAAGTGGTTCACTGTGAACTGCAAATGTTTAGCTGCACTTGCCAATAGCTTCGCTGGCTCCTCGTCATTAGACCAACTGAGCTGAAGAAGCCATGGTGGACAGCATTGATCTGTACTCGGACTGTGAGAAATTGCCTCCTCCAAATAAGAAAGGTCTCTGTTGACAAAAGGATTTGATTGGGAGCCGACCTGTAGTGAAATTTTGGTCCTTAACAATGGAGCCAACAAGGCCAGGAAATCGGCTCGAGGACGGGTCAATGAATCCACCCCGCTTTCCTTTGAGACTAATAAATGCTCCGCCACGGCAAAGTGGACTTGTTTCAGAAACTTGGAGGTCAATGCAGCTGCATCTGGCTCATACATGGAAAATTGAGTTGGGAGTGGTTGAATATTTCGAAGATTTTGTTGACCAGTATCTGAAGATTTCATCTACATACTGGAGTTTTGTCCAACTTCTGGAGGTTTGCCTACAGCCTGGTAACGCATGGACATTGGTTGTGTACCGTCATTTACGAATTAATTACTCAATTATATTACTACATTTCCTCAATAAATTAGAGCAAGGCAAGAGCAAAGGCAACAGCACCAAAGCCAACAACGACCTGGGAGGCACCTACAGAGACACCAATGTTCTTCTCGCCATCATCGCTGGAAGAGGAAGAGGAGCTCTCCTTGCTGGAACCAGTGGGCTTGGAAGAAGAAGAACCGGTAGCAGTCAAGGCAACAGAGGTCATGGTGTCCTTAGCAGAGCACTGGTAGGAGTCACCCTGGATCTCATTGTTGGAGTGAGCATCATTCCAGGAAGAGCAGTTGAACTGAGAGTCATTGGACTCAATGTCAACACCACCCTTCACCTGCTTCAAGGAAGGAAGAGCAGCCTCGCTAAAGTTACCAGTGAACTCAATGGCACCTCCAACGGTCTGGACCTTGGGGAAACCATCAATCTTGGTAAGAGCAGTATTGTTAGCAATCAAGAAACCACCAGAGACAGACTCAAGCTTGGGAGCGGAGATGGACTTCAACTTGGAGTTGGAAACAAAAGAAATACTCTCTCCAACAGAGGTGAGCTGGGGCAAGGAAATGTTGGCGATGGTGTTGTTAATGAAACCAATAGAAGCATTGACAGCAGTCAAGTTGGGGAAGGAGGCATCGGCACAATCTCGGAAAGAAATGTTTCGAGCCCACAAAAGAGAGTCGAACTTGGCAGTCAATCCGTCACCATTGGCAGCAAGCTGCAAGGAGTCTGTAACATACTTGAGTCCAAGCTCAATGTCCTTCAAGTACTTATTATTGTTGATGTTGACCTCACCAACCTTGACAACATTGATACCAGTCAATTGGTTGATGGCGGTGTCGGAAATGACAATGGAAGTGGCATTATTGATACCTCCACCCAAATCCATCTGGCCAAGGTTGGGCATGGTAATCCACTTGAGATTTCCAACCTTTTGCAAGTTAGGGAAAGCCAGAGTGCTCAACTGGTTCAAAACAGTCAAGTCCAAGTCCTTACCAATGGTGGTAAGCTGGGGAGCAGTGATTCCATTAATGGTACTGATGTTGTTGGCAGTAAGTGATCCAGTGATCTCCTCAATTCCGTTCAAAACAAGAGACCCTCCTCCGCTGAGAGTAATGTCTCCGTCAAAAACCTGGCATCCAGCCAACTTTTCCAAATCAGCCTGAGATTCAATAGCCACGCTGGAGGAGCAAGCTTTGGAGGAAGAGGAGGTTGAAGAGTGAGTAGCAGAAGATTGAGCTAAAGGTTAGATAGATAATGAATACAACAGACAAATAAAAGTCAAGAGGAGGGGGAAGGAAGAGCGTGAACACGAGTTGAAGAGCAAACAGGATACATGAATGAGCGACGGAACATATCCGAAAGGTCAATAAGACAAACCCGAGCTCAATTGTAACATTCAACCCCTCAAAAGATAAACACAGCCTCGGGCCGTGAAATCAAACCGAAAACAAACCACACCAAATCAATACTACTTACCAGAAGCAAGAGCCACAAGAGCTGACAATAGAGCCTGAGAAAACTTCATTGTAGTGCTTTAACGACCGACTGAGTGAAAAAAACCAACCACTAGTTGAGACTGAAAATACAAAATAAAAACAAGGAGATATCTGCGCTTTTTAGTTTTGTTGTAACCTAATGAGAAAAACTCTAAAGCCTAAATTCACGCTCCATCTCCTGTTTTTGTTTGTTGATGCCTCACGTAAACCTTGTTGGTGGGCTTGTGAGTTTTTCCAAGCTTGCTCGTAAAGACAACCAGCCCATAAAAATAAATAAATAAGAAAAACAGGAAATACATAACTGCAGTGCGCTAGCTAGTGCACTTGCTCCGTCACAATTACTCTAAAATTGGAAGAACGATTATGAATAGTAGAGGGGGGACCTTATAATTTCCGACCCACATTGGCCTGATTTCCTATTCAGTGAAGAATTCTTGACAATTAAACAGGTTGCAGAAGACATATCAAAACAAGGTTTATTGCCATATCTAGATCAACAATTTGCCAGCCTTTTATTTCTTGGGATTCCTAATACTACCGAAAACAGTTTGAGGAGATTCAATAGAAGAAAACAAAGAAATCAGAAGTGGGCTCATAATGGTCTGTATGATTTATGTAGAGCATGCTTCAATATTTCGTTTAATATTTGTGTTTAGTAAAACGGAATGGAACACAATAAATATCATATGAAACTTTGTATTTTTAGAACAAAGACGAGCTTTGAACTTTGACTAACTAGTGGAACGGATCATAGCAAAACGTCAATTGTCAATTGTCAAAGCATAAAATGTCAAAACGTAAAACGTAAAAAGTAAAACGTAAAACGTAAATGTAAAACGAAGATGAAGACCCTACATGAATTCAATAGTAATGATCAATAGGTGCATCTATAGAAAATCTGTAATTTCTGCAATATCTGCAATTTCTGCAATATCTGCGAGTTTTCCTCAACTAAACTGTTAGTTACTTCGAGCAATAATGCTGGTATGAATTATATTTCTTTGCCAGAATCTGTTTCCCTTTTTCGTTAAGGCTTCATGTTCATGGAACAGTTCCATTTTTCAAAAACACGGGCTAATTTGTGTGGGGCTGGCCTTAAATGAGGACGACGATGGAATCTTGTGATGGGCATAATGAACCTTTTTAAGAGGTGACGGACAATAAACGGCCTTAGATATTTGAGCCTGTTTGAGATGTTCGTTCGATGAACTGATTGAAAGGGCTGTGGACGGAGATGAGCTGTTGAAATTTTTGTAGTAAATGCAACTCCGAAACGATCCCTCGTTGGAAGGAGTTTGAGCTTGACAGAGCTTGGTTCCCTTTTTCAAATCATTGACAAGACCATTAGTAAGCCCTGGAAATTCATATTCCAAATGCTGCAATTGACATTTGACTTGTTTGAGAACTTCCGCGATCTTGGATGATCTTAATGAAGTGATGCTGCCATCAATTGAAAATAGAGATAGACTGTTAGTTCTAGATGGGAAATTTACTAACAGAGACGATTGCTTTTGATAGTTGCGTTCACTAACAAGCAAGCTGGAAGGACAGCGTGATTTTGTTTTTTTGAATGGGTGAGGTTGCTGCTGTCTAGGGTGCTTTTCAGTGGGGTTGTCAAAATCAAAATCCCATCCAGTATCAATCAATCGTGGCTCCGAAAATTGGCATTTATCCACAAGTCGTTTTCCACCGCGAAATTGCCTACTTTGATTTATAAGCGGTACCAGAATGGAGCTCTTTTTGCTGGTCTTCACGAACTTGAATTGTAGAAGTTGTGAGACAGTAGGTCGGTTGTCTGGAGATTTCTGGACACATGCAGCTACGAATTGTCGAAATGCTTGAGAGTATTTCTGATATTGAAACGGTGGAATGTTTTGATCAGGTATAGTTGCCAAGGCTTTCATGGGTGACATTGATGATAAAGGTGGAGACCCCTCAAAGAGCTCAATGGCTGTAATGGCTAGAGACCAAATGTCCGCTTTATAGTCATAGCCGCTATTTCTGACAATCACTTCAGGAGCCATCCAATATGGTGTTCCCACAAAGGACTTCATTTTTTTCACAGATATTCCCAATTGACCGGAAACTCCAAAATCTGCCAACTTGATATTCCCTTGTGTTGTCAGAAGGATGTTGGCTGCTTTAATATCTCTGTGAATCTTTCTTTGTTTATGAAGATATTGAAGGCCTTTGAGAGTGTCTCTCATCACCACAGCAATCTGATCTTCGTTGAAACTGCAAGTTTTGAGAATATCTGCACACGAGCCTCCACCGCAGAACTCCATCAATATCCACAGTGTTGCTTCATTGTTATCTACTATCGACCCGTAATACTCAGTCACATTAGCACATCTTAGTGAACTTAGGAAATTTACCTCCAAGGCAATTTCATCTATATCATCTTCATCTTCTAGATTTACTTGTTTAATAGCACATACTTTTCCAGTTTCTTTGATCTTCCCCTTGTAGACTTTTCCAAATGATCCTTTGCCCACCACTGTTTCAATTTCAACTACTGATCGGGGATTATGACTTGAAGAGATTGAAGCAATCGATTCAGGACTAGGTGGAGGGATTTTCGGTTTGGGGGTCCAACCTCCATATTCCAAAAAAGAGAATCTGTTTTTCAACCCTCTCTTTTTAACATGTGAGAGATTACTTTCTTTATTGTACATTTGCATCAGACAGAGAGTCAGGAAGTTCAGCTGAAAGACACAGATAGAAGAAAATAATATATTTTTATTAAAGCACTTTTGAGAGCAAGCTGCAAAGCTGAGAGAAGTGTAGGTGACTAGTTAAAGTCTCTTGTATTTTAGGCATGGATGGATGACTTGTGAAGACACAAAGGAGGACCTAAAGTTAATCCCAAAAAATGAATTCTACTCTTGGGGATAAATAAGTAATAAAAACAAATAGTAATTAAAATTATTGATACAGTATATTAAATGATGCCTGGGCTAATTTTTGAATGATTCGTTAGCACGTTGAACTTTTCCTTGTAGATACCGTTTGGCATCTTGAGAAAGTGCTGCCTTGTCACAATCTTCGGGTGACGGTAGAGGGACACCATTGAGAAATAGAATCTCAGGAATAGAGTAGTCTGTATTGGGTTCCTTGACTGTTATGAGAGAATAAACCAAAAGACCTCCAGGTACCTCGAGATTATGATCAGCTCCATGTGCAAGAGCAGATAACACACCCAAAATGTCTTGATCTGCAATGGAATCTAGTAGAAGCTGAGAAGGTGAAGTTGTGAGAGGTTCCTGGAACTCCTTTGCGACATACTTTTTGTGAATGAACAATTCTCGGTTGTTCAACAAATGTGACTTGTTTTGAACCTTAGGTTCGTGAATCGAATTCAGTGATTGATTTGAGACTCTTCTTGCTGCATCAAACAAAGGAACAGTGAAGTCTCTAGTATCCAGTGTAAGTGATCTGATTTTGGAAACATGTGAACCCAGCGACCGATGTACCGCAGAGCATTGGGTACACACAATTACCAAGAGGTTGAGTGAGATCCAGGAAACGTTTTGGCTGGTGCCACAGTCAGCACATTGGCTATTGGAAGCATCTATGTTTTGAATGGTTTTGAGGAAATCGGGGGCATTCAGGGAATGGCAATCTCTAAGAGGATCCCTATGTTCTCGGGGTGGAGAGGCAACCATCTCAAGCGAAGTTGAAATCGCACCATTAATGGACTGAATCCACTGATTCAAATCTTCCTCAGATGTGGCTTGATATACTCGTTTGCTCTTGGGAGTTACAATCTCAAAACAAAATCGACGATCAGAGTTTCGGGCTTCTCGACAAAGCGCCATTTTCAAATCTATAGGCTCTCGATTTGTCTCCAGACCTTGTTTCCAATTAGAGTATTCAGAAAGCTTGCCCTGTGCTAATACAACCCAGTATTTATGCCAGCCAACTCCTTTCTTGTTAGCGATAGCCTTAGATCCTGATTCAAGTGACCAAAGTAATCCCTCTTTATGCTCTGGGGAAGTAGGTGACGATTCACCGCCACTTGCTACCTCAGTTCGATTAACATCTTCTTGTGCCAAAATTTTGCTGTTCTTTGGAGGCGGGGAATCAATGATCAACGACTTTACTGGTTGCAACAGTGAATGTGAGGTTGGAGTTATAGGCTCTGCCGAAAACGGCACTTGCTGCCCACGGAGTTGTTGGCTTGTGGAAATGTTTGTATTAATTAGACCCAACCTAGGTTTTCTCATGGCAGCCCCTTGGGAGCGAGATCGTGTTGGCACTATGTTGGGTATTGGTATCGAGATTGGTGCACTTATAGGGTTGATAGGGGAGATGAGTGTTGCATTAGTTTCGTTTGAGTGAGCGGTGTCAAGTGACATTTCAATCTGTCTTCGTTTGACCTCAACATCAGTTCGTGATCGGTTCCAGTCCTTGGACATTTGTTTGACATGATTAAGTAGACTCTGTATTTTTGGTGTAGACAATTCGATTGCTCTGGATAAAGCCGAGAAACGAGCCAGCTGCTTTTCCTCATTAAGAGCAAGTGCATGTGTGATTGATTGAAGTTTTCTTCCACCATTCAAATCACTCAAATACATAAAGTAATCGAATCGTTTGACTTCGAAAGCTCTTCTTTTGTCTTGATACTTAGAGTCAGACTTGGAGGCTTTGGGAGCTCTGGTGGAGCTCTGCCCAAGGTATCTTGAAAGCCATGAATAATATTCTCTAGACTCATCATCGAATTCCTTCTTATGATGATCAAAATACTTGATTTCTGTATCGTAAAATTTTTTCATAGGTGTCAAAACCAAATCCCGTAAATCTTTGGCAGAAGAGTTTAACCAACCTATAATTTGAGACCAGTGTTCCGATGTCGCACCAGAAGCAGGCGTAAAACCCTCAACATCCCGTAGGTATTCCAAAAACAAGGCGTATTCCGTGGCAAGCTCTACTTGTCTTTCACACACAATGTAACCTTGTTTATAAAGACGTTTGATGAACGTTTTCAAATTTCGAGTCTGTTTCTCCAAAGCCTGCACCGAGGCACGGAAAACAGGGCCATCATCGTTATGCACAGGTTCAGTAGGCCGTAAACATTTGTCCAGCAAAGTATCAACGGATTCTGAATAACCTTTGACAGGGTTGGTAGGCGAGGACAAGTTGGCTGTTTGAGTGGCAGATTGAGTTCTGCCACTAGGTTCAGTAGTCACTGGCATTCGTTTTGGAGGAGAAGATGGATCTAAAGTGATTGTTGAGGATATTGGGGAGTCAGGGATTTCATCAATAGATGGAGGTGCCACAATCTGAATTTTGAATTCCGCCAATCTCCTTAGGGAGTCCTGTCGTTTGTCATATTCGACAAAACATGCAAGTAGCGGTCCTGTGCCCAACTTTGGTAACTGCCATACGAATTCACTGTCGTTGCTGGCAAGATCGCCGAGAAAAGCCACATTTTCCCGAGTGTGAATATTGGGATCCAAAAAAAAATCAGAGGTTATCAAAGTATACAGTTCCTCCGCGGAATTAGAAATGATTAAAGCTGCTCCTGAAACTGGCTCCGAAAGACAGAGTTCAATTTGAACAAGAGTAGTATCACCAGCAAGCTGGATTTTAGGTATGAATTTAGTGGGGTCTTCCTCATCTTGAACAAATTCACACGCGGAGCTGAAAATGTATGGATTGCTCTCAGTTGCACTGAGTGATGCAATTGGATGTATTAAGTGGGTGAGAATATCCAATCGCTCTCCAGGTCCACTTTTTGCTAGGACTCGACTTTGTTTGACCAAAGAATCCATGGAGGGGTTATTAACTGCAATTGCTCTAGCAGCTGAGGTAGATGTTCCTGAAAATACCACTCTTTGGAGCCTGAAGCTAGAGTCCATGAAGGACCCATTTGCGTCTTGAGACGATGATATTACCTGTCCCATTAATTATTTGAGCGCTCCAACGTTATATTAATAAGAAAATGTGATTAAGGCCCGGTCGGTCTTTCCAAAGGCCAAATGGATATGTCTAGAAATACCCCCGGTAGGATTAGTTTGAGTAGACAAATGCAAGACGATTTCGATGTAATGAAATTCAAGTTCGGAGTAGACAGGTTAATTTTAGTGAACACTTGAAGGCAAGTTATGATGATGGGGACAAGGTTTCGATATTGATCACGTGACTATATATTGAGGCTCAGTTTCCTAATGGGTTTGCAGACTGGGCCCATTTACTGTTAAGAAAGCTAGAAGCAACCAACTGTGACTGTACATAAATTTAGGTCAAGCATAAAAGAAAGAATTTTGGGTCGCTTTTCTGATTCAAACTAAGATTTGATTAAGTTGTGAGGGCAAATGTGCAAAGAGGGATTAATGGTTAAACACATAATAAAAATTCAAGTTAAATTATAAATTTTAGTGAGATGAGCCACTTTATTACTGATGGGTGTTTTGAACTCTCCTATTTTTTCAATCTCCCCCTTTTTGTTTTGATATTGGGTTTGATATTGGGTTTGATTTGGATATAAAGTAATTTTGTTCAAACCATTTAGAGAATAAGAGCAATGGCACCAGCAACGGCAGCACCAACAATGCCGGCATTGACGACAGAGTAGGAAGCACCGTTATCGTGGTGAGTGGGAGCAGCAGTGTTGGTGGTGTTTCCTCCAGTGGTGGTGTTGGGAACAACGCCGGTAGGAGCGGCAACTCCGTTGGTCAAAGCAAGAGCAGCAGTGGCGGTAGTGGCGATAACGACGGTAGAAAACTTCATTGTTTGATGGTTTGAGGTTGAGATAACCGAGAAATATCGCGACTATATATAGTCTGTAAAAATTGTTGGTTGATTCTACAAAACACGTAATAAACTCTGATCAATTGATCGGAAAAAAAAATTTCTTATCTTTACAGCTTTATTGCTTCTATTTTTGGTTACTTTCTTTGTCTAGTGACACACAAAATTATTCTTTGACTTCATCGCCATAAGCCATTTACCTAATTGGGAAATTGATCCTTAGTACGTTTCTAGGATTATTATCTATGATATTCGCGTATTGATCCAATAAACCACAAAAATACCGGAAAACTAGCTGTTTTGTGGATTGACAGACAAGAAATCATAATCTCCTAATAGCTTTATTTTGGAAAAGGACAAGACTGACCGACGACTTGGCCATCCCTAGTGTTTCACATTGACGGATTGTTATCTAACACAGTTTCGCATTTCGGAAAAAAAAAACTTATGTCTTTGCTTAAACTTTAACGTTGAGACATTAGACAATGGGAAAAAAAAACTTGAAAATTAGGTCCCTAAGAGTGGCTGTGGCCCTTAATTTTCTTGCCGAATTAAACTTGCTACTATCAACAAATGATTCCAATCTAAGCCACAGATCAGAGAAGAGACAGTCATATCGTTCTTTTTGCTTGCCCATTTAGTGTCAATTTCCAAAGCGTGGGGGTTTCGGCATCTATGACACATTACATTTGTAATTCTCCTATTCAGCTATACATGATATTAGACTCAGTCTGACCAATGAGTGAATTTTAAGCTGTCATTATCACTTTTGCCATGGCAATCAATCAAAGCTTAACCTTATAGATAGCAAGATGTCAAAAGAATTTATGCAAAGATGTCGAAAAAATGCAGCATCACATGCAATAAGCTGATAATGATACATTGCCATAGAGGCACGAGACTGAACCTTTCTTGTAAAGGGATTTTGGCAAGATTATATTAATGCAATTTTGAACACAAAACCAAACAGGAAATACAAAAAATTCTTAGAAGGCAAGACGGATTTCTTCTATTCAGCCGCATGCACAGGATCTTGTACCTCAATTTCTAAAGTAAAACACGTTATATACTTAAGTCAGTTTAGCATTGTGATTAAAATTTGCCCCCCTTCAGACTTATGTCAGAAAATAGTTGGAACGATCTAGTGAGGACATACCCAAACTATGACACTGATACACTAAGAGAATTACTTGACTCCTGTAATGGTGACTTCGAGCAAGTGACAGCCTTACTAGGCCCTAAACAGTCATTAAAACGTAGTTCAAACAGTGACAGTCCTAAAGCCCAATCGTCTTTAATGAATTACGTGACGGGCTTGAAAAAATTAAAATCAGGGCCTCACATCACCCTCTATACTTCTAAAGATGTAGAATCATCAGCATTACCTTGCTCATTGCATCTCAATGTGTTACCACAAGACCTTTCTGGACGTTTGGCAGTACAGTTGATGGCAGACCAAGAACAATGGAACTTAAACAAGTTTCATCTTTTTGGAAGACCGTGTGTGTCCCCTCACAAGTCAGCTTTTTATACAGGGGATGACAGTGTGTATTCAAAACAAACTTACCGCTATAATGGTCGGGAGGTTGATACTTCAAAGCGTTTCACCTCTGATATGATTGAAGCAGCGGAAATCATACAAGCATTAGTGCGCAAAGTTTCCGGAAATCAAAATTGGTTGGCAGATGCTTGTATTGCCAATTATTACCAAGATGCCTCCAGTTCAGTCGGATATCACTCAGATCAACTGACTTACATTGGTCCCCGTCCCATAATAGCGGCTTTAAGTTTAGGAGTTGAACGTCAATTCAAACTTAAAAGCGCAGTGAAGGAAGAATCTGACAATGACAATTCACCCCAAACTCAACAGGCCCAAACAACATACACAATTCTGTTGCCTCATAATTCACTTGTGATTATGTTGCCTCCATGCCAAGAAAAATTCAAACATAGCATAGTTCCACTCAAACATGTGGAGCCTCATTCAATCACAGGTACTGCCAGAATATCCCTAACTTATAGACATTTTCGCAAAGAGTTTATTCCAGAGCTGATTCCCAAATGCAAGTGTGAAGAACCAATGATCCTTAAACCACTCTTCAACAAAAAATCACACTCTAAGGCCAACTATTTTTGGATTTGCGGTATGTCATATGTGGGGAAAGGCTGTGACGGATTTAAGTGGTATGAGTCTGACTTTGCCCCTTGAAAGTTCACATATATGACTCAACATATACATGACATGACATACTAGACGCATTAGAGTCACATTAGCCGAAAGTTTTTTGAGTCATGAGTCAAATTTCTCAAGTTTCAAGCTTCATTCTACAACAAATGGATGAACCAGACAAGTGCCAGTCGCTTGTGCTCTCTCATGAAACAAATGAAAAAGATTGTTCGCCATTAGTCACTGTGACATGGTGGGACAAATTCATCTACTATTCTTCAAAAGTTGATGCATTGGGAGTTGAGCTAGGGGGTATTCATAGGATACCTCCAGACCAACGACTGAACGGATCGCTAAAAGACCACTTAAACATGTCGCTTTTTTGGATTTGTGCCTGTGGCGGCCTTACTTCAATGCAAGGTATGATGCTTGGACCAACAGTCTTCAGACTATCTCTCGTAAACTCCTTAGTTTCCGGCCTCTTGGGGGTTTGTCTAGGTTCAGGAGTTGCTGCTTATGGGGCAATTATGGGCCCACGATCAGGGTTGAGGCAGATTGTGTCCAGCAGATCGTATGCCGGCTGGTGGCCAGCTAAACTATTTGGCTTTTTGGCAATTATTGGTGTGTTGGGATGGTCCGTGGTGAACTGTGTTGTTGGTGGACAGCTTTTGGGCGCCCTTTCTAATGGAAAGGTTCCTTTGGAGGTTGGAATTGTGATTGTCACTGTTATTTCATTTGTTACAGCTGTTATAGGTGTCAGGGCCGTGATCACGTTTGAAAAAATTATGGCATTTCCCACTTTTTTATCATTTTTGTTGCTATACATTTGTGCACACTCAGAATTCCATACATCTTACAGTATCGATTCAGATAGTCCCACTACAGCAGGAAGATGGCTTTCTAACTTTGCTGCATGTTTTGGAATTACCAATACTTGGGTTTGTATGGCCTCTGATTATTATGCACGTTTCCCACCCACAACCAAACCAGGAACCATTATTATCAACACTTGGCTTTCCAGTTTTTTACCTTCAGCTTTTATTGGAGTTTTGGGTACACTTTTGGTTACAGGGACCTTGTCAAACCAAGATTGGAATGAAATCTATAATGAATGGGGAAATGGAGGCTTGATCAGAGCGGGTTTCAGTCCTTGGGGCGGTGGGGGAACGTTTTTGGCTAGTATCCAATTCATCAGCATTATTTCTAACAACATTCTCAATACCTATTCCTTTGCTCTTTCTCTCCAAGTCTGGAGTAAACGGATTGCAACTGTTCCTCGATGGATCTGGACATTTATAGGAAGTTGTATTTATTTTTCCTGCGCGATGGGAGGAAGGAACAAACTATCGGATATTCTCTCGAACTTTTTACCAATGATTGGATATTGGGCACATATTTTCTTTTTGCTACTGATACTAGAGAATAGTTTGTATCGAAGGAAAAAACTTCCTGCCCATGAGGGTCATGAGGATGATGTTGACAGTTATAGATGGTATTATTGGGACTGTCCTGCAAAACTACCTTACGGCTTTGCAGCTTTAGGCTCTTTTGTGCTTGGAGCTGTAGGAGCTGTTTTAGGCATGAATCAGGTCTATTTTCAGGGTCCTTTGGCAAAGCTAGTTGGCGAAAATGGAGCTGATCTCGGCCTGGAGTGTGTAACGGTTCTGGTTGGTTTTTCATATCCAATTTTCCGATACTATGAAGGGAGATTTTTTCCCGAGCTTTTCAGTTAAACAAGTTTTTTTCATAAAATCACCAATTCTGTATAGAGGTGCGGTTATATTTTTTCTATTTACACACTAGGCCAAGAGTCGAGATTTTGGCTTCAACAATTTTGGGGAAATGTAGGCATCTTTGGGAGCAACAACGAAATCAATTCCTTGACGTTTGTAATTGAAAACCTCCACCAGTTTTCCCTTTCCTTTCTTGGCGAGTTTTAGGGCCTCTTCATGAGGTACAACCTTACTGAGAAGTGAAGTTGTTTGAGAGAAGTGAATTCGAAGATCATTTTGCTGATGCTCAGAAAGATAAAAAGTCTCACTAAGAACTTGGTCGATCTCTTCAATCTGCTTAATAGTGATGAATGGGGAAGTTTCGCCTCGAATGGTTTTCAATTTCTCGGTAACTTGGCTCAGCTCTTGCTCAACAAGCTCAGGGGTAGACACAGGCATAAGCTTACCACGAATGACATCAAACTTGTTGTCGAACTCAGAAGGCTCTGAAAAGGCAGACGCAAATCGAACGGACTCTTCTAAAGACCATCCCAATGATCGGTAATGTCCAATTTTGACAAATCTAGCAGCTAATTCTTTAGGGGCTCCCAATTCTTCAAGTTTTTGAGCAAATTCCTCCTGTTGACTCTGTTGAAGTGCCTCCTTTTCTTGTTGCTTGGCTCGAAGCTCTTCCAACAACTGCTGTTCCTTGGAAGGTCTCCAATTTAGAACAGTGTCCTTTTGATGAGCAGAGACAACTTCATTACGACCGAATCGTCGAACTCGAGGACTGAAATGATCAGTAGGTAATCGCTGATGCTTTTTAAGGGCGACCCCTACAAATCTTCGGTTGGGATGGAATGGATCATAATAAAACCGAACAAAACCGGGCTCTTTAGCATAAATAGTGTGATCCCGCCCAATCCATGCATTTTCTCCAGGATAAAACTTGGTTCCCCTCTGTCGATAAATAATTTGGGAGGGCTCAACCCATTCACCTTCGGTCTTTTTGACACCAAGTCTTCGACCAATAGAGTCCTTATTGTTGGTACGACCACCACCGGAAGCTTTAGCCTTGAATCGAACGTTAACGGGTGTCAAGAGTGACACGGCCAGGGGACCTGCCAACAGCTGTGAACTGCCTTGTTTAGAACGGACTGTCTGTGATATCAGTCTCAACATTAGTTGGTTAGATGTTGAAAATTTCACTTGGGCTTAGAGTTTCATGAAAACCCAAACCCTGAATGACTGGAAATTCACCAAGTAGTTTTTCACGAAATTGAACAAAGCTCGATTACTGGCACATTTGAGCTTGAAGAATGTTGACACCAGCTAAATCGCTAGTAGCCTCAGTAGTCCTGGCATTAGTTTTTTTTGCATTGTTCTATTGGAATGACAAGAGTTTGGCACGGCAAGCTGTTGAATTTTTTGATCAAGGCTATATTCATTATGGTCCGTTAAACGGTCCATATCTTGTTTCAAGAAGAGTGGCCACCTACATCATTGATAGCTTCGATTCTTGCTTGATTCCTTCCTGGAGTGATAAGGGTTATTTGGTAAGCTCAGGAGAGTGTCAGAATCTTCCAACGCAATGGGAATTATCTCATTCAAAATCCACGCAAACATATGATAAGTGGATTCAAGCGCTCTCTTCGTGTGCTGCGGGCGATCGCTTAGTCTGTCTAATCATCGACAATTCATTCAATCTAGATCCGCGTGTAGGTGATCCAATTCAAATACTGGGTCAGGAAACATTGGCAACTCACACTAACGAAGATACCCTAAGAAAATGCGGCGACAACTTACTTCATTGCAGTGTGATCCCTGCCAGCAGTGCCCAATGCATTATAGACCGTTTTGAGAAATCAGACAAGCTTGATTCCAAATCAGAAGAAGAGATGAAAGAATGCATTCAGTTTTATGGCAAATTCGAGTTACTTTAAAGATTTAACTAGGCTGGCATTTATCAGATCTTTTTTTCTTAGAAAAAGGATAGCCTGGCGTTTTCACACTTCAAACTCATGCTCTTGTCTATCAATAATTCTTACTAATAGATACTATTATTCAAAAAACCGTTACAACTTCTTATCTAAACTTAACTTTTTTCAAAGCAAACTTTAAGAGTTTTTGACTGTTTCGCAACCTTATTCGACGGAGATAGCGATTTTCGGTAGTTTCAGTCTCATTTCTTTCTTGTATTTCTTGATCTTTTTCAGATCCTCTAAAACTCAAGTGTTAGAAGTATTGGTTAGTTTCTAAGACATGTCCGGATCATTTAATTTCTCATGCGCAACATAGGAAAACTGGAATTAATCACACAAACCCTTTTGGGATTCCTTGTTGGGACAGCCAAAGGCCTTTTTAATTCAATCAAAAGCCCCAAATTTATCACAAACTACGTTTTCGTTCCTATAGGAACCATCGCAATTTTAGCAAGTTGTTATGGTATCAACCTTCTGCTTCAGTTGAAACCTGTCAACTTTCCAAGTTCAGTGTTGTTGCTAGCAGTACTTTTTATTTTTATCATGCTTGTGGACAAGCTAATTGGGGAGAAGCACTCAAATAAAATCATGACGATTTTTGCGGTTCCTGGAAGATGGTTATTAAAATATATGGCTCTTTCGTTCTGCACCCCATTCATAACGCTACCATTAAGTCAGCATGTAACTGTTGGTCAGGCTTGGTCGATGGGATTGATCTTCATAATTGGACTGGTGGTTTATTTGTGTATCTGCACCTGGATGGTACAATTACTTCAATGGATCTTACATCGAATAACTTCTCAAAAATTACCAGACTTGGAAGCACAAGCTAAAAATGTGAAGGAAACGACAACCACAGCTGAGAATTCGCCAAATAGCACAGATCCTATACAGGCCTCAAGCCAGCTACAGTCATCAGCAAGTATAGGGGAGCGCTCTATTGACCTATCTTCTGAATCAGACTCAGATCAATCAATAATTATGTCTACGGAGTTTACCGTTGATTCAAATAAATCAGAGTCATCCAGAGCAAACAAATATTCTCTACAACATCGCGTTGAGAACAAAATGCGCATATTTGTTGAATTGCACATTGACGACTTGATCTACAGTTACATTTTTATTGCAGGATTGGCAGTTTATTACTCACGAGGCTATTCAATGATAATGGATGTTGGCTTAGTGGTATTAATTTTTCGGCTATGCATTAGCATTCCAGCCAAAATTAGAAAAGTATTTCATCCAGTTCTGAGCACCTCAGCGGCTGCAATGCTATGTTTACTTATTCTTTCCCTCATCAAAAGCCCAAACACCCCCAGTAACTTCATGCAGCATTTGCGCGATTTCAAAACACAAAGAAATTATCTCTTTCTTTTCGATAATTACAAGAAATCGAACTCAGCAAACCAAAATGGCATTTATTCAAAGTTGCCGGGGGCAGGTGACATTTTCAGCTCCGTAATGGACGCAGGCATCGTTGCTATGCTACTTCCATTATACGAATTTCGTCACGAACTCATTGAGAACTGCCTATTACTTACCATTCCACTTTTAAGTGGTGCTGTTCACTTTTTTGTATATCCTGTTTTATGCCATCACTTATTTCTTACATCAGAACAAGCCTTAGGGTTTGTCCCCCGATCGGCAACATTGGCATTGGCAACTCCAGTCACAGAGGCTTTAGGGGGTAATCTTCAAGTGACAGCTGTAACTGGTGTGCTTTCTGGAGTTGTTGGGGTACTTATTGGAGGTTTTATTTTGGGTCCAAATTTTCTAAAGATTGACCCTTCTAACTTTATGGGCAGAGGAATAACAATGGGAGTAAACTCTTCAGCGGTAGCTGCAACCCATTTATTAGCAACTGACCGAAAAGTCGGAGCTATTGCCTCATTATCTTTTGTATTATTTGGGGTGACGCAAGTAATTCTTAGTGCAGTTCCTGCTGTTGCGGACATCGCCAAGGATTTAGCAGGGGAATGATTATTTATTCATTTAAAAGTGCCAGGTTCATAGAATCTGGTTAATTAATAGATTGCTGAATTTTAAGTCGTTGATCTTTCTGCAAAGAATTGGACTGCCGTTCGCTTTGTAAAAAGATTTTTTGTTATGATTGATCTATAAAATTGGAAATGTAAAGGCTAGGTTGTCGCAAAACAGAAAAAATCATGACCAACTTGAAACCTGTAAAAGCGCAAAGTGTGAGAAAGTGAGAAAAAACAAACAAGCTGCCTTCAATCTTTCTTCCCCATTGTCAGTTAAAGTAAATTGTCACGACATGCCACTGTACATTTGATTTAACTCAATATAAATCGAAATAATGAAAGGTCAATTTTCATTGTTAATCAGATTTTAGTGCCTTTGACTTACTAGAACAATAGGGTGAGATCACTTAACTTAGAGATCAAAATGAATAATCTGATTGGCTTACTACATCAGTATAGTAAGATGGAATTAAAAGCATGGTAATGGGCGTATGGCACAGTGGTAGCGCGCGGGCTTTGCATGCTTGAGGTCTCCGGTTCGATCCCGGATTCGTCCAACCATTTTTTTTTGAATTTGCGACTTTATTACATGGCAGAGGATCGGAAAATCTGATGCACACGGGTTACTAAAAACGAAGATAAATGTCTTGTATTTCCTTTTGGTGTTTTGCAACATTATCAATGCTGCTAAAGGCTCAATTTTGCAATAACAGTTGGAAAAAAATTGTGTTTGAAAATTCTATTTAATGTTCTCAGATCAATAGAGTAGAGGAGTTGAACAGGAAGAATTAGTAACATCATTTTGTATTCCCTCACAAATTGAATTAAGAAAGATACCATTGTTGTATAATGGGCTCATGTGTACAATACTTATGGCCATCATTTGGGAGTACTGAAATTAATCATAGAGGTGATTTCAAGGTTAGAGATACTTAAGTTGAAGAAATAAACATGGAGGAGTATTAAAAGGTCTGTTATATTCTGAGCAGACTAAAAGTAGTCGAGTAACGTTAAGCCTTGCTAGCTCAATCGGTAGAGCGTGAGACTCTTAAGATACTGGTATCTCAAGGTTGGGGGTTCGAGCCCCCCGTAGGGCTAACATTTTTGTTCTTTCTAGTAACTTATTTTTAGGTGTGTTGATATGTGTTTAGGCCGTGTGCTCACCATTCCACACGATTAAGCTAGCTACACATTATCACACAACTCTTCTTTTTAATCTAACTGTAAGCCACTGAGCAGCCTCTTTTACTCCAGTTCCCTCCTTAGCTGAGATTGGCAAGACTCTTGAATCACGAGCAGATAGATGCTCGGCCATTTGATTGAAAATTTCAATGATTTCCACCACTTCCATCGAGTCTTCACAGTCTTGTTTATTTGCGAGCATCAGCACCGGAACTCCATCAGTTGCGTCATTGACCATAATTTGCTTCAAAGCTGTTTTACATTCCTCAAGTCGATCTTTATCTGTTGAATCCACCACAAATACAATTGCGTGGCACTCAGGGTAATAAGACTCCCATAATGTCCGAAGATTTTCCTGTCCACCAACATCCCACAGTTTTAAATGACAGTTGTCCACTGTGACATGGCCAACATTTTGACCAATTGTGGGATTGATTCGTTCAGATGGTAAAGACTTCACCCCATATTCATGTTTCAATCGCTCCAAAAAAGTCTAGGGATTAGTTGTAATGTCCAAAACAATGTTTTAAATAACTTACAGTTTTTCCAGCATTATCTAATCCAAGAATTAAAACCTGATACTCTTTGTTAGAAACACACAATCCGATCCAATCTGATTAGTATAATACTTACCGACTTTTTTTGTCAATTTCTGGTAAATACTTTTGGTGAGATGATACATGACCAACTTACATTAAACAGGCTGGCCACATGCTTTTTTTTTTGATTCTATGTTAAATCATTATAAACCTTATACGTTTGAAGGTTCGAAGCTTATTGTAAGAACTAAGTTAGTGTGCTGTGAGGACACCATTGTTGGGGAAGGTAATGTTGACAGAGTTGAGATCGACAGTCCAGAAGATATCTTTGTTCCTTATTTACTGAACAGTTACCTTCTAGCTTTAGTACAATTAGTGGGGGGGCATGAGGACCAACAATGCTGGCTAGATTTTGCTTTTGTAGATGTTCTAAGATATGCCTAAGGAAGGTTTAAAGTCGATTATGTTTTTTTAATTAAGTGAATTAAGTGGGAGCGATGGATATGTTCGAAATTACCCAGAGTCTGATTAACTATCTTGATTTTTAGTTTCATTAGACTGCAAGTCCATTTCAACAGAAGTCCTGAGACCAAGATAACCCATTTGTTTTTTCGACATCTCCAAACTTTTCAAAGTCTGGATATGGGTTTTCAAGGCCGGGCATTTTATCCGTCACAAAACTGGCCACCGTATAAAGCTGGAGGACTCATCGCCTGCTGTGGTGTGTGCAGTAAAAGGTGGAAGAGCCACCTTCGGACTCCAAACAGAGTAGAACAAGCTAGAGAAATTATTTCTTTTCTAATCTTTGAAATAAATAACAGTAGTAGTTGATCCGATAATTAAGCTGATGCGGGTCCGTTGTTGGAGATGTACAACAATTTAAGCTTCACTTAAAGATTGAGTCCAGGAAATGGGAATGGTGTGATCACTGGTATGGTGATTTTGTTGGAAAAACAAAAACAAACAAACAACTACAATAAAGGTTGCCATTAGCTCAACAATAGCAGTAGATAATACGAGGGACAATTTTCTGACTTGGTAGCACTCATTTATTTTGGCATAAGAGTTTTTATGTCTGCAACAATGACTTGCGGTCGTTGGTTGTCGTCAAAATTGGATAAGCAGTATATAAAATGATAGCTTACTCCAAAATTTTGAATAAATTGATTAAATGGGTTCAGTATCTTTGAGATAATATGTCTTTCAAATTCTTATGTCTCTTCAAGTCACTCATCCTCCGACCCTCCAACCATTAGTTCTGGCTGAAAGACTAGCTCTAATCCTGGAGCAATATTGGTTGCTGCCATAATTTAATGAGAGCTCGGTTTTCTGTCTTTTCAGCTATAGACAAGCCTGCTGCACAAGTATTAAAAACCTATACTAAGACTCAGGACTTCCTAATATACTAGGAACTAAGTGCTTGGATTTCTTTGTCTATCTTCAACCAAAGCTAAAGGCTAGGCGTACTTGGAGCAAAGGACGTTTTTGGACCTGAACATACTCGTTTTTAAGCGCCAATGTAACTTTCTATTGTTTATCTTTGGAGCGTGTAGTTTGGTCCCCATTAACTTTTAAAACGGAATCAGTGGTTCAATTAATCAGTGTCAAGATATTCCAAATTAGGTAATAAGGTTCTATATCCTGAAACTCATATAAGAGCATAATTATTAGAAAGAATAATAAGTGTAGGGTTTTTACTAGTTTAAATCTATCAAAAATCGATTTTCCACTAAATAAATGTCTTTTTAAATTTGTTTAATAAAAAACAACAAACACAAAGAAAGATCCAAGTGCCTAACATCAACTTCTTTTGCGTACCAGAGTACCATTTTAATAAAGTAAAATAGCTATTAACTCTGGCTTTACTTTATTTTTAAAGTAAGCTTTTCTTCCACACTTTGTAGTCTGGATTTCTCTTAATAAAGTTATCTTCCTTTCTTCTATCTGTAGTGTATTTAGAGAATGTGCATCAAAAGTATTTAGAGATTTAACCATATTAGTTCAATCGAACTTCATGAAACTTTTTGACTACAGTCTCATAGTCAGTTCAGATGGAGCCAGCACCGTTTGGACTACTGCTCTTGGCCTGTCAGACCCACCATGACTCGACCCAGTATGACTGGAACTGTCTCAACCAACTCTGATGATAATGTGACTTCTATTCCTCCTAAGGAGTCTGGAATCACTATCGTTTAAACTATCTCTGTGTCGCTTTCCAAGATTACTTCACGATCACTCAGACTGTGACTCATTGCTCTGGTATTAAATCCTGCACAAAAATTCCAACCAACCATACTTCTAAGCTGCTATCTACTGTTGTGGAGGACAAGACTGTGGCTATTACTGTTCTATGTGATTGCAACGAAGTCGGTACCCCTACCACTATCTTTGAAACTGTTACAGTGTGTAATAACAGAGGATGTTCAGCCCATACTATTTCACTAGCCACCATGTCTATGGTTGTGTGGATTTTCTAAACCTTGTAGGAGATGACACCAGATCTAGAGGGAACGGGAAAGTAGGTAAGATTTTGTGTATAAGGGACAGTGTCATGCATCGACATTCTATCATTATTACATCAAATTAAAGTTATAATTAATTCAAGATTTCCATTAAGTACGCACTTCGAGCAGATGAGCATTGACTGTATAGAAGCTGCCACTTTGTTTCGATATCGTCTGATTAAGGGATGCAACATTTTGACACAAATTGCGTATTTCAGATCTCAACCATTGGAACGATCCATGATTCTATGTGATCTTTTGCTCTTATTCGGGAAACCGTTTGCTCAGTTGATGGGCGTATCGCGGTATCAGTTTTTGTTTGGTATCTGTGGGATTTGGGGTGTGTCTGCAATTTGGCGGTGGAGACAAAGTAAATGGTGGACAATTCAATATCCAGTCTATTATAGCTGTCAATTGGTAAATTTGTGCTGGGGGTGGCATCAGCTTGGAAAATTGACAAATATGCCTGAGCTGACTTTCACAAACACCTTGTTGATGACCTTGTTGGGTCGATCTCCGTTTGATTCATTTTGGTATGAATAATTAGAGTACAGCTTAAATGTGAACTTACCATTCACACATCATGTTGCATCACTCAAATTTCCATATCCAGCCATGTCGCTGGCAATCTTTTGGGCAGCCTCAACGTCAATTTCCAGACTGTCCAAGTTCAATTCTTGTAGTGCTCGACGAGACACAGTCTCAAGGTACTCGTCTCTGGCACAAGAGGGCAATGCAATATTAGGTCGTAGCTTTAACTTTTGAGCCTGAACAAGTAGAGTGTTTGCTGAGTCAATCAAGAAACTCACTGTTTCCGAAATTGGGATTAATTCCCGACCATTGGTGTCATTGATAACAAACTCAATACTTTTCTCAAGTTCTTGAGTGACTTGTAGTATCTTTTGAAGACTAACCAGATCATTGGCAAAGCTTATGTTTTGTTGCAATAAACCCTGCTCTCCAATTAGCTGTGCTTGTAATTGCGATATCTCTTCATCCAGTTTCGATTCATCCACTTTCAAATCAGTCTCACTGAATGTATGATGCTCCAGTTTAAACCAGCCTTCGTCAATGAGATCTGCTGGAATTGAAAAAACATTTCTCAACACGTCCAATTCAAACAAGTCGAACTTTTCATCGACTTTGTTTTCAAGCAACGTTTCTAGAGCGGCCGTTCCAACCTCAATGTCTTTTACGGAAGGTATCTGCTTCAATTTTGTTTCAAGTTCACTTCCAGTATATTTGGCCGTGATTTTTTGTTCCTGGCGCTCTCGTCTTACCTTAAGATAAGAATCCATGGCATCTGTGATATGATACATGACCTCATTAACAGCATTGATAACATCATCGATTACGGCTATTGGACTATAGCCAAAATGCTCAGTAAGAAGAGCTGTTGACTGTTCAAAAGTCGACATCACGTGAAATCAGCAACAATAGTGCTGCATGAAGATAGATGGGAAAAATGGATGATTGACTCGGTCACTCTGGCAACTGGAAATGTACTTTTAAGTTTGGCTAGGTTAATAAGATTGTATTAATAGTCTATTTATATAACACGTGATCTTGTATGCACGTGATTGAACAAGCAGTCACATTCAATGAAAAGTGTCCACCAAACATTTCAGATCTTCACTGAACAGTCCAATTGAACTTGTGAAGAAGTCGCATCAATTATAATGGTAAGTGTCACACGGACATGTAAACCCGCTAAGAACTCACTCTAACCATAGTCTGATATTGAAGTTCCCGTTGCCGAGGTTGAGGTTGCCGCTGTTGCTCCCGCTGGACTTACCGTTGAGGATGCCCTCAAGATCGTTCTCAAGAAGGCTCTTGTCAACGACGGTCTTGTCCGAGGTCTCCGAGAGGCCTCCAAGGCTCTTGCTCGACAGGAAGCCCAGCTCTGTGTCCTCTGTGACTCCGTCACTGACGAGTCTTACCTTAAGCTCGTTGAGGCTCTCTGCAACGAGCCCGAGGAGAAGATCCCCCTTGTCAAGGTTCCCGATGCCAAGCAACTTGGTGAGTGGGCTGGTCTCTGCCAGCTTGACCGAGAAGGCAACGCCCGAAAGGTTGTTGGCTGCTCTTGTGTTGTCATCAAGAACTGGGGTGAGGACTCTGAGGCTCGACAGTTTTTGCTCGACTCCATTGCTTCCCAGTAAATGGATGCATACACTCTAAAATTAAGTAATTTGTCAATAAAAGTGAGGCTTTACTATTAAAATGTTTGTGGTTTATAAATTAGAATCGTCAAGTTTCTCTGTCCAGCATTTGTTTCATCCAGTCGGCAGTCATATCGATATACGGGCCAGCATCGGCTAGCATTTGAATCATTGCGAGAAATCCATGAGAAAATCCAGCAACAACCTCAGTATGTACATCATTTTGAGGGTTGCAACGTTTCAGACGTCCTGAAAAGAGTAATGAATCATCTAGCAATGGATCCAGCTCACCCACGATGGTATAAGTTGGGGGGAACTGCTGCAATAAGTCATCAGGTGCATGGATGGGTGAAATGAGATAGTCCTTTTCGATGTCGACATTGACACCAGCAGTGTAGAGAGTGTAGTTTGCAAAGAAGAACGGGGCAGGAATAACCCGATCATTGTGGTAAAGTGCTCGAGAAGAAAGAGCCACCTGGCTATCTCGACTTGATATGACATCCTTAGACATGGTACTGAGTGTATTCTGGCGTGTTTGATATATATAAGGTGCACATGACTTGGCTACTTCGTATAGAAGCAGAAATTCTTCATTGGAAAGTGTGCCCTTGTATTCCATGGTAATGACTGGGTAAGATAATACGAGACCCACAGGAGGGGGTGCCTGTTTAGTTTCGAGCAGTTTGAGAGTCAAGGCTGCTGCCAAGTTGCCTCCCGCAGAATCACCCGTGACCACGATTTTCAAAGGCTGCTTGCCAGATAATCCTACTTCAGCTCCACCACTGTTGTGGAGCTGGCAGTAAACATCAAATGCTTGATTCAGGGCATGAGGGTATGGAAATTCCGGAGCCAGGCTGTAGTTGACGCTCAGAATTGGTGTCTTAAGTTTCTTTGCCCATAGCAAAAGATAATCCATATGCAATCTTGAGCTGGTTGTGCAGAACCCTCCTCCATGAAGATGGAGTATCACTTTATTGTGTAAAGCCAGTTCTTGCTTGGTGCCATCAAAAATCAACAAGCAACTTATTGAGTCTGTAGAATGATCGCTAATAGTCCTCTTTAAACTGATATCTTCAACTGTTTGTATGCTTGGTCTGGAAAAGCCAACTAAAAAAGATGCATAGGGATTAAGGCCCTTCTCCCAAGAAACCCTCATTTTGGAGACATTCAGGTCTTGGATAAATCGTCTCACCTTGTCTTGAGCCGACTTGGTGTAAATCAAAAAGAAAAAAGACAGTACCAGCGATACAACATCTCTAAGGTACTTGGGCAACGGTTCGGCTGTCCAAAAGCCTGCATCCAGTGCTTGCATGATCCACAACGCTCGGGCAAACCCGGGATGGTAGTTAGGATGCTTTTCAATAGGACTGAGAGCCAGAAAAACATCAATATTGCAAATAAAATAGTAACTAGCCATGGTGCAGATAATTATTTGCCAAGCTGTAAGGTTGTCATAAAGCCGGTCAGAAATCCACTCAAGACCTGGAGGCCCATTGTGGCATCCAAATGCAAGGGCCATGCATACTCCAAGCACCAAGCATACTTGCAAAGCCCTGTATCTCCCTGGCTGGCCCAAGATTTCGTCCAGCATACGATGGTTATTATTAAGCTGAGTGTTAAGCTTCAGCGAGCACCACAGATCACCTTGAAAGCTAAAGAGATCCTACAAGATCAGGCTGTGTTTTCCACTTGATAGAATCCGGTTTGTGCGAAAGTGTTATTTTGGGGAAATTAGCTGCGTTGAAATGATTCTTTGAGTTGAATCGGATCCACTTTTTCCGACTTTAATAATCAGAAAAAAAGTGGCGGTGCAGATAACTATAATTTTTTTCGGAGAAAATTGTGGCTGGTATGAGATGTTTTTTGTGGCGGTGCAGGTTCTCACTGTTGTGATAGAAAAGATAAGACTTAACACAACTATTTAGCTAGCATTTCTTTTGAATTCATGTTTTTAAATTACTTCAGCTTTTTTATACAAATTATAAGTTAGTTGGATGAATCCAAATCTGAGTCTGAGCCCTGCTCATAAGTTATAGGCTCAGCAGTATCCACATCATCATCTATTTTCAGGTCTTCTTTTTCATCATCACTGAATGTAATTTTGGTGGCTTTCTTTGGCATGGTCTGGGTACTGGAATAGTCGCGTGTGGAATCTCCATCGACCAAAGTTCCCAGTAGAAAAACCACTCGAGAACCCACCTCAACAGACTTGATTGTAAACACAAGCTTTCCTTCTATTCTGTTGCCCTCTCCATCTGACCAGTATCCCAAAGATTTGGTGCTTCCCTCCATCTCGTCTGCCTCAAACGGTGTGAAGGTCCAGTCTTGAGGAATGGAGTTATACTTGATTGTAGCATTGAATGTGTCATGAACAAGCATACCAATATGTGAAGGGGATTGCATATTGATGGTTCCCTCAATTCTATCACCGGGCTGAGGTTTCCAAACTAAAAGGTCTGTACTAATCCATAGAAACGAAAAAGGGCTTTCCCCTACAAACTTTCCGTAGGTGTTTTCAAGGCCACGTTTCTGTAACTTGAGATTATTGTGTGCAAGTACAACACCTCCAGCAGGGGCAAAATAACTCATGACAAGAGGGTCTAAATGTTGGGTCTTAACTCCATTAAGTGGCGTCTGGCTAAACATGGGAGCTAGAGAAACGTACATTGACGTTTGGACTTTGTGGAAACACTCAGAGAGACCCTTTTCTGACACTGGGTTCTCTCGGATTATCTGGGTGCTTTTCAGAATTTCGAGGTTTTCAGAAACTCGACGTTTCTTGTGAATGGAAGTCATTTTCGCGACAAGGCCTGTTTATTAATTTTGCTGAAGACGTGGAATTGAGAAATGCAAATAAGTCGATGACAAACCGTGGATAAAGCCAAACTGTTCCAGATTGTGTTGTTCCCACTATGGTTGAGTCTCTGGCAAGTCAGTGGTAATGCAAATGTTTGTAAATTTTTTCTTTTTTTTTTTCGCCTTCTGACTTCTCATGCAGCTGTAATGTAAAAACAAAACTTTGAATTAGGAATGACTGACAAATCACAGACAATCCATTTCTTTCGGCCTTCAGCTGAGGCTCACTCCTGACAAAGGAACCGAAAGTCCACAAAAGACTGGCGACTGTCATCTACAATGCACATACACTGAATGGATAAGGCTCCAAATCGAGAAATCCTTACACAAACCTTGTCTGCGACTGATATGGCCTCTTTCGCCTTGAGTATTTCTGCAAACAGGTATTTCTCGCTGAGAGAGTTGCCTGTTTGAGGATTTACAACGACAGTTTCAAGAACACTGTTGTCGTCGGGGTAGGTTATTACTGTCTTGCCACATTCTGAATTGGATTCCAGAGTGAAAAAAGGTGGGTGTTTAGATCCTTTGATCACCACGACTTTAGCATTGACTCCATCCAAATCCTTAAGAGCTTGAGAGAACAAGTTAGCCTCTAAAATCACCTTGAATGCAATTTCTTTGGGATGGATCGTGATCACCTCCAGATCCTCATCTTGTCGGCATGTAAACTCACACGTTGTATATGAACTTTGGGTTCTGAACAACAAAGACAATGGGTAGTCAGGTCCTTTGTAAATGAACTTACAAGTATTCAATTCAGATGTTGTGGCACTTGGAGCTGACGACACAGATGTTGTCTTTTTGAATCGTGAGGTTGGTCCATGATTCTCTCGTCCGAACATTTCCAAACATGTAGTCAGGCTGCTCAATGATATCTTGAACGTAGGATAGAAGCTTCCTTCTGGCTGTTCTTCGCCATTGTGAAAGTCATAGATCGAAAAGAGGTTTCGTTTCAGAAAAACGTGGGCTTCAGAGATCTGATTTGATGAGCAACAGGAAATCTTCAGCCCGTCAGACATTATTGTCAACGAAACATGAGGAGACAAGAGAGAGATCGCTCTCAAGATTGTATAAAAGTGGTTGAGAAGAGTTGTGGTGCCTGTAAATAGCACCATAATGGCATTGGATCTTGGAGAGGGCCAGATCTAAGTTGAGGCCGGGTAAGAAGGAGAGAGAAGAAATAGGTTGGGTAAAATCATCCACCTGACACACACCTTGTTTTCTTAGGCGACAAACTATTAAAGTAATAATGGGGGACTCGCATATTTATGATTCCACTGGGACCCCCGCCCTAACAAATATGAGTGTCCCCAACATTTGTCTGGAAGTTTAATTTCGGGGTTAATCTGCATAATATATTGAAGAGTACCTGGCCCCACGTAGAACTCTCATCCCATTGAAATCTACCAGGCTCCAACACTTGAGTAGTCATAATCATTTTTCATTTAAATTGGGAAACTGCATCATTTCCCACCAAAACTGCATCATCATCAAATCAATGCCTCGACCATCTCGAAAGTACGGACTGCTCCAGATAACTGGTCTTGTAGCTGGAATTGCAACCCTTTCATATGTCATTTACTCGAAGCTGAGTTCCAATGGTCGCTCGGAAAGTGAGGAGGAAAACAGTTCTGGCCCTACTCTGAAGAAATCGAAAGAATCAGAGAAATCTCAATCTCGGAGGCTGATTGTGGTTTTGTCACCCGACTTGGTACATAAGCTGAATGTGCCTTTACCAGAACTACTCAAACTACCAAACGTTGTGGCTATTTTGCCTCCCAATATGAGCAAGTCTGCTGTTTCAAAGGTTCGCAGCATGGCCGATCCCGGCGATTCGTTCAAGATCATAAAGTGTGACACCCAAGTTGGCATTGTGCATGTAATCAAGCATATCAGACCTGACGAGTTGTTTATTGCGCACGGTGTAGCACCGACGATTGATGGGGAGGTCAAAAACTTTGTTAAATCTTGCCAATTTCTCGAAGAGGATTTGGACGAAGCTGTGGACAGATTGGAATTGTTAGTCAGAGGTTGAGTCAACACAGCGATATTTATATAGTAAACTGGAGTAATCATTAAGATGTCAGCTTTTTTACTTAAAGCACGATATGTTTGTTAAGTGGATTTATTGAGTGATGTTGATTTTAACCTTCATGGCTGCTCATTTATTTTCTGGTGGATTTTTGGGGGATCCATAGGTTAGTTTTGTGAGTTGATGCAAAATATTGGAATCCTTGCCGGTTTTGACGTCGGGGCGAAACCATCGCCGAATTCGTTTGTAAATGGGACGGTTGAGACGGGGTTGAGAGCGGCCTGCCATCATGGCAACCTTTTGGGTCTTTCGCAACTGCTTGACGTTGAACCAGGTCACCAAAAAGGAGCCGATAACACAGAGAAATATTACCAACGGCATGCCAAACTCGGTCTCTTCTATGAAATTCTCCAGATTCATTCCGTAAAGAGACGCTCCGAAGGCTCCAACAGCAAATCCCAGAGTGAGAACGGTAACTTTCAACTCAAGAAGCATCAGAGCATTTCGATTGGCATCAACAATGATGTTGACAATCTCTTCTGTTGAGCGGATGTGATTTCGCACATTGGCAGCTTGTTGGACGATTTCGTCACACTGTTTGCAATATGATTCAATTAGAAACTCGATTTGGTCCAATTGTTTTTCCAGTATTGAGTCATGGTTGGTTTGGCTATTGTTTTTCTCAACTGATTTGTGCCGATCAGCCTTAATGCTATACTGTGTACTGATTGAGTCGTCCAAGTTGAGGTTAGAACTCTCGGGGTTGGTTCTGCATACCTTCAAACTAGTTGCCGTTCCACTGCTAGCACCTCTGAAAGGCACAATGGAAGCAGTAGTGACCACCCCACCATCAACATGCAAGCCCGGGTCACCTAGATTCATTAGATGCAAATCGTCCAATTCAAGAAGCTCATCCAGAACGTCTCGGATTAATTTCGCCTTTTGATAGAAGCGAGTGATATTTTTATTTCCAATCAATAAGGCTCTTAACTGTTCTCGATCAACATCGTCCTCCAGAGCTGTTAAAATGCGATTCAGAGAGGTTAGATGGTACTTGAGATCCACATCAAGAGATGTCACAACATTGACCAAAATAGCCTCGAGAACCTGAAGCTCAAAAGGTAAGACGGTCATGTCATTATGTACAGATTTTGAACTGGTGGTGAGCTTGGACTCCAGATCATAGAGGAATAGAGAAAGACGGTGGGCGGCCTTCTTGGATTGTGAATGAGTGTCGAAAATCATGACACTGTTGTGAGTGATCAAGGCCTTGATGTGCATCAAGTTGATTAGAATGCATCGGGCTCCTGTACGTCCTCGGATCAAAATAGAAGGGATAATTGAAACTGGGGAAGGATCGATATTTCGCAAATCTCGAGGATAGAGCCCGTATTCCTTGAGAAACTCCAGCTTGGTCATTTCTTTAGCAACCTTCACTACTTGCCCATCTTTGTCGAAAATTGTGGCTGAAACCAACCCTCCCAGAACCACCTCTGAATGATTGTCTGAAAATGAATGTATTTGGGTGCTTTCATCCTCTTCTAAGAGCGGATCATCTTGGTTGTCGCTTTCATTTTCTTGGCACTCAAATGTTTTTGATTCGACTTTCAACGAGCTCGATTCATCTTGATCCAATTCATTCTCGCTTGTCTTTTGAAATGGGTGTGGATTGGACCTCAAATGAACAGAAGTGCGAAATGATCTCTGTCCAGAGTGAAGTAATGCAGGGACTTTGGCTCGTACTGAGACAGAGCTAAAGTGGGAATTAAAGGTAAGTACTCGACACTGTGTCGATAGACGTGCTGCATTGTAACGGCCTATATGCAAAAGATTCTGTATGGGCGGGAAAAACCAGCATTTCCCCCTCATATATTTAATTGGAAATTTTTCAGATATCTTCAACAAGGTTTGAAATATTGATTTGAACACTGGCTTGAGTAACTGCACATAACAACGAGTCTATAAATTTATCATAGATCAATAAGTAACAGCTGTAACAGTATATTGGCTACAAAATAAGAGGATGAATTTCACCAAACAACTTTTTATCATTATTTTCAAATAATTATGAGCATTTTCAGTATTAACTGAATTTACTGACTTTTTGCTCTGGCTTTCAAACTTTTAACTGATTTTTCATCATCATTTTTAAAGTTCATAGTTGGCTAACTAATTTCAACTCACCTCATACACTCCATCATTGAAAATGGCTGCAAGACCGTGGTATATTATGTCTATGGACGTTGTCCATCGACTGACTGTTCTCTCTATTGTTGGAATTTCCGGTAAGTTTTTTCTGTCAAGTGCATTTGTTGCTGGTGTGGCGCTCGTTATTAACCTAGCTTTTACTCTGGGAGGATTTGTTTCTCAATCTATTAAAAACCATCGAACTCGGCAGGACGGCAAGTTCTTCACATATCCTTTGTTGCATGAGACCATGACCAAAGCTGATGAGGAAAAGGCCCGAGTGGATGCTGAGCAAGCCGAGGCTTCCAACTCTTCTTAAATGTACATAGAAATATATCTCACCTGAGTTTAGAGGATTTTTTGTATGGCTGAAGATTCCAGTTTGTGAAATTTTTGCTCGTAGTCTGTAGATTGGGAAGTTCTGAGTGTGAGCAGTCTGTGGGATGAAGTGAAATCAGTTGGAGCGTGGCTAAGGTGGCTGATGGGGATGTGGCTGAGGAAGAGTTCGATTGAGTAGTTGAGTAATTGGGTAATCGAGTAATTGGGTAATCGAGTAATTGGGTAATCGAGTAATCGAGTGTCAGTCCAGCAATTGGGTGTTTGAGTGTTGATGACCTGCTAAGCCATCAACACACTAACCTGCTAGCCACTAATCTGCCAACCTCTCATGTTAGTAATAGTTCAACATAGTCATCTTGGTAGTTCTGACTTGTGTCTCTTTGCCTTCTCCGATTCAGACAGCTCGTTTTCATCAGGTAAAGATCTTTTCGACTCTTTCGATTTTGGTTTCTTTTCATGTCCTTTTGTTTTCCGTTGCTTTTTCCTCTTCAGATTGTGATACACTCCTCGCTCTTTCAACTTGTCCATTCGCTTTTCCAAAGTCTCTATATCCCCCTTCGCAGTCGGGTTAATCGTTATAATGTTTTCAGGTGAATAATCAACACCAGTCTGAGCACATTGTTTTGGTATTGACTTGAGTGCTGATTCAGCATAGACCCATCCTGTCTCAGCCAAGTAGACAAATTTGTCGCCCTCAGCACTTATCAATTTACTACTCAGAGGGCAGATCCGTTTTCCATCCCGATATTCGAATTTCAAGGTCACCACATCCCTCAAAGTGGTAATGTGAGGAATTATCTGAGCAGCAGCACTAGCTTGATCCCGAGCCGCAAGCCATTCAATCACACTATCCCGGTTGTAAAGGTGACCCTTATAGTCGCTGACTATGGGCTCGTGCAGTGGCTTACCAGCTACATGGCAAAACTCCCAATCATAGTTTCCATTTGCCTGTCTCTGCTCAAACATCTTGGAAGTGGTCAGCTGGTTATCTTTCAACCCAACAAGATCTCGGCGAGAAGGGATGTTTCCTCCGTCATTCTGATGTTAGTTTTACAAACTCGGCAGTCAAATGTGGCGTCAAAACAGTCGGAACTCACTCCCATTTCTTTTTAGATCGAAATGTCTACCCAACTTTATCTCAAAAAAATAAAAAATCACTCCAATGTCGAGTTATCAGTCCTCGTACAGTGATAATGATAAAACGAACTGGTAAGTTGACTATTAGCAGATCTCTAAGACAAGGCATGAAAACAAATAACTAACTTAGCTCTTTCTATCAGAAGGTAGGTGCATGCCGCCATAGTGACAAATGTTCAAAGAAACACATCAAACCGACCTATTCACATACCATTCTTTGCACGAGTATGTATGAAAGTCCAGCTCTTCAAGAGAATTGCTCAATGTCCAAAGAGGAACAGGTAAAGCATTTTGAGAACTTCTATCAAGATTTGTTTTTGGAGGCGGCCAAAATCGGCCGAGTAGATGAAATTATTGTTTGCGAAAACACAAATCATTTAATGGGCAATGTTTTTATCAAGTTTCGCAGTGAGGATGATGCCAAACGAGCTTGTGATAACTTCAATAGCAGATGGTATGCTGGGCGCCCTGTTTGGGCCGAATTAAGTCCAGTGACCAACTTCAATGAGAGCTGCTGTCGCCAGCATGAGACTGATGAATGTGATCGAGGAGGCATGTGCAATTTCATGCATGCGAGACGACCTCCTCGGACTTTAATACGAGATTTAGACTTGTGCCAGCGTCAAGCATATCGACGGTAATTCATAAAGCAATTATGACGGGCGAGCTTTAAAGCACACACGATTTGACAATTGGCGAATTGACAAAAACAGGCTCAAGTTTGATATTGCGTCTGATATCTGAGGACGTTAGGGGATATTTGTTATGGCCTCGATTAAGGCTAATGAAGAAGCTCCAACCAAAGGCAAAAGGCAGAGAGCATATCCCGGCAATACATTGAATAAGGAATAATCAAGTGACAGTGACACTCACTTGACGGTGTCGGAAACAAAAGAAGCTCTTTCTGAGTTATGGTCAAGATTTGATGGACCACCAGCCCAATGAGTCTAACGAATGAGGAGCCCATTGCCATTCGATTTCACAAAAGTAAATGGTAAGGTGGATATCACAAGAAACCTGCAGATATCCGTTTCAATCAGTGGCTATGACCTCATATCTTTTTCTATTCTTGGTTGTGGAAGTTATCTGGTTTATCTTGCCAGTAGCAGATTCTCTTTTTTTTGAATCAAGTCATATATGTCCTATTAAAACAAACTATAGAATGAAATTTTAGATAATGGCAAGATCATTTATTCAATTTTTTGATACTGTAATACGCTGAAAACCAATTTCATCCCTAAATCATGGGGTTCTGGAAGGATATTACTCACGTGTGTATTCACGTGAACATATTTAAACATTCACGTGATGTTTACGAAAATTCTGCTCCGCCAACAGCTGAATTCTTTGAAACATCAATAGATGCACCTGTTTATATTCCCCAAGTATCTTGCTCCTCCTATCAACTGCCCCATGTGCCCGTCAATAGTGAAAACATCTCACCACAACTGTAAACTACTAAAATAATCTGCAAACTTAATTATCAACTTGATCATTCAACCATCGCCACATGGCTGACCGATATTCTTTTTCACTAACCACTTTTTCCTCTAGGTATGTGTACTGCTATGTGATTTTTTTTGCCATTGGACGTAACTAACTCATCAGTGGAAAGCTGGGGCAGATTGAATATGCTCTTGCTGCTGTCAATCAGGGAGTCACCTCCCTTGGAATCAAAGCCTCCAATGGTATTGTTTTGGCCACAGAAAAGAAAAGCGCTAGCTCATTGATTGACTCGGACTCACACTCCAAGATTGAATTAATTACACCTGATATTGGAATGGTATACTCAGGAATGGGTCCTGATTTCCGAGTTTTGGTTGATAAGGCCCGAAAAGTAGCACACACGGCTTATAAACGAATTTACAACGAATATCCCCCTACTAGAATGCTGGTGCAGGAATTGGCGAAGGTCGTTCAGGAGTCTACCCAATCTGGAGGTGTTCGGCCATACGGTGTCAGTCTTTTGGTGGCAGGCTATGATGAACATAATGGTTTCATGCTCTATCAGATTGATCCAAGTGGAACCTACTTCCCATGGAAGGCTACTGCTATAGGAAAGGGCTCTTCATCTTCCAAGACCTTCTTAGAGAAACGGTGGAATGAAGATTTAGAGCTTGAGGATGCCATCCATGTAGCACTATTGACCCTTAAAGAGTCTATCGAGGGAGAAATGAATGGCGACACTATTGAAATTTCAATTGTCTCTTCTCCCTCCGATACTCTGCTAGGTTTTACTGGTGTGGAGGGTGTCGAAGGACCTAGATATCGTAAACTGTCTCCTCAGGAAATCGAGGATCGGCTAGATGCTCTATAAATAATGTATTCAACGTAAATGTATTATTTTTTCTGATGTTCTTCTAAAACTAGAGCCTTCCATAATTGCATTGGGCGCACCACTTGAACGCTCTATTTTGGTTGTACATACCACTGTTAACAACCTAGTTAATATTTTACTTCATATTAATATTTTAATTTAAATAAAAAAAGTAACTACTTATGATACATGTACATATATTAATTTTCGTTTTTATCAAGTATACATATTATTTCATATTTTTATTCGCTTGGTTGTATCATTTTCGTGCTACTTCGTACCGATAAAACTAAATAACTATATAAGGTTAGAAGCCTGAAGTATGTTATGTAATCAAAATATTTCTCGTCACTTTTGATCCTTCCATGGTGTATCTTCTTAGTTGATATTTGATATTTGATATTTGATATTTATCCATTAAAAGCTCTGTTAAAAACAGCCACTCAGCTCAAGAACTAAACCACTTCCATATTATTACTCTGAACTCTGTTCCATGTTAGGAATCATAAAAAGTGTACAGGCTCATCTCTATTGTAAATAGCCTTGTATGACCATCAATCATGTAGTAGAAGTTTCTTTTTAACGAAAACAATAGGGAACCACGAAAAGAGAGTTTTTTACTTACACTGAAGCGTCTACACATCCAATATGCAAATCTTTTTAGGCAGTTGTTCAGGTCTGCTATTATTGAGTTTACATTGAACTAAAGTCAAGTTCACACTAGAATGCAACACATCAGAATGCAACTAAATTTCCAACTGTGTTGAGTTACTACCAAAGTGCCTCTCAAGTCAAATCAGTAACGCCAAGAGTGCCAATAGTAATTCCAGGTTCAACCGAAAATACTAAGTTTAATGCAAAGAAACGGGAATACCTACAGCCAACCTTGTTTTGAACAACCTTGCTAGTTATCTGAACATTCTATAATTAGAGATTATTCATTTAGTTTTTGAGTTTGGAGATAAGTCATACTTGCAAAATTCATGCACGGCATCTTAAATCTAATCCATGCATTCATTTATTTAATGAGGAAATATTTCAATCAGAGTTCACTTTTATGACTTTTGCTCTAACGTGCAACCATAATGAAGGATGGGGTCTCAGTATCTACTTTGATCCGACTCCATGCACAACGTTTACGCTTGCGCACTTAATACCTTCAATTGTAGCCTTTGTATGGGGTTCGATCGAATTATTTGCTCTTCGATCAAGCCCTCGCCTGGCACATGTCATAATTTATCGATGGAATTATTGGACTATGCAGGCACTCTCTATACTACAATTTGTGTATTTACTTTCATATGTTGATGTCAATGAATGGTCAAATATCCAGACGTTGGGATCTGTGAGTCTTGCTATTGGCACTGCCATTATTGCATTGATCCAGTCCCAAAATTACAAAAAAAATCCCCAACCATCTTCGGGAGCCCTTTGGTTTTGGTTTACAGAGGCACTTTTCTCTTTTGTAGGAATTATAGGAGGGATTCTGAGAAATGAGCTTTCCGATCTATGGTGTCTTTTTGTACTTTCCATGTCTTCATTTGCCATTCAAGGCTACTCCTTCAACCCTCTCAGGCAGATTCCTCATACCTCTGCATCAAAATTCGAAAAGATGAACCCTGTAGAGCTTGCTCATATTTTTCAGAGGTCAACATTTGCTTGGTTGAATCCGTTGATAAAGTTGGGAAGACGAAAGGTGCTAACCATAGACGATCTCCCCGCCTGCCCCAAATCTCTTCAATATGACACGATTCATCGCAAGTTTGATGAGAAGTGGGAAAAGCAGCTGAAGAACAAATCCCCATCTTTAGGATGGGTTTGCATTCAGCTTTATGGCCCACATTACCTCTACCTCTGTCTTTACTACTTGGCAGAAGTAGTTGGACCTTTTATCCAACCATTTTTGCTGAGACAGCTTATTTTAGCAATGAAAGCATACCAGGCTGCAACAGGTGATGATTCAGACCCAGATCTACCAACAGTATTTTTAAAACGAGGCTTCGTCATTGTTGGTGTCATGTTTTTGGTTGATTTCACTCAAGTCGTTGCAGGAAACAAGTTCACAATTGGTTGTTTCAATCTGGTTTTAGACGTTACCAGCACTCTCTCGTCTGCCATCAATAACAAGGTCATGATTATTTCTCCTCAGGCTAAAGCTGAAACTTCCTCAGGAGATATCGTCAATCTCTTAACTTCTGATGTTCCCCATATTGCTGCCGTTGCTAATGTCATGGATACAATTTGGGGAGCACCTTTGAGTGTCGTTGTTTGTCTTGTGTCGATCTATTTCCTAATAGGCAAAGCAATGTGGGCTGGAGTCCTCGTTATGGTGTTGAACTTGCCCATTAATGCTGTTTTTGCATATCTCGAAACCAAATTTTACGATAAGGTGATGGAAATCAAAGATTCCCGAACAGCACTAACAACCGAGGTGCTGACAAATACAAAAGCTATCAAATTTTACTCTTGGGAAAAAATATTCTATGAAAAGATTTGTGCGATCAGAAACACCAAAGAGTTAAAAGCTCGAAGAAACATCTTTTACTATGAAATTGCCGAAACTTTTGATTGGAATGTCATCTCATATTTGGCAACTAGTGCTTCTTTTGTGGCTTATACCCTTATTCTGAAAAAACCTCTCACCACAGAAATTGCATTCCCAGTCGTGGCTTTGTTCAATGCTCTTTTAGAACCTCTGGGTGCAATTCCCTATATTGTTACTCATATTCTTGAGGCATCTGTGTCCATCAGACGAATTTCAAAGTATCTTTCCTCTCAAAACATTCAACCTGATGCAGTTACCCATTTGGACGCTGAAACCAAGTTAGGCTCGACAACTGTCACAGTCACTGATGGATCTTTTGGATGGTCTTCAGCTAAAGACCCTCAGTTAGAGAATATCAACATTGAAGCCAAAAAGGGTCAATTGGTATGTCTTGTGGGCAAAGTGGGATCTGGAAAATCTACACTTCTTCATGCTTTAATTGGTGAGACATTCAAGTTTTCTGGAGAGGTGAAAGTTGCGGGCAAAATGGCATATGCTTCTCAACATCCATGGATAATGAACACCACAATTCGAGAAAACATTGTGTTTGGTTCCAAATTTGATCCCGAGTTTTATGCGAAGGTCATTGAAGCATGTGCTCTTACCCCTGACTTCAAACTTTTCCCCGATGGTGAAGATACTGAAGTGGGAGAAAAAGGTATCTCTTTGTCAGGCGGTCAAAAGGCTCGAGTTGCATTAGCTCGAGCTGTTTACTCACGTGCTGATATCATTTTGCTTGACGATCCCTTAGCTGCTGTAGATGAGCATGTTCAACACCATCTAATCGAAAATGTTTTGGGTGTGAATGGTTTATTGAAAACAAAGACCAAGATTCTGGCTACAAACACAATCAACGCTTTGCGGTATGCTGATGTCATTCATCTGTTTGAGAACAAAACTATCGTTGAATCAGGAACTTACAGTGAGATTTTGAGCGAAAATAACGGAAAAATTTCCCAGCTCATCAATGAGTACTGTAACACAGATACTTCAGCTGAGCTTAGCCAACCAGTTCAGGATGGTTCGGAACTCCAACAAAGCCAAGAAGATCTTTTAGCTCTTACCACTGATGCCATTGAGATTGATGACATATCTTATGAGCTGCGCCGGGAATTAACATTGAGAAGAGCCTCTACTGCATCTTACAGACCATTAGTGACAGCAGTTGCTGAAACTGATAGGCGAGTTACAAAGGTAGGAGACGAGGTGGTCAAGTCCGGAAATATTTCATTTTCTGTTTATATGGATTACTTCCGAGCTCTCGGTATCTTGAACTGTTTCCTCTTTTTGTTTTTCAATTGCCTCTATTCAGTCATGGAGCTATTGTGTAATTTGTGGGTAAAACAATTTACAGCCCGGACAGATTCTGGCGAGGCTATTGAAAACCCTTCTTATTTTTTGATTGTATACACGCTGTTGGGTCTTGGTTGTGGTATCTCTATTGCAACTGAATGCTACTTTCTGTATATCAAAGGAGTTCTAAAAGCAAGCAAAGAAATCCACGCCACCCTTCTTCATACCGTGTTACGAGCACCCATGACCTTTTTCGAAACCACACCACTGGGTCGAATCACCAATCGATTCACTGGAGACTTGGACAAAATTGACGATGCATTGCCAGAGGCTCTAGAACACATGTTCAGTGCCTTGATTTCAGGTATTTCTTCATTGATTGTCATTATTTTTGTCTCTCCATTCACACTGCTACTATTTGTCCCTCTACTGTTAGCATACTACCAGATTCAAAAGCTTTATGTTGCATCTTCTCGTGAGATCCGTCGAATTGAATCTGCAGCTCGATCATACATATATTCCCATTTTCAGGAAAGCTTTTCAGGTTTATCTACAATCAGAGGATACGGTAAACAAGTAATGTTTGAGACTAATTATGGATTCCGTCTTGATGCCTCGGCCAAAGTGAGATTCATTCAGCAATACTTGAACCGATGGTTATCGTTACGAGTTCGATTTATCTCTGCTCTCATTGTGGCCATTACTGGATTTTTTTCGGTGATGTCTTTCAAATGGTTTAGTTTCATGAATCCTGGATTGCTTGGTATAGTTATCAACTATGCTCTGAACATATCTTGGACACTTGTTACCTTTATGCGAATGGCAATTAATGTGGAAACACATTCAGTGGCTGTGGAAAGAGTACTTGAGTACCGAGAGCTCGAATCCGAAGCTCCAATGGAGATTCCTCATTCCTTACCTCCAAACTGGCCAAAGAGTGGAGAGATCAAGTTTTCAAACTACTCTGCCAAATACAGACCCGAGTTGGATCTTGCACTAAAGGATATTTCTGTGGACATTCGATCTGGTGAAAAGATTGGTATTGTTGGTCGAACAGGTGCAGGAAAGTCCACTATTACATTGTCGTTATTTCGAATTGTTGAGAGTTTTGCAGGAGCTATTTACATTGACGGCGTAGACATCTCCAAGCTGGGCTTGAGAGATCTTCGATCTAAGCTGGCCATTATTCCCCAAGATTCGCAAATTTTCGAAGGAACAATCCGACTTAATTTAGATCCGGGTCAAAGTAAGTCTGATGATGAATTGTGGAGAGTTCTAAGACTCTCACATTTGGACAACTTTGTGCGAGAATCAGGAGCTGGTTTGGAAATGTCAATCAATGAGGGTGGATCTAACCTGTCTGCTGGACAAAAGCAATTGATGTGTTTGGGTAGAGCCCTCTTGAATGACTCTCCAATTTTGGTATTGGACGAGGCTACTGCAGCCGTTGATGTTGAGACTGACAAGATCCTTCAAGAAACTATTCGAAAAGAATTTAGTGATCGAACAATCCTCACTATTGCTCACCGTCTAAACACAATTTTGGACTCAGATCGAATAATTGTCTTGTCTGAGGGAAGAATTCATGAGTTTGACACACCTCAGGAACTACTCAAGAACCCAGAATCTTTGTTCTACAAGCTTTGTCAACGAGGTGGTTTTATTGATGAAGACGGAGGAATGGAGTCTACATCAAGTGAGCAATAATTTTGGTTCTTAAAAGTTTCTGAGGTCCTTCAGAACGACAAAAAAATCAAGTTCTTAATAGTCTAGAAATAAATATATTAAATTAAATGTTACCTATTCGATTTTGATTCTGAATGTATACAATAAATAGGTTGATCTGGCTCAAATAACATTCGATTTCAAGATCACCTTTCTGGAGACAGAGCTCGATTGAAGCCTCCCTCCCGATTCATATACTGTCGGTATCTAGTCGGCTTGGGTTTAAAAACAGCACCACTACGTTTGGGGTTTACCTTTTTGTTCTTGGTGCTACCAAACGAAGCGATTCCCATCATTTCCATGATTTTTTCGTCGCTTTTTTCTGCATCATTTTCTGTATCATTTCCTGAATCATTTTTTCCTGAATCATTTTTTCCTGAATCATTTTTTCCTGAATCATTTTTTCCTGAATCATTATTTCCTGAATCATTTTTTCCTGAATCATTTTTTCCTGAATCATTCTTTCCTGAGTCTTTTCCTGAATCTCTGTTTCCTGGATCTCTTTTCCCTGAATCATGTCCTAAATCACTATTCTCTGAGTCAACTACTCCGATATCGACTTTTTCAACATTGATCCCTTCAACATTGGCCTTTTCAACATCGAACTTTTCAACATTGGTCTTTTCAACGTTGGTCTTTTCAACATTGACCTTTTCACTCATGTTATGCTCCACCTACTTCCTATCTTTAATGCCTTAATATATTCAACTGGATTAGATTTGAAAGTTCCAATATCAAACTCTATTGTTGGCCATGTTGGTGACAGTTCGAGAATCACCCTTCTTTACGGCGAATCGAACCAAATCGCTGTATTCGGACTTTCGAAGATTGAAGGTTAGCAACATCGATGGCTACGAAGCCAATGTTACAGCCTGGAAGTCCGTTTTTCTGGACTATTGTCGAAAGGAGAATCGGCTAACTCTGACCAGTGGATCGAAACTACTAAATGACTTAATACTGGCTCCTTATGGCAAGCCTCAAGCTCTTGATATTGTTTTGGATGAGCTACAGGCTTCTTCAAAAGACCATGGGGGAATTGTGCCAATTGATACTTATCTCGGCAAATTTTATTCAGAAATTTGCGGTGTTAAATCATCAGCAGTGATGTCTATTGTTGGCTGGGGTGTTGCCTCTCTAGCTCGTGCCTCGGGTCTTGTTTCAGATAGTCATACTAATGCTCTCAAAGGACCTGGTACTTTGAAAGAAAGAACCTTTGTGATCTTTGATTTTGTTGAGGAGGCAGCCTGCAAAATTCACTATGGTGGGTATGTTGGGAGCATTTTCACATTCCGAGACTTTGTAGCTCAAGTCAAATCTGCCAACTCTCATTTTTCCGAAACAGAGGCGAAGATAATTCTCGCGTATCTTTGGAACCAGGGGAAATGTGCCGTTTTACCTGGTAGCGACATGGTTGACACTAGTAACGGCCTCAATTCCGAAATTACAGTAATCAAATTTGGTGATTCAAGAGTCACTGAACAGGATAAGGCTATTGCAAATCTGAAGCAAACGATGCAAGATATCGAAGGCCAGATCACGGTTCTGGATAAAAGAATCGCCGAATGTCAAGCTCGAGCTCACAAATATGTCAAAAACAAACCTGTGGCCTTGTCTTTTTTGCGCATGAAAAAGCATAACGAGAAGGCTGTACAATCTGCATCTGAATCTCTGTTTAAATTGACAGAGGTTCTGCTCGCTATTGAGAAAGCACAGACTTCTCAACAAGTATTTGCTCAATTGGAGTCGTCAGTATCTGTGATCAAAAATATTAATCGAGCCATTGGTGGGGTGGATCGAGTCAATAAAGTCATGGACCAGTTTGAAGATGAAAAGGCCCTTGGAGATGAAATTGCTATGGTTTTTGGTACTACTGATGATGATGTTGAGGAGGAGTTGGCTATGTTGGAACAAGAAGAAAAGGAAAAGTCGAGAGAGAAAGAACAGGCAAGAGAGAAAGAGCAGGCAAGAGAGAAAGAGCAGGCAGGAGAGAAAGAAAAGGCAGGAGAGAAAGAAAAGACAAAAGAAAAGGAACTGGCAAGAGAAAAGGAGCTGGCAAAAGAAACCAATTCCAACGATAAAGTCTCCGATTCGTCACTAGTAGAAGACGAAATTCTACAACTAACCAACAAACTACAGTCCCTCAAAATCCCCCAAAAAGAACCCAAACCTGTCAATATTCCATCCAACCTTTATGCCTAACAAATATTGCATTTCTTATAAATACATACATATAAATATTAACGTCGTCGAAGTGAGGGGGGAGAAACTGTGGTTTGAGTGTGATTCTGTCGGATGGATCGGAACACAAGTACAAGAACCACCCACATTGTGATAAAAGGCCACCAAGACTTTTGTTGGAAAAAATAGGTCGAAGAAAAAAACAAAAATAAAAAAGAAAGAGTCCAGCGAGATTGTTCGTGGTTAAGTAAGTCTCTGGAGAGTCGTGGTCTTTCGGCCTGAAGTGGTGTCATTTGAGGAGGCACTCGCTTCATTAACAGGGAGGCCGATGGACATAAATTCAGCTGGGCTAACGTGGCTGTTTCATCTAACCTGCGGGTTGGGTATACAGATACGAACGCATAGTTTTGATTCTGTTGTTGCTGACTTTGCTTCAGGTGTTCACGTACAGTTATTAGTGTGTCCGAACTATTGAAAGAGTATCTCTTCAGATTGCCATTCAGGCTACGGATTGATAGACTACAGGTATCCGACCTCGCCTTGGAGGGTTCCTGCATCCGTTCAAAGCAGTGTGTACAGTGTGAGCAATATTCCATTATTGGCTAAAGAGCAAACAAACTCGATTTTTTTCAAATAATGGGTTTATTATACCTGTGTAACGCCTAAGTACCACTTGTATATTTCTCGAGGTAAAGTAGCAGGGGCTTTTGACTATTAACCGAGTGTTCCCTGATGTCGAGAGAGCTCAAAAGATATGTCAGATGCGATAAAGTATTCTGGAATTTCAAAAATACTTATTGCAGAAAGAAAGGAAATTATACACGTGATGGGTGCCTGTATTAACAATTAAGAACTGATCAGATATGGTTTTTTTACAAGGAAAGTAATAAAAGATCGTCTCTTCTGTATGGATTCTATAGCTCAGGGTGGAAATACCTGCCACTGTAGCCCTTTTGGTTAAGGAAAATTTCCCGGATTTGTCATGGACTGAGTACAATTTTATTTAGGTTTGTAAACAAGGTTGATAACCAAAATGTCAAAGTCTAAAATACCTTGATGTCAGTTGTTACTGCAGGTCAAATAAAGAAGAGCAAAGTATTGTGAGACTCACGTGATGTTAGTTTCACTTTCTTGAAAGTCACTTGCTCTAGAGACATGACAATATGACCTTGGTTGTACACCAGACATAGATGGAATATTAAGTAATATTCAGGTAATTGCTCAAGAATATCTCAAAAAAAACTATCTACAGATTTAATTGGAAATCAGAGAAAAATATTGTTATACTAGTGATTGTAATAGAATCCTATAATGTCAAACCTAGTCTTGTAACAAGCAGAATAGTTAGAATAGTCAGAAAACCCTTTGATTATCATAGATACTTGTGAATGCTTAGTTCAAGTAGCTCAATCGTTAGTTTTAGCTGACATTTGAGCCTGTTTGATAAGATTTTCAGGAGCATCCATCTTATCACACATGACCTCAATCAATCTGATTTTGGAGGGAACCTTGAAATCAGAGTCATTGAGAAGAGCATCAAATTCACCCTTGTTCTTGACGACAATTGATTCATAATCACCGGCATTGAATGTATCCAATAACTGGGAATACTTCCACATGTGAACATCATTGTAGCTAGCATTTTCTCCATGAATGAGACGTTCAATGGTATAGCCATCATTGTTTAGCACAAAAATGTAGGGTTTGACATCGTTGCGGATCATGCAAGATATTTCGGTGACAGTCAACTGTAATGATCCGTCACCGATAAACAGAATCACACGTCGAGAAGGATCGAGTTCCTTAGCAGCAATGGCTGCACCAGCAGTGGCACCAACGGAGTAGCCAATCGATCCCCACAACACTTGCGAAATTCCTCGGACATTTTTACCAAACTGTGTCTGAATAATTCCAAAAGAAGATGTACCTGTTTCGGTTACAACGATATCGCCTGATTGCAAAAAGTCAGAGAGTCGGGGCCACATGTACTTTTGGGGCGTCAAAACATCATTGGTAACCTCAGGAACTGGAGTCTTGGTATTTAGAGATGGTAGGAGCTTTTCCTCGAAACTTGCGCCTAACTCCTTGACCAACTTGGACACAGCGGGGAGGAGATTCTTGAAAAGCTGCTTCATTCCAACCTTGTCGTAAATGGCGTGCCTAATCCTAGTATGGTCAGAATGTAGCTCAATAACATCTCTGGTATGATAAGAATAAGTGAAGGAGCCTGTGTTGAAATCGGATAAGAGGGCTCCGATAGAAATGATCAAATCAGCAGATTCCGCAACCTGTTTAATCTTAGGGTCAGTCAAAGACCCAACATAAGTTCCACCAAATCGTTCCGAGGTCTCATCCACAGACCCTTTACCCATAGGAGTAACAAAGACAGTAAAGTTGGTGATTTTTGCGAGCTCTGCGGCTTCTTCAATACAATCATGTCGCTGGCAGCAAGCATCAATAATGATAACAGGACGTTTAGCTGTACGGATTTTGCTAATGAGGGTGTCAATCACTTCTTCTTCGCATTCGGGATCATTTTCAGGCAAGGTCATATCCAGAGGTTTCTCCAACTGTTCAGCAGTAGCAATTTCAGCCTGGAAAAAGTTAGATGGAATAGCAACGTAAACAGGTCGCTTCTGTGTATAAGCTACTCGGATGGCATCATCAATTATTGTTGCGGCTTCAGAAGGGTCCTCGATTTGTCGGGTGTAGGCACTGATGAGATTGGACATTTGGGAAAAAACTCGAAAATCACCATTGCCAAGAGTGTGATGAAGAAGCAGATGTTTGTTTTGGGCTGTAGTTGAGGGTACTCCCACAATGTGTACAACTCCAACATGCTCAGCATAAGAACCAGCAACTGCAGCAACTGCAGACAATTCTCCAACTCCAAAGGTGGTGATCAAAGCAGCAAGACCCTTGACTCGGGAATAGCCATCAGCAGCATACCCAGCATTGAGCTCATTAGTGTTGCCGACCCATTTCATGCCCTCAATTCCATAAATGTGGTCCAACAATGAGAGGTTGAAGTCTCCAGGAACTCCAAAAATGGAAGTGATGTCCAATTGCTTGAATCTTGTAAAAAGATAGTCTCCTAATTCAACCATTCTATCTTCGTGGCTTTTGTTTTTCTTGAAAGTCAGAATGGGCGGCTTTTGGTCCGTTATATAGCTTCTCTTCGCTGCCATTATAATAAATATTCAAGAGATTAAGTTCGCGATATTGTAACTTTATTTGGGCCCCAATAACTTTTATTCGAAGACACTACCAAGAAAACTGAGGCATCCAAAGTTAAGTTGGGGAAATAAACAATATGGATGTTCATCCGTGTTGAGATATTGATATGTTTTTCTCAGGAGGTGGTGTGAACATGTATGATACAAGGTTATAGTGATTAGATTGCATAATGAACCTTTATTCGAGGCATTTTACTACATAAAACCGTTTGGCATAAAGTGAGATTGCCCACTTTCAAATTATAAATTAGTCTTAAAATGAGTTTACTGCAAAATTCGTACAATTACTCGTAGAAGGTCATTGACAGATTATTCGAGACATAAATTACAGCAAGTTGCCTTAAATTGCCAGTTTATAGTTGCAGAAATGGTCTCTCAATCAAACTCAAAGCAATAGCAAACTCAAAGCCAAAGTTAAGGCGGGTTGTTTGTTGAGGTGGGAGGATAATAACTTGCAAAGAAGGTGACAGTTCCTGCTTCACTTATGCTGAATGATCAGTTGAGGCAAGTTTTGTTTCAAAATGAGGGCATTAGAGTGCAGATCAAATGCTGCAAGCAATCCAAATAGCAAAGCCTACTTAAGTGAGAAAACTAGATTTTTCAAAACTGACCGTTGAAAATAAATCAAACTTTGAAATGCGCCAAAACTAATAGAATAATAAAAAACTGAAGAAAAATCGAATAGCTAGCTAACATAACTTTGGGCAAAAACCACGTAGAATAGGTGTCATCCAGTATTTCTCAGACTTTATATTAGACGATACTGCTCAGATCAATCAAACCTGGAAATTAAATATACTCATTAACTGTAGTTTGTTTTTTCTTTTTATTTCAAGACCTTTCCGTCAGCAATCTCTCGCTTCTCACCATTGATCTCAACGGGTTGATCCCAAGCCCACAAGTTATCAACGAAAGCCTTGTCCTCGGCCTTGGAGGCATCCAAAGGAGTGAACTCATAAGACTCCCAATCAGGAGCAACATCGAAAGCAGAAGAAAACTCCTTACCTCGGATAAGGAAAGCTCCAACAATACCGTTGTTGTTGTTCTCTCCATAGGTGACAGCACATCCAAACATGTACTTGTGGGATGCAGTGAGTCGGTTGAAGAAACCTCCAACAAGATTGTTGGTCATGAAAGTAAGAGTGAGCTCATCATTGTACTTGTAGTCAACACGCCACAAAGAGAATTCCTCAGGGTCGTATCGCTCCCAGAACCAAGGAAGAGCGGTCTCACGAGTCTCCTCGTTAGAGTAAACTCGCTTCCACTCCTCAAGGTTGAGGCTCTTGGCAGGGCCCAAAGCAGCCAAGGGGTGCTGGGGTTTCTTCTCAGCAGGGGCCTCTTCCACCTTGGGTTCAGCCTTCTTCTCGACCTTTTTCTCAGCCTTCTCCTTCTTGGGTTCCTCTTTCTTGGGGGGAACATACTGGGTTCGCTCCTCACACTGAATGAACTCGACGCCCTCATAAACGGGGTGGTTGATAACTGTGTTGAACCATCGAGTGGTGTTAGGGAATGCCATTCGCCAGTTGGTGTCGAGAACATACTGGAATCCTCGGCTAAACATTGCGACAGCAGCAATATCAGCATAAGTAACAGACTCTCCGACAAGGTAAGTGTTGTTCAACAAGTGTCGCTCAAAAGTGTTTCGGACCAATTCGTCGAATCGCTGAGAAGCAGCTTCAACAGTCTTCTTATTGTAAGGAATTCGGCCCATCAAGGCACCAAAATTAAGGTAAGAGGTGTCAAGAATGTCCTGATTGGAAAAAGAAACCCACTGCAAAATCTGAGCGGAGGTCTCCTTGTCCTCGCTCACAAGCTTATTATTGGGAATTTGAGCCAAAACTGCATGTTAGTAACACGATTAAATAAAAGGTATGAAAAAAATTCAACAGCTCAGGGTTACCATATATCAACACGGACGATTAAGCCAGGGATAACTGTTTAAAAAATGTTTCATCATTTTGATTTCAACAAATCTCGTCAGAATACTCACGGTAATAAGAGATAGCCAAAAACTCATGGATGGGTTGTCCATCAGCAGTTACAAAGGCAGGGACCTTTCCGAGAGGAAACAATTTCTTGAAGTCCTCATCAATGGCAACGATTTCAACATCAAGTTTGAAATGCTTAATCAAGGCCTTGAGTGGAGTAAGCCGACAGCTCTACGACGTTAGTCATATTCAATGGTATTGGTTCTTGACCAATTGTTAAGATGCCTTCTCGCCGCTACTCACAACGTGATCGTAGAGTTTTCCAATAGACATTGTGGTCACTAGGGATAAGGGAAAAAAAATTCATCAGTGCTCTTGAATTTCTTTATAACTTTGTCAGGGTAGGGGTAAGTTTAAATTTCAATTGAGCTACTTCTTTGTTCGTTTTAAAAAAGTGACTAGGTCATGTATCATAGATGAATATGTGTAATGACTACGCTTTTTGAATAGATTGATATCAGTTTTTTAATGACAAGTCATGTTTTGAGCATATATAAACGATAACTGATTGTCTTTCAAAAGCAGTTTTTAGAATGCTGGTCTCTGGTAAACCACAAGTAACCCAATAATCTTTCTAAAAAAGCATTGTGAGAAACAAAACTTGTACCTTTGTCAAAAAAAAAGAATGCAGCTAAAGAGTACAAAAAGAAAAGACTGATTATTGTAATTGTTTTCATTATAAGTGAAAAGTGTTACATTAACCTATTAGATTAGAGCAAGATGCATGTGAGTTCCACTAAAATACATCTGTGATCTCAACCTAAAAACTACTTGTCATCATTTCCTGTGATCTAAAAATCAAGAAATGGCAACGCCAAATGCCTTCAGATAGCAAAGGGTACTGCTTTCTTTTTATGCTTCTCTCAAAGAGGTATTGGTGAGAAGAAAACTTTCCCGTAGTGAGCAGGCCTCGTTCCCAGCTGGATAAGGATGGTTTGAACTGGATGTACTATGTGGATATATTCTTTTTAACACCAGGTTTACCGACCAGAATAAGCTATCCCTTGCTTAATGCGCTTCATAGACGGTTCCATGTGCTACTCTTGAGATGTTTCCAAGTATCCATGGTGGCTGCTGGCATTATTATTCACAAGTTTTGATCAATGAAATGAGATCTTCAATCCACGGATGTAATGAGGATTGAACAAATGACCATAATCTGGAATATTGGAGAGGAAATCTATTCTATGAAGCTCTCTAGAATCTTTTCAGTTTTTGACTGTGCTTTCGAGTCCATTTTTTTGTGCATCTTGGTTACTTTTCTTCCACCTCTAGTGAAATTTAAGTTGATGCCTAGCCTTGAAAGGGAATTAACCCTAATTTGTTTGTTGGACCGCAACCATCCTCTTCATTGGTGAAGATGGGATCCTACACACAAACAAGGCAACCAAAATCGACGAGATTTGGTAACCCCCAAACACATCCCATTAAAACACTCAACCCGCGACCCAAACACACTGGAAAATCCCCAGAATCAAATCTGAGGATCCTAGCTGCTATCTGTGTGTGTTTCCCTGTCTGTGGACTACTATTTTAACTAAGGGCATTTCTCCTCTCCTACTTATTGATACCAGTGGCGACAAATTTTGACACCCTGGCCTTAGCACACAAAACCTTAACTCGTTGAAAGGAAATTTGTCTGCTAATAGGAAAAGAATTAAGGTTGGGCCAATAAGAGGCCAGTGCGACATGTGCAAAATTTTTGCAGGTGAAGGTGACGACGAAATATCGAAAAGTCGATAAGAACCTGAGGAACTAGAGTACGTCACAGGTCGATCTCTAGATACCCTTCTTCCTAATCCAGTAGGAAGCTTTTGCCCTACCTACTGGATATTTATTACAGCCCCTTCATGGCCAAAGCATCTAAAATATCGTCGGCTCGTTTCCGACAACGAAAAATCAGTGTAAAGCAAACACTAGCTATCTTAAAACAGCGAGACATCCCTGATCTTGAAGATGAACAGCAACGCGAACTTCAACAAGTTGAAACAGGTGTCGAAAAAGGTGAAGAGGATGAACACCATCTCCAAGCCGCTATCAACTCTTCAATCGCCGCAACTTCAGGTGAAAAAATAGCAAAGGTTTATATCCCTACTCCTGATGCTTCTCAAGTATGGAAAGACTATGACAGATACTATGTTTCCAATTTTCATGATCCTGCCTCATACATCCGAATGTCGTTGACTGTGGAGGAAACCTCAGGTTGCCCATACAATATGGATGAGGTAGATGAAGAATTTCTAGCCACATTGTCTGTGAAAGTACCAGAGGATGTGTTTGAGCAGATCATGCACCGCTTCGAGACTGTAGTTTCCGAGAAGCAACCTTTTTTGTCTGTCGATGTATCTAATGTTCTATCATTCAAAGACCTCTCCAAGTACATTGAAGAGTCCATTGATAGAACAGAGCGGGACTCTCAGAGCCCTGAAGTAATACTTAACGACATTCGTGAGAGTCTCAATCTGGAGATTGAGGCGAAACCAAGCGAGGATCATGAATTCCTGGAAACTTTCCGATCATTGGGTAAGTTGATTTATCCCCATTGGCGCAAGCGCAAAATCGAACGTAAAGGTCTTTCGATCACACCTGTTCTGAAGTTTGAGGATCACGAAAAAGATGACAGTGATCCATATGTTTGTTTCCGCCGACGTGAGCTACGCCAGGTACGTAAAACGAGACGTACTGATGTATTGAGTATTGAACGTCTTCGAAAGATGCAGGGTGAAAATGGAAAAACCGCG